>OZ025295.1:384900151-385222651 GCA_964019185.1 Maratus speculifer | reverse complement strand
CTAGATTTTTGCAAAAATTGTAGAATGGTAAGATAATGAAGGAGGGAAGGAGGGGTGCCTGGAAATTCTAATAATCTGACATTTTGTCTTTTCAAACCCTTGGAGTTTTTTCTTGAATTGTTATACAAAAAAGAGGCATAAAATGAAAGGTGATCTTATATGAGATCCCCAGAAGCCAAGTGGTATAAGTGACAAAATTAAAAAAAAAAAACTAAATACACAGACTACCTAAAAATATGCTTTTTTCATTTCAGGTAAAGAAATATAAGTGATTTTCTTATTATTTGCTGAGTTATAGAGGCAAACCACTTTTTTCGAAACACAAACAATATTGATTAATTATACATTTAAAGAAAATTGTACTCTATTTTTTAACAGTTATTGAAATGAGAGTTCAAAGATTATAATGCAACAAGCAGATGTTTCCTATTTCAATTCACTCAATTGTTATTGATGTTCCAATTTAACATCAATTATCTTTAAACTCAATTTACTCCAAATCGAAATTTTGTCACTTGTACCCCTTGGCTTCTGAGGTCGTCATATCATATGAAAGTGTCTATCCAAACATATTTAAGCATCTATTTAAAAGTCATGTAAATGGGGTGGGAAATTTAACAGTTAAATCATTCAAAATAACATTGGAAAATTAATGACTGGACTTCACATAAGTTGATTGGATATGTTTGGATTTACATCTTTTGCATTGTTCATACTTTCTAATTAAAAAAAAAAAATAATAATATATGCAGTTACATTTAATTGCTGTAACATAGCTGTTAAAATGACTGAGATTTAAATTATAAGAGTTAGTGTCACTGTATAGATAGCTGGAAAAAAATTTCCAACTTTTTCCCCATTTCCCACTTCCATGCCTGTCTTTTACAAAATCTGATTTAAGAACTTCATCATCTTCATTTCATATCAAAATAGAGGGGATAAATTTGGGAATAAATTTATGAAGGAAGGAGACCTGTCTGACTGAAAATTTTTTGGGACCCCCTATCGTAAAAATATGGATGTGTTTACAATTTTCAAATTATAAATAGAAAAAAATTGATTAGAATTTTTTCAGTTGTGTTTATATGAATGGGTATATATTATACAAGTAATATAAAAGAAAAAAAAAATTTAAATTAAGTCAATTCCTAGTTAGATCAACAAAGAAAAATTTTATTTTAGTTACTTTTATTAAATAATTACAATTAATATGAATATGTGTATGCATACAACAGAATCACAATATTAAATAGCAAAATGATTTTTTATTCTCCTTTCTATATTATTTTTATTGGCTTTCTTTTCTTTCTTTCTTTTTTTTTCCTTTTTTTAATTTATGAATCTGATAGTAGTCTATAATTTCTCATTCTATCTATCTCTTGTAATGCTTCGTTATTGCAAGGAACCTTTCTAGTGAGTTTTGAGCGGTAAAATTCTTCAGTTAATAGTCCATCTAATGATTTCACACGGATATGATGCTTGACCTTCTGCAAAGAGTTTTTCATCCTGGATATATTACTGCATAATCTACAGTGCCACCTTGTATCTTATATACTGTTGATACTCTTCCAAAATCTTTGTAATTTTCCAAAATTTTATTTTTTAAAGTGCATGCATGTCGAAAGAGGGGACTAAAATTGGCATCCAACCCCGAGACAAAGTATTTAAGACCGCGTCGAGAAATGCGTGGTATCTGGGGATCCAAAATGTCGTTAACGGTCGAGCTATTTTAACCCTTTCGGTTCCGAATTTTTTTGCAGTTTTTAGAAAAATTTATTTTTATATCAATATCATTAGCACTAGCAATCCAAATCGATTAATTTGTGTTTAACAAATATTTCATTCTCTGAAATATAATGAATGTTATTGTTTTGAGTACTATTGAATTCATATTCGTGTAACAACAGGCTAAGGAAGAATTTTTGAAGATGTTTAGAAAATATCGTATTATTACAATAAGATTTAACTTATATTAAAGCTTTTTAGTACTTTTTTGTGCTTTATTACACGTGATTCTTTCAGGAATCTACATTTTAGTTTAAATTTAAAGCATGAAATATATGTTTAAAATAAAAGAATCGCAAACGCGCAAAAGGGAATGAAGGAAATATTATTATTACTAAATGCCTAAACATAAATGAAGTCATGTAGTAAATGCATAGACATATACTAACATTTCTACATACAGATAGTAGCAAAAGTATTTCTTAAAACAAAATAATACTCCATTAAAGGACATGTACTATTAAAAGAACAGAAAGGGTAAAATCTGACTTACCCTGTCTTTTGCTCACGAATGTATAATGTTTTGAATAAGAGGAGCTGGAATTACCAATCAGCGAAGAATCCATCGATTTGGCTGTTGTCGTAAAAAAGCATTTATGAATAACGATGTGGAACCCGTCGAAAGTCGACGAAAGAAAATCTTTAAGAAAGAGCTGTTTTATTGATTTATAATAAATCCACAAAATTAATTACAGTAAAAAATGCATCTTATATTGATCACTCTAACTGCCAAACAAGTATCATTTTAAGCTAAAATTAACAAAATACTATAAAACTTAATTATCCAAATTATTAAACGAAATAAAACCAAAATTGACCGGATTTTATAACAAACGATATTTTTGAAATAATATATGCATTTTAATGTTTATTTATTTTCAGTTTTAAGAGAAAATGGAGTGATTCTGTTGCCACTATTATGAAATTGGTACTAAAAATTATATTAAAAAAAATTAATATCTCAAAAATAAATTCAGATACAGCTTTGAAACAAATTGCATTTGAAAGTACATTTTTTTCTCAATATGACAGTGTAAAAATTTAAAAGATACAATGCTTAGAATTGTAAAATTTGGAGTAATGAAAATTGCAAAACGGAAATTGCATAAAAAGTGTTATGCATTTTAATTTCGTTTTCCCCCTCAATTTAAAAAGAAAAAATGATTTTGTTGCGGCAATTACAAAATTGGTACTAAAAACTATAAAAATATTAATATCTCAAAAATAATTTGAGATACAGCTTTCAAACAAATTGTATTTGAAAGAACATTTTTTTCTCTATTTGACAACGTAAAAAAATAAAATGTGCGATGTTTAGAAGTATAAAATTTACAGTAGCTAAAAATTACCAAAGCCGAAATTACAGGGGAAAAGTGTTGCCTTTCGCAAAATGACGTCTGCGTTACGCACAGATACGTTTGGTCTTTATAATATAGATATTACAAATGCGGCATGTGCAACGTAGTTGAAAGAAGACTGTAATAAAAGTTTTCATGGCATAATGTGTTTCTGTTATTTTCAATGTACTCATAGGCATAAGTAATCTGACAGCTAAAATAAATACAAAAGTAATTAACATGCAAAGCAACGAATAATGAACTTGCTGCAATGGTTATTGCAAATAATAAGATATTAAAAATAAAGATCTCAGATTTTTATTCAATAACAACGCAAGCAAGTATAGTCATACAGATATGTCAGGGCTGCGCTATTTTTCAATTTTAATAAAGAAATTATTAACACACTTTCTGACAACATTTGCAAGAGAATTTCTTCACAATTGCTGTTTGAATGCGAACATGCAGAATATAAAAATAGTCGCCTGTGAGACCTGATATATACGTGTCTGTGCGCCGTTACCGAACTTCTAAGTTTTGCTCAAGTTAAAAGATTTTATTGTATTTTAAAATTTATTCAATAAATTACTTATTAGTGATATGTGGTTTTAAATATGATATCATCCTAAGAGCTCTTGACTCAGTGTTGCCAAGTTGGAGACTTTTTTAAATTCAGAATTCAGATTATTTGACTATCACCACTTTTTTAAAATAGTATAATTCGCCTTATTTTTCATCGATTTTTAAGGGTATATTTCGATTCAAACTGCTTATTTTCCTATTTATTTTTAAATTCATTTTTGCTCTCAAATGCACCAAACTGGCAAATTGTCTTATTCAGAAAGTACACAAGGTGCCGTAATCATCGATTCTTTGATAAATGTAGAAAATATTGCAAAAAAAGCAATCAAAAACGGCATTTTGAACAGATTTTTCCGAAGCGGGAGATCTGTGAACGAAAAAAAGGGTCAAACTGAGAAGATAATTGTTTATAAATCAAATTCTAATGAATGGAGCATAAAATAACATCACAAAGCACCTTGTATATGTCTCTTCAAAAATCCTCTCAGCAAGTTTCGTGTTTCTACTTTTAAAAATGTGTCTGAAATTGTATCTGAAAATTTCGAGCTGTTAAAGGTGGAAAAGCGTTTTTTCGAATACACCCTTAAATAGGCTGAAAATTTCTTTTTAAAAAAGCGGTGACATTAATCAATTTGAGGACTTTTTTGTCCCCAAGCTGACTAGAATGTCTTGACTACAGCTACACTGAACAAGTTGCCTACACTGTAAAAAAAAAAATCTGTGAAGGTACTAAAAATTTTCAAGGAAACTGGGATTCCAAGAACTTTTCATGTAACGGTAACAGGAAAAATTCATGTAATCGATCTTGAAACTTGAATTTCTGCTGTTACCGTTACAGGAAAAGTTCTTGGAATCCCAGTTTCCTAGAAAATGTTTAATACCTTTACAGATTTTTTTTTTTTTTTTTTTTTTTTTTTTTTTTTTTACAGTGTAGATGGTAAGAATGTGGGCAGTGATTATGTTGAAGTAAATAGGACGTCTTATAGAAACAGGAAACACAAATGCTCAATAGCAGCTAGATTTTTCTGGGATACTTGTTTAGTTTCAAATGTTATGAAACATACCTCGTTTAATCTGGTCTATTTGATTTCAAAAAATCGAAATGTTGGCACCTATGTGTATATTTTTCAATTTTGCTCAGAATATTGTCGTTCATGCGCCCGAGGACGTAAGGTTTTTTTGTCAAGTACCACTGTATGATTAGACAGAGAAAAAGAAAAATCTTTATAAAAAGTAATAAAAAATGTATTAAAAATAGAGAATTCTGGTTTTTATTCAACTACACGATATTCTAATGTAGTAAATGTACGCGCATACACGCACACACACATATATTTCTAACACACATTTATTCTAACGCAATAGCCGGCATGTCGCGAAATGCTAAGAAAGCCAAATTTTTAAATATTGATACATGGTCTTTCGCAGCATGCCGGAAAAAAACGAGGATCTTCAAAAATAGAAATGGCTAGTGAGTGGCCGAGAGGTTCTACATCCGAAACAGAAAGACGGCAGGTGCTGGATTCGAGCCAATCGCGGCCGTCCGCCTAACTATTCGGAGTTTCTTTGAACCTTAGATTTCCATGCGTAAATACGGGTAAGGCTCCCTTAGAAAGACTCCCACAGAGGACAGCTTCCCCCCACCTTTAGGTCCTATATCCCAAGTGTAGATAACTGGCCGACACACTGTAAAAAAAAATTCTGTGAAGGTACTAAACATTTTCTAGGAAACTGGATTCCAAGAACTTTTCATGTAACGATAACAGGAAAAATTCATGTAATCGATTCTGAAACTTGAATTTTTGCTGTTACCGTTGCAGGAAAAGTTTTTGGAATCCCAGTTTTCAAGAAAAAGTTTAGTACCTTTGCAGATTTTTTTTACAGTGCATAAATACAAAGAAACATCAAAAACAGAAAGGATTGTGGATAATTAGCTTCATTCAGTAGGAGAGACTTCTTTTGGAAAGGAGGAATGCGATATCAAAACAGTAATTTTATGTGATAATTTAATTAATATCGTCATCCATCATACATGAAAATTTTGGATAATAATAAGATAAAATCTTATAATCATTTAACCCTTTAACAGACAAAGCATTTTCTTTACTAAGATGTTGAAATAAGTGGATGACACCGGTAATTGCGAACAAATATATTTGTAAATAAGAGAAAGATATTTTTCACGTACACTGTAAAAAAAAATTCAAGAGGTTACTAAAAATTTTTTAGTAAATTTGTATTCCACAGATTTTTTTAGTAACCATTACAAACTTTTTTTTGCAAGCGAAACAAGCATTTCTTTTGTAAACTGAACAAAAGAATTTTTTGTATAACTAACTTAAAAATTTTTAGTATGAGCCACCAAGCAAATTTTAGTAATAGCTGCAAAATTATTTTTAATAACCATTACGTGGGTTCGAAGGGCAGGAGCTACCTTCAAGCTGCATCCAGACATCTGGAGCGGAAGATTTTCGGCAAAGCCGCAATAGATGGCAGCACCAAACATTACAAATGCTCCTTCAGGATATTAATAATCCCTTTATTACACTTATTTATTATGCACTTATTATGTACTTATTTATTATCCCTTTATTATGCACTTACACTGCATACATTCGGGGGTATTTGGCAGTGGCCAGTATCGAACCCGGGACCTTTTAGCCCGGAGTCCGTTACTATAACCACTATGTTATCAAGGCCACACAAGTGAGTTTTAGTAATAGCTATTAAAAATATAAAATTATTAACTGTATTCGTTGCTAACTTTTTTCTAGTAATTCTTACAGATTTTCTTGTAACCGACTAAGATTACTAAAATTTTTTTAGTAATTACAAGGATCACTAAAGTTTTTTTAGTAGATCGACACTTTTTTTTTTACAGTGTACATAATAAAATGCATTTAAAAAAATTAAAATTCCGGTGTCGCTGTTGCATATCGGAATTAAAATTTTGCGGTTTCGTACAGAAACCAATGAACGTTAAAGGGTTAAATAATAATCAATGTATATGTATATATATATATATAGAGAGAGAAAGACAGAGAGAACAATAAGTATTGGTGTGTTTTCCTTAAAATGAAAAATGTTGTTAGAAAAACTGCCGCCCATCCTCCAGTAGGAGAACCTCATATTTTCTGGCGTGCCGATAAATAGGAGTTTATTTCGGCACGCTGGTGTTCCTCGATTTTATCCGGCATGCCGGCTAATACGGTAATATATGATTTTATGCGCAACCTGCCAAATATTTGAAGTCAAAAGACTTACACAGGACCTTAACATTTATTTAATAAACTTTTTATTAGTAATTTGTGATTTCTAAGATGGTATTATTCGAAGAGCTCTAGACTAGTGCCACCTATCTGGTTAGTCTACTTTTCATGTAACGATAACAGGAAAAATCCATGTAACTGATTCTAAAACTAAAGTTTTTGCTGTTACCGTTACAGGAAAAGTTCTAGGAATCCCAGTTTCCTAGAAAATGTTTAGTACCTATACAGAATTTTTTTACAGTGAATGTGGGCAGATTAAGTATAAACAAACATCTCCTAGAAACAATAAACACAAATGCTGAATTAAAGCTATGATAAAAAGTTTATTAAATCCATTATATTTTTTATATCACTAGATTTTAAGAACTTCACCTTTTATATAAACACTAGTATATAACCCCTGTCAAAAATGGCGGAATTTTCACTTTCATTTCATTTTTATAATACTTCAAGCAAACAAATAGAGTCCAACCTGTGGCCGCGAGGTTCTGACCTCCGAACTGGTAGACGGTAGGTGCTGGGATCGAACCCGACCGTCGGCCTAACCGTTCGAAGTTTTCCGTGGTTTTCTTCGAACCTTGCGTAAATACGGGTTAGGTTCCCTTAGAAAGACCCCCACGGAGGGCATCCCACCCCATAGAGCCCATATCCCATAGCGTAGGTAATTAGCCGACATAAATACAGACAGGCAAACAAAGAGATTGGAGATTTCATTATTGAAGAGTTTGTACTGTAGGAAAACACATTTTAAAAGTAGCAATAAATTTCTACAAATAATAAGTTTTTTTTTTACACTATATTTATTTTCTTTTATTTACTTGATATTTTTTAACAATTTTAATTTCAAAACAAATAACAGTATTTATTAGAATATTAATAATAATTAGCAAAATAAAACTCACTTTCTGAAAATTTCACAAAATATTAAAATTAAATATTGACTTTATTATTACAGTCGAACCTCGATTTAACGTATTTTGATTTAACGAATTCTCCGACTTAACGAATATTTTTTCTGTCCCGATAAAAAGGATACTAAATTGCTCTGATTTAACGAATTTTTAGCTTTGATTTAACGAACAACAATCGCTGAAAAAAAAATTGCATTTGCAGATAAAACTAAAACTTTGAATTTTTTGCACATAAAATTTTGAATCTTTCACATCCTAATCCAAGTGTTACATTTTTTTCTCATTTCTGATGGATTCAAAAGACAGTCTTTTCCCTTTTTCAACTAGAAACATCACAAAGATATATACAAAGATATAGAGCTAAGTACCTGCGATAGTAAACAGAAAGAGGATGAAGATTCTGAAAGCAGTCAAGATGAAAAGTGTGACATTCCAAGAATCAATTTGCAGCTTGAACACTTAAAAAAATTATTTTTTGTCTCACGAGGTTGAAGATGTTGTTCTTACGGAGTTAGAAAATATCGACAAAGAACTTTGGAAAATCAAAACAATGAACCCGAAACAAAGCACTATTACGGATTTCTTTCCAAATTACCAATAAGTATGCATATATTATATGTTAAGTTTTAAAAGCAAAAAACATTAAAGAATTTAGATAATTTAAACGTTGATATCCTAACATATAATTTTTAAGCTCGTAGTAAACAATAATCATTCTTTTTTTTTTTTTTTAATCTGTATATCTAATGGTATTTTGTATTGATATTTCATGCAACATTCTTCACAAAAATTGATATTCGATTTAACGAATTGCTTTGATTTAACGAATGGATTTGTGGGTCCCAATCAATTCGTTAAATCGAGGTTCGACTGTATTATTATTATTTTAAATACATTATCTTTATTAAAAGTATTATTCTGTTTTAGTCACAGATATATGATAGATTTTTAGTTCGATGCTTTTAGTCATCGATTACGAAGTTTTCTGTTTTGTTTTTAAATTTGGATTGGCGCCATCTATACGCAGTTAATATAAACAAAACATTTTTTTATTTTAGTTTTTTGTAGAAAATAGCAAAAGCAGGAGGCATTAATTTAAATCAAAATCAATTTTTAAAAACTTCTTAGCCATGCAACTTCAATCGGTAAATTGTGAAAAACAAAATTATTATTTTTATTTCTTTTTTAAAATTTTAAATTAAATGTACCAGTAATAATTGCATTGTAAACGAAATTTATATTTTTTATCAAATGTCATTTAAATGTAATAAATATATAATATCATGCTCCAGATATAAAAATTGCATCAAAGCAGATAAAATTTTGATTTAAGAGCATGTGGAAAAATAATTTTCAATTTTGCTTATGCAGTTATGATATCTTATATGTCCATTACAATTTGAAGGGCGGAAAAAAGCTTATTTTATTTAAAAGAGAAAACAAAATTTCAAAAATTAAACGTATAAATACTAGCATCTTAAAAAATAATAAAACTAAATTTAAATTCAAACCCGCAACTTTTGAGTAACACAATGATTTAAAAACACATTTGTGAGTCTTTTGTTTCCCATACTCCCCAGGGCGAATGCTTAACTTTTATAATATATATTACAAAAAAGGCTTCTAAAACAGTTCATAGATGGCAGCACTAAAGTAATCTGATGAAATTGAGACAGCGCTGGGAGTCGAAATAATACAATCGTACTCTACGATAAAAACCTCATCAGTTTACACTTCCGCTGTTATCTTTATGTATTGTAATTGGATATGCTATACCTGTTTTATAAGAAAATATGCTGAACAAACATTATTTCAAGTGAAAGAAATTTTCATTTAGTTGTCATTTTATCATCTGTTTTCAACTAAGCCTAACGTGGCGTTTAGCAACTTCTAATTATAATAAAATCTATGATGAGCTCAGCCTGCAAAACAGAAATGACTCGAATGGAGTCTAAAAACAAAAGTAAAGCCAGACTCGCCTTGTGAAGAATAGACCTTCCATCAGTGCCTGATTTACGGCAGGGCATTCGGGGCACAGGCCCAGGGCCCCTGAATTTCAGGGGCCCCCAAATGCTATTGAAGTTTTTTAATTATTATCTAAAAAATAGATTGTTTTTTTAGTAAGTGTTTATATTTGAAAAAAAAAATATATTATTTGATTAATTGCTGTTGTTTCAAATATTATACTACTGTAGAAAATTTATCATTTGTTGCATACTTTATCATTACAGATGTGTGAAATTAGAGAAAACAGAAATTTAAAACACACAATTTATTAGAAAACACATATTCAATTAAATTTAATAATAATGAAATAATTATTGGATATTTAAAAAATATATTAAATCAATAATGAACTTAATAAGTACGGCTTTCAATAATACACACACACACACACACACACACACACACACATATATATATATATATATATATATATATATATATATTTCCGTCTACACATCAGCAGTAGTAGATTCTCTGGAGGACATTGGTATAGACAAACCTTACATCAATATCATAAAGAAGATTTACAAGAAAGCAACAGCAACCATCCGTTTAGATAAAGGAAAAGCGAAGATCAAGCTCGGAAGAGGAGTAAGACAAGGAGACACCATTTCACCCAAGCTTTTTAATGCTGTCTTAGAAAATATCTTCAAGAAGCTGGATTGGGAAAACAAAGGGATTAGAATAAATGGAGAATTTTTAAGTCATCTCCGCTTCGCTGACGACATTGTAATTTTCAGTAACAGTCCTGAAGAATTGGAAATTATGCTAAAAGATCTTGCAGAAGCTAGCATCAATGTGGGATTAAAAATAAATTTAGAAAAGACTAAGGTGATGTTTAATTCATTTACATCAAAAAAGAAAATTGTCTACAAGAACACTGAGATTAAAGAAGTGCAAAGTTATGTGTACCTAGGACAGGAAATATCATCAGATAATAGCATCATGAATGAAATCAATAGAAGAATAAGAAATGGGTGGAGTGCTTTCGGGAAGAACAGTATTATTCTGAAGAGTAATATGCCTCTTTGTTTGAAAAGAAAAGTTTTTAATCAATGTATTTTACCTGCATTAACCTACGGAGCACAAACATGGACACTAACAAAACGGATGATACAAAGATTACAAACAGCACAGAGAAGCATGGAAAGATGTATGCTAGGCATAACTAGAAGAGACAGAAAGAGGATAACCTGGATAAGAAATCAAACAAAAGTTTTTGACATCCTTGAAAGAATCAAGCAGCTAAAATGGAAATGGGCTGGACACATTGCAAGAAGACAAGACAATAGATGGAGCACAAATATACTACAGTGGTATCCTAGAGATGTAAAACGACCAAGAAGACGACCACAAGTAAGATGGAGTGACGAAATTAGAAAAGTGGCTGGTGTAAATTGGATGACGAAAGCATTAGACAGAAAACATTGGAAAAATCTGGGGGAGACCTACATCCAGCAGTGGATCGAAAACAGTTGATGATGATGATGATGATGATTATATATATATATATATATATATATATATATATATATATATATATATATATATATGTGACGATTTAAGGAGAACTCGAATTATTTCCACTGGTTAAAAAGAAACACACAGTCATGGCAAGCGAGGGAAAAAACAAAATAAATAAATAAATGTAGAAGATCCAATAATTAGTCATGGGCTGCTGTAAATTCATTTATTAAATTCGTAATAATGAGGAAGGAAAAGATCCTTTTGCAAAAATTCCCTCATTATTTCAGCGAGCTGTCCTCATCGAAGAAGCAACCCAAGAAATCTTCTTTTTCATCTCGAGACTTCCACCTTTTTAAACTAAAAGAAAGTTCTGGAACATTCTGTAACCTCAAACCATCATTCTTTTATGTAAACAGAATTCTTGTCCAGCTACGAGGCTATTTTAAACAGACGATAAATTTATTTAAAAAAAAATATTATTTAACCAATTTATAATTGACTCAGAATTTTAAACATCTTAGGCAGACGATTTTTATAAATGATTAATTTTAAGAGAAAAAGAAAAGAAATGAATTTATTAATATGCACACATCAAAGGCTGACGTAGGAAAAATAAATAAATAGATAAAATAAAATAATGATATTTTTTGAAAGGTATGGTTTTGGAATAAATTTAATAAGACTTTCTTAAAAAGGGTTGATAAAAACATAGAAGAAAACAGTTTTATTTGGAATATTAAGAAATAAAGTTTTAATTAAGAATATTTTTAATTTAGAGCCATCTTTTTAAATTTACGCATACTGGAATAATGTTTTTTAAGGCAAATTAAGAATTTATATCGTCTGCATAAGGATTAACAGATTAGATTTAGAAACAAGATTTTAATTTAATAATTTGAAGTAAGTACGGAATATTATTATAAGAAAATTAAGATAGTATAAAGGTTAGTTTTGGCGAAAATTTTTTAAATTTGTAATATTATCCCCCCTCCCCAAGACTTTGTATGAAATTGATAGTTAAATAAAACTACAAGTTCAGACAACAGAAATATAATAATTTAGAAAAGTTAAATTTTGGAATAAAACTGTCAAACTCAGGAAGCCAAGAGATGGAAGAAAAGAAAATTAACGCAATATAAAAAATATTAGCGATTAAAATAAAATAGTTAAGAGAAAATAATTCTGAATTAACTTTAGGTAGGAGCATTTCCCTGAAAGAAATACAATAATGTTACAACATCACTTACCATTTGTAAGTGCATAGGAGATAATACATATAATAACAGTAAATAAGTTATGAATATTAATAAGCAAGAGATAAAAATATAATAAAAACAATAAAAATTCGTTCTCATGGAAGTTTAAATAATTACAATGACTTAATGCATAGTTTATTTTAAATAAGTCCTTTAAATGAAACAAGTCTTTTAATAGTATATATAAAAGAGTCTTTTCCAATGTTCTCTGAATACAGTCTCTTTAATTAAAAATCTTCAAACCTAGTTTAATCTTTGGTTTTAATGTTATGTTGGATCCAACATCTTTCAGTAATATATCAATTTTTCAATAATAAATAGCATCACTCTCAATATCAATAATAAATAATATAGAAAAATTTAAATAATAACAATAACAATAATAATAAGTAATAGTATAATAAGACTCCATATCCTAATATTTTTCAATAAGAGTATAATTAATACTAAACTTCATTATAGAAATCATAATAATAATAATAATAGTAAAACAAGAGTATAATCAAAAGAAAATATCACTATTTGTTTATTATGGATAGGGAAAATATTGGTTGAGGATAAAAATAATTACATAGCAACTAAATAATTTTCTTATCTTCTAATAGCATAAGAAAGTATTTTTTGCTAGCCGAAAGTATAAATAAAAAAAATCATAATAATTCCAAAATCCAAATAAAATTAAATCTAACTATTTAGAAAATGGACTCTCAACCAGTATTTCCTTACAATAATTCCTCTCTGATACTCTTTTACAAAATTGTCAAATTTGGTTATAAGTTTTCAAATGCCAAATGTAGAATAATGTTTTATCTACACATGGTTTATAAACTTTAATAATAAAATACAATAGGAATAAAAGGTGTCATTCTTAATTGAGAAATAGAAATAAAAATAGTGTGCTTTTCTGAAAAACTCTTAATATCTGTAGTTTTCACAATCACTGAAAATCACATATTATGTTATAGGTTTGAGTAGAATCATTAGATTTTATAACTGTTATAACATAAATATCTGCTGAATAAATAGAATAATACTAATGTCAAATACATGAGTAAATATAGTTAGACTTAAACACCCTTAAAATTAATTTATCAACATCAATTTGAAAGCTTTTACAATCAAAGTGTTCACCTTATGCCTGCATAAGGAGCCCAATTTAACCCCAAAAACTCCCCAAAACAAGTAATATTCTTGTAGGCCTCCAAGAACATACCTGCTAATGTTGAAAATTATGGTGATAAACTATTTAAAGAATAAGAATTAAAACTTAATCTACTGTCTTGACTTTAGTTTGATCTAGTGATTGTGATTGTATCTGAGGTTTTGTTTGTTTTTTGGGTTGCTCATGAAACAGTTTAAAATTTTCTGGTGAAAAATAGGGTCTTAATTTAGAAACATGCACAATAACGGAATTCTGTCCTGTCTCATAATTAAATTTATCTATTTCATAAGTTACATCAGAAAGTTTATTTATAATTTTGTATGGTCCAGAGAAAGTAGGTTCTAATTTTCGAGTGTTAGGGTATTTAAATTCTTCATAAATTACAGAGTCTTGTATTTTTAATGGGCATTCGACAAAATTTCGATCATAGAGCCTTTTACTTTTAAGGTGAAATTCCTGAGTTCGCGCTTTCGCAATTTTGAGGGCTTTGTCTACTGATGGGTAATAGTTTTGTTTTAAAGGAGATTCATAAGGCAATTGACCATAAAATAAATAGGCAGGTGGGAACTTGGTGATAGAATGGGGCGTATTGTTGTATTCTTCGATGACTTGGTTTAATAATCTAGTCCAAGGTATTTTAGAAGAAGTGGAATTAACTTTACATTTAAGCCTGGTAACTATAGTCTGATTAACGCGCTCATACTTTTCCATTGGTCTGAGGATGATGTGCGGATGTAAAACGCTGTTGAACATGATGATTTCTAAGGAATTTCTTAAATCTTGGAGATCTGAAAGATTTATGCCTGTCACTAAGTATTTTTTGAGGTGCTTTGATATTGAAAATTTGTTTTAAACAGTTAGTGTATGTTTCAGTGGTAACATTTTTTGAGGGAAAAGCCCAAACAAACCTAGTTGCATGATCTATTATTATGTGTAAGAATTTTTTTGTTGAGTTGTAATAGTTAAATCCACCAACAGTATCAATAGAAAGACATTCTAAAGGTTGATCTAACCCTGGCATAGCTTGTAATAAGCCGAATCTTTTCTGTTTTGGTTTTTTATTTTTCTGACAGGTATCGCAATGTTTAACAAATTCTGTAATATCTATTGTCATATTAGGCCAATAATAGTTGGGAGATATTAAATTAAGCATTTTTTGAATCCCTAAATGTCCAAAATTATCATGAGCAATATGAAGTAATTTTTTTCTTAATGACATTGGTACAACAATTTTTTTGAATCCCTTTTTCTGAACTATAATAATTCCATTCTCTTTTTTATATTTTTTGTCACAAACATTGTCTTTGTCTTGCATCTCTATAATTTCTTTCCTATCTAGCAATAAACTAATATGTTGATTAAAATGACAAATAGGATTTCGTGACAACATGTCTGCTTCGACATTTGTTGAACCCTTTTCATATTTTATCTCATAATCAAACATACTAAGTTTGAGTGACCATCTAGAAAGCCTACCTCTCAAGTTTTTAACACTCTTTAACCATATTAGAGATGCGTGGTCCGTATGAATTGTAAACTTGACACCATGAAAGTAATGATAGAATTTGTCAAGAATATCTATAATAGCTGAACATTCTAATTCAGTTATGAAATAATTTTGCTCATAACTCTTCAAAATTCTAGAATGATAAGCAATAGGATGTAAGAAATTTTCTTTATCAGGTTGTTTTAGAACGGCACCTACTGCTATCTGAGAGGCATCTACAAACATATGTAAAGGTAATTTAGGATCATAAATTTTGAGGATGAGTTTTGCAATTAAAGAATTTTTTAATTTTTCAAAAGACTCCTGGCACTCTGATTTCCATTCCCATATTGTGTCTTTTTTAAATAATCGGTTCAGAGGATATCTAATTTCAGCATATTTATTTATGAATTTATGGTAAACATTAATGGAACCTAGAAATCGTTGTAACTCTTTCACATTTGAAGGAGGTTTTAAATTTTTGATGGTTTCAATATTGGCATTTGCTGGTGTTATAGTTCCATTAGTGATTTCGTAACCTAAGAAATTGATTTTATTTTGGCCTAATTTACATTTAGAAAGTTTAAGTTTAATGTTTTCTTGTTTGCAAATGTCAAAAATTTGAGCTAAATGGTTTAAATGTTCTTCTAATGAGGAAGAGAAAATTATAATATCATCAAAATAGTGGCACGCAAAGTCGATTTTATATTTATTAAGGATTCTTCGAATGGTTCTATTGAATATGGGAGGGCCCGTTTTTATGCCAAAAGGGAGCACGAGCCACTCAAAAAGTCCAAAATTGGTTGCAAATGCTAATTTTTCTGTATCGGATGGATGTATTGGTATGTGCCAGTAGCCAGAGGCTAAATCCAAAGTTGAAAAATACTGAGCACTACTCAATTTATCTAAAATTCCATCGATACGGGGCAAGGGTTCTGCATCATTTTTAATTATTGCGTTTAATTTTCTATAGTCTATACATAATCGCGTTTTTTTACCTTCCTCTCTTTTCATAACTAGTGTAACAGGGGCAGAATAGGGGCTATTACTTTCCTTTATCAGTCCGGCTGCTAACAATGATTGAATTTGGTTTTTATTTCTATTTCTTCTAGAGGAGATGTTCGGTAGGGCCTCAAAGATATAGGTAGGTCTGAGTTTAGTATAACGCGTTGTGGTTCAATGTTAATCCTACCCACATCATATTTATGCTTTGCAAAAATATCACTATAAATATGAACTAATTCCCTTAAATTTACATCTTGAATTAAATTTATTTCTCCAGTTAAATCTGAATCCGAATTATCGCGAAAATTTTGAAGAGTCATGGAACCTCTATAATCAGGATGCACATTAATTGCGTGATCATATTCAACACAGTCTTCATTTTTCATAATATTTCCACAAGTAGATTGTAACTCTATATCATGATTACTTACATTCAGTGTTTCATTATCATAATTATCTATTGCTACAGTATTACCAGTATTTAATTTCATATTTTTTTTATATTCTGAGGTTACAAATTCATTAGATTGATCCCTGTTTTGTTGTACTTGGTCCATATTTACTGTATTGAAATGAAGGGATCTCTCATTATGTATGGATATACTGTTAGTTATAATTTTCTTTCCCTGCCTTACAATACAATTTTTACATTCTATGGTTAATTTAAATTTAGAACATTCTTTTAACCCCAAAATAGCATAATCCAAATTTGTATTGCATACTAAAAAGTTAACATATTTTTTAATTTTACCCACTTTTAGAAGAACACTACATTTTTTATTTATATGTAAAAATCCTTTTGCCTGACCAATGGTAACTGAGGGTATAGTCTCAATTTTAGCATTAAGTTTTTTAACAAATTTAATTGGCAATATTGCAATAGTTGAGCCAGTATCTACAACACATGGCAAATTATAATTATTTGTACATCCATACACAATTAATAGTCAAATATTATGAGAATTATTTTGTGAGTTACTTGGAAGAGTATCAGAGGATGGCAACTCACTCCTAAAAATACATTCTCTTTCCCAATGAAAAGCATTACTGACACCCCTATTTGTGCATATCCTACAAGGTCTTGAAGGGTATGAATTTTGAATATAATTATTTTGACAAACTCTAGGTCTTTGAAACTGAGATTGCCTTTGGGGAATCCAATTCCTAGGTGTATTATTGGGCCTAACTGGCTGAATCCAGGGCCTAGTTGGTTGAAAAGGTTGAAAATTTTGTCTAGCTGATGGTTGATTTATTACTTGGTTTGAAACTAGTGGGGTGGAAACTTCCACGAATTGTTTGACAACCCGGTACCATTCGGTGGTACTACTAGGAGGATTTATAATAATACTGTTTTTGAATTCTGGTTTTAAACCATCAGTTAAACCTTGTAATAGTATATTTTCACTAAGATGTAATTTCCTACCAATTTCCACTTTCTTACGAAAATAAGTTTCTAAATTGTCTAAATTATCTAATTTCAGATTTGAAAAATCAGAAACTCGGGATGTCTAACTGAATGAATCTTTCTATCAAAATTTTCTTAATTTGTTCATAATCCGTACAATTTAAACAGCCATTGATATAAATTTTTTGCGCTTCCCCTTTCAGATATTGCGCAATAGAATTAAATTTCCATTCTAGATTTTTCTTCTCCTTTTCACATGTTGTATCAAAATAAGTTAACCACGACTAGAGATGGGAATGCTCGGAAAGAAACCGGAAAAATTGGGAAAAAAAACGGTTTTTTTCGGGTTTTTTTCCGAAGGCTTATTTTTCAATTTTTCCGAACTGGAAAAATTGAAATTCCATTTTTGAAATAATACAGTGAAATTTTTGTAATAGCTACATTCTCATACTTTTTATTTTATTTATTTTTATGTTGAATGTCTCATGAAAATTTTAATGTGGGTAATCTGATCTCTGAGCAGAAATGTGTTTGAGAAGACTTGAAAGGATCCTTCTCATTTTTTTCTTGTTTGAAACACAAGACCCTTTGCAAAATTTCTCTTGAAAATAGACATTTTAGAAAAAGTTTAATCAACAAATTGAATCTTTTGCAAGTGCAGTGGTTGAAGAAAAGAAAAATCTCATGCCATACAGCAGCTGAATCTTATTAAGTTGCATATTTGGGTGATTCTCAAAATAGGGGACAATTTATGTCTTTCAGCATACAAAAAAAAAAATTGAGGTTTTCTGTCATGTTTTTATATTTAGATATGTTTGTCTTAATATTATTCATTATTTGCACTCAAGAATTACTCACTTTTTAGTTAAAAACACCTTAAAATAACAGAATAAATGTTCAAAATGTCATTAGCATGGATGTCCACAGCAGTTGTGCCTTGTATATACTAGCTTTTTCAAGAGTTAATATCATGTTTATAAAATGAAACAAATGTTATTCTTTATTTAAATTAATCAAGAAGAGGGTTTATCCAATAAATTTCTTTTTAAAAATAAATTTATAGTATATAAAAAAAGAATTAAAGTTTGTCCCCCATATTCTATTTTCAAAACAATGTCATACTATAACAGCTGGTTATTAATCAAAATTTCATTTTCACATATGACAATAGTTTGAAAATACAAAGTTTCTCCATGGCAACAAGTAGCCATTTTATCCCAGCCTGAAAATAGAAGCATGTATTGTATTTTAAGAATATAAGTTGAATATTAGGGGCGTACATCAATTGTATGTCATTAGAATGGATAGTAATTTTCATGTTTATTTTATAATTAAATTTTTTATTTTACTTATTTGCATAGGACTTTTGTGTTTTAAAAAGCCCCAGAAAGGACTATTGCATTGTGATTATATTATGGCTCATAATCTTATTTAAATTAAAATTTGTCATTAGCATGGACAAATATCAGTGTCATTAGCATGGTTTTTCTGTCCATGCTAAAGACTCCTATGTGCATAAATGTAACCATTGCTTAAATTGTATCTTTTATAAAGTTTAATTTTACATATAAATTTAGGTATTACATTTATTATCCCTAAAATATGCACTAAATCTGTCAGAAAATCCCTAAGACAGCTTCTTACATTGTTAGTGTCAGAATGTTGCTCATGTAAACAAAGTTTGCTCTTTGGTAATGTTTTTATTCTCCTTATATGTATATATGTAAAAATGAAAACCATTTGCTGAAAAGGAAGGCTAATAAATATAAAAAAAAAATATTTAAACAGGAAGAAAATAAAAATTTCTTTATATATTTATTCCATGCAATTTGTTTTGCCATTAGCATGGCTCAAAAAATACTAATTATTTTTTTAAAGTTAATTTTTAAATATTTAGCTCTGCTGACTACATGTAAAGTATACCTAATACTACATTAACAACACCTATTTTTTTTTCAGAAATTTTGCTAAAAGTATTTTTTTTTTTTTTTTTTAAGATTTCACTTTTGAAATTGTCCCCTATTTTGAGAATCACCCATATGTATGTAAATAACCTTATTAAAAATGTCTAAATAGGAACCTAAATATAGTAATAATTTCTTATTCAAAAATTCTGAATGTATTTTGTACAAGCATATACAAAAAGTTCACAATTTCACAAAAACTTGATTAAATGAAAAAAATCTAGATATGTAATTAAATGCAACTTCTCTTTTTAAAAATTAATTCATGTGTAAAATTATTGCAATAATATGCCAATTAATGGAAATGATAAAATTAAAAATTCAACATAAAATTTTGAAGTATGCATTTATTACTTTAATCTATCTTTTCAAGATGTAAGTATTGAATTCGTGAAAATTTTGACTTCCAGTTTTTGGTGTATTTAAATAAATGTTTTAGAAGGTCCTGAACACAATTTGATGGGTTTTGGAAAATATCTGTCACTCTGTGAGTCTGTATGTGACAAATTTTATGGGCACTCTATCTCAAGAACTGATACACATAATTTCACAAAATTTTAGTTTCAGTTACACCTTGATATAAACTCAAGATGTTTAGTTATTAGTGCATATTGCCAAACCGATGGTGCTGTTATGTTGCATTATTCATAATTTCCACAATAGTTCTATCTCAAACTAATGTATGTATTTTTATAAAATTTCAGATTAAGTTAATTTTTGACATAACTTCGTACTCATTACTTTTTGGTGTAAATTGCTCAACAGATGACGCTGCTATTTCAGGGTAAAAAGAAAAAAATTGCATTTAATTAAACTTATAATAATAATAATAATAATATTTTTCTGGTTTCATTGAGTAAAAATCTAACAGTCAATAAATCCTACGCTATTTTTTAGTTGCAGACCTGAGTAAACCAAAGTAAAACTTAGTTTTGTTTGAATTTAGATTATAAAACTAAATCAAAACTTTTTTGAGTTGAGATTGAAAAGCTATACCAAAACTAAACATATTTTATAAAGGAAATAAAATTATAATTCTAAGAAAAAAAAAGTAATAATGCAAAAATATACATTTTTTAAACAAACAGTGGAATTTTTGAATACTGATACTCATAATAATGACAAAACTGCAATAATTTCTTTAAACTAGTATCATTTACTTAAAAACTATACTTATGTAAATGGAATGCATAATTTATTTCATTCCAAACTACAGACATATTGGCTCAGGTTTTTACATTAGGTCAATTGGTAGCTAAACATGTAACTGAAAGATCATTTCAACAGAGATATGATATAACAAACAATAGCGTTTAATAAAAATTCTTAGGCTGTGGAAAAAAAACTAAACTTTTAAAAGCAGGATTTGCTACTTTCTTTTTATTTTGTAATATAAAGTGAAAATAATTTTCATTTAATACATATAAATGGGAAAAAATGTTTATTATTTAATATTCTCTAAGAAAATACAATTTATTTGGGAGAAACAGTCATGAAAAATCAATTTTTCCAATTTTTCCGTTTTTTTCCGAAAAAAAAACGGTAAAAAACCGGTTTTTTTTCCACCACTTATATTTTTCCGGAAAATTTACATCTCTAACCACGACAAAATGTTCATTCCAGAACTCGGGTCAAACGGTACGAACTTAGGATCTTCCATAATTTTTTGATTCTTACTCATTAGAATAAATGAAGCACTTCTATTTTCTTTATTAAATCCTGATCGTAAAATCATTCGCAATAAATTTCAAAGTTAATAATTTCTATCAATTACATATTTTTTTCAAAATTACTATATCAGATCCATAACATACAATAAATAATAAAATAATAAATAAATTAGTAAATTAATAAACTTCAAATTACTCTCATCAATAAAATAATAAATAAATAAATAAATAAATAATAAATACTTTCCATCAATCATAAATAGAATAGAAATAATAATCAAAACATTTAATAAAATAACTTACAGTTCACGAAAAATCTTCAATAAAATCCATTCTTCATTAAATTCCTCATCAAATACCTTTCGCATACTCACCACTTTGAAGTCATTAATTTTCAAAAATTTTCCTATGACCATGAATACTGAATCAAAATTTGTGCGCACAGATCAACATCAAGCGTCAGGAAATCCACATCAGACTCGAAGCAAGTACTATTCATTAGCAAGCTGAAAATACCATATAGGCTGTCCTTCAATCGAACTTCGGCGATAGCATGCTTTTCTTCGTTCCATCGCAATTTTCTTTAAATATCATTCATTAAAAAGGCAGCACAGATAACTAATCCTGTCCGACTTTTCGATTAGTTGTGACGATTTAAGGAGAACTCGAATTATTTCCACTGGTTAAAAAGAAACACACAGTCATGGCAAGCGAGGGAAAAAACAAAATAAATAAATAAATGTAGAAGATCCGATAATTAGTCATGGGCTGCTGTAAATTCATTTATTAAATTCGTAATAATGAGGAAGGAAAAGCTCCTTTTGCAAAAATTCCATCATTATTTCAGCGAGCTGTCCTCATCGAAGAAGCAACCCAAGAAATCTTCTTCTTTTAGGTAGCTTTCATTACAAAAAGTAAAAAGCTACCTATTGCAGCCGTCCGGGGGAAAGCACTTCCGGAAAATTTTGGTATATTTTCACCGATCATGACCCCCAGACCCCAAAACCACCCTCCGTTTATATGTTGACATATATATATATATATAACCATATATATATATATATATATATATATCTGATTTTTGTCATGCGATAACTAACGTATTTATGAACCGATTTGAATGAAACTTGGTATGTACATAGTACATACAAATGTCTCGACCGAGTTCGTTGGTCAGCATCATCCGCCATTTTGTTTCAAAATGGCGGCCATTTTAAATTTTTTAAAAAATTTAAAATTTAAAATTAAATGCGAAAAAATTAAAAGTTGAAAAATATTTTCCTTTTACGTGTTAGAACTTAAAACAAAGATTCCAGAACACTTTTTATTTTGTCTATATCTTAAAAAATGACTGAGTTATAGCACTTTGAATTTTTCTTATGGCTGACATTTTGAAACGATCTGATTTTTGTCACGTGATAACACGCGTATTTATGAACCGATTTCAATGAAACTTGGTATGTACATAGTACATACAAATGTCTCGACCGAGTTCGTTGGCCAGCATCATCCGCCATTTTGTTTCAAAATGGTAGCCATTTTAAAATTTTTAAAATTTTTAAAATTTAAAGTTAAATGCGAAAAAATCAAAATTTGAAAAATATTTTTCTTTTACGTGTTAGAACTTAAAACAACGATTCCAGAACACTTTTTATTTTGTCTATATCTTACAAAATGATTGAGTTATAGCACTTTGAATTTAGCTTATGGCTGACATTTTGAAACGATCTGATTTTTGTCACGTGATAACACGCGTATTTATGAACCGATTTCAATGAAACTTGGTATGTACATAGTACATACAAATGTCTCGACCGAGTTCGTTGGCCAGCATCATCCGCCATTTTGTTTCAAAATGGTAGCCATTTTAAAATTTTTAAAATTTTTAAAATTTAAAGTTAAATGCGAAAAAATCAAAATTTGAAAAATATTTTTCTTTTACGTGTTAGAACTTAAAACAACGATTCCAGAACACTTTTTATTTTGTCTATATCTTACAAAATGATTGAGTTATAGCACTTTGAATTTAGCTTATGTCTGACATTTTGAAACGATCTGATTTTTGTCACGTGATAACACGCGTATTTATAAACCGATTTCAATGAAACTTGCGATGTACATAGTACATACAAATGTCTCAACCGAGTTCGTTGGCCAGCATCATCCACTATTTTGTTTCAAAATGGTGCTCATTTTAAATTTTTTAAAAAATTTAAAATTTAAAATTAAATGCGAAAAAATTAAAAATTGAAAAATATTTTTCTTTTACGTGTTAGAACTTAAAACAACGATTCCAGAAATTTTTTTATTTTGTTTATATCTTAAAAAATGACTGAGTTATAGCACTTTGAATTTTGCTTATGGCTGACCATTTTGAAACGATCTGATCTGAACGATCCACAATGTTGCTTTAAAATGGCATTCACTTTATGATATCATGGAATTTGGTGACTCTCTAAATCGCTTAAAATAAAACCAGGTTGAATAAAAGATGACTATTTTCTAAAAATTCCTATTAATATTCAGTCTTGACAAAAACTAGTTTCAATCTTATAAAATCACTGATTTTATAAGTTTATTTCCGCTAATTTGAGCTTAGTATTTTTGAACAATGTAACTTACCTTAAAATAAATAAATAAATTTATAAGTATATGAAAGCTACCTCTTCCTCCCGGCATTGCCGGAAGGACTTTTTCATCTCGAGACTTCCACCTTTTTAAACTAAAAGAAAGTTCTGGAACATTCTGTAACCTCAAATCATCATTCTTTTATGTAAACAGAATTCTTGTCCAGCTACGAGGCTATTTTAAACAGACGATAAATTTATTTAAAAAAAATATTATTTAACCAATTTATAATTGACTCAGAATTTTAAATATCTTAGGCAGACGATTTTTATAAATGATTAATTTTAAGAGAAAAAGAAAAGAAATGAATTTATTAATATGCACACATCAAATGTTGACGTAGGAAAAATAAATAAATAGATAAAATAAAATAATGATATTTTTTGAAAGGTATGGTTTTGGAATAAATTTAATAAGACTTTCTTAAAAAGGGTTGATAAAACATAGAAGAAAACAGTTTTATTTGGAATATTAAGAAATAAAGTTTTAATTAAGAATATTTTTAATTTAGAGCCATCTTTTTAAATTTACGCATACTGGAATAATGTTTTTTAAGGCAAATTAAGAATTTATATCGTCTGCATAAGGATTAACAGATTAGATTTAGAAACAAGATTTTAATTTAATAATTTGAAGTAAGTACGGAATATTATTATAAGAAAATTAAGATAGTATAAAGGTTAGTTTTGGCGAAAAAATTTTAAATTTGTAATATATATATATATATATATTTGTTCAAGGTCCCTGTAAGCATTGGTGATAGGGGGCCCCGCGTAAGCGTCTGTGCCCCGGGCAAGGGCGGATCTGGAGAGTCCTCAAGGGGGGGGGGCGATTTTAGAAATTTGGAGACTCGACTTTAATGCGTGGGTCGGGGCTAATTTTTCACTGCGGGTCATGTTGCTTTTATTTTTTGCTGCGGGTCGGATCTGGGTCCGGTTGACTTCGTTTTTGCTGTGGGTCGGGTTTGGTTCCGGTTCACTTCCTTTTTTTTTGCTGCTGGTCGGGTTAACTAATGTTTATGTTGTGGGATTAGCAGGATTAGCAGGTGTTTTTATTCAGAAACTATGGTGCCATTTTTTGATAAACAGTTTAAGAAAATACTGTGAAAATTATCGTTTTGAATAAAATTTCTGGAAGCGACAGCATGAGAAGGTAGAAAAATCCGCAATCATTTGACGTGCGAAGAGAAAACTTCGCCCGGGGCAAAGCAAAATGTGGCGCCCCCCGACCCAACTTTTTCTTGTAACAGGCCAAAAATTACGCTGGTAGCATAAATTTGGCGCCCCTAAATTTCCGCGCCCGGGCCGACCGCATCCTTCGCCCCCCCCCCCCCCTTTTCGCACGGCGCTGCATATTGTTTGTCCTACACATCTTGAGAAAATTAAGTCTAGTTCCAGCCCGGCTCGTCTATATGTAAAAAAAAACAATGCAAGTCTGATTTCGGGCCGGTACGAGCCTGCTAAAAAAATATTAAACCCAGGTTATACACAATATAATTCTCCGATGCTGATCTCTACACTGTAAAAGTTACATTTCTGTATTGATGTTGCCAAACTAGTATCGACTGGTGACGCACATTTATACTTATTCTCATTAAACCCATATAATTGAAAATAGCTCATATTTTAACGTTCCTACTTAAATCTTTATAAAGGGCCAGTGGGCCCGCAAATTTTTTTTTTATGGGATCGGCCCATATGGCCCTTCAATTTTTTTTTTTTTTTTTTTTTTTTTTTTTTTTTTTGCTGGCTCGGCCCGTTTATTTTGTTTATTGGCCGGCCTGTTGGAAAAATTATTCTAATTTTGCTAGCCCTTTAGAAAATTCGGAACCATTTTGCCGACTCGGCCAGGCCCGGGCACATGCATATGTCTAGCCTGGGCCGGACACGGACCGAAATTTAACTTTCATTCCGAGCCGAACCCCAACCAGGGAAATTTTGATCAGTGCGGACTAGAGATAAATTCATGCTCTTATTCCACAGCCCGGTCCCGCCTGAGCCTGAAACATTTTGCGGCATCAAGAGCAAAAGCCCAATAAAGAAATTATACTGTAGAAAAAATTGCATAATACATATAAAAAATGTTCCAAAAGTAATTATAATTTTAAAGCTATTTTTTATATAAAAAAGGCTGTTAAACGAAAAATTAAATTTAATATTATCAAAAGAACAGTTTGGTGTAAAATAAAAAATATACTTTACGCATAAAAGGATTCTCATGTTTTGTCTCTGTTTTAGTAAGAAAATATTATAGACAATGGACATGTTAATGAAGTGTGTTTCATGAATAAATGCATGGAACCTATAGAAAATACTGTCTATTATCTGTCAAATCGAACAGCATTTTTATGCACATTTTTAACTATAACCATTTCATTCTTCATAACAAGCCTTTGTTATAGCATGACCCAGAAAATAACATCAAATTAAAAATTTTAAAGTTCAACCCTTTTTTAGGAACAGAGGAAACACTACTCGATCGCAAGGATATGGTAAATACATTTACCTACCGCTACGGCATCAGAAGAGATCCCAAAAGAAATGCTTACTACAGTTATTTCCGTATGAAAAGCGATTACGACTTGTATACGTTGAGAACACTAGAAATTATTAGTATTACACTAGAAATTTAAATTATTCGGTAACCGCAAAATAAAATCAAAAGGAAATATTCTTTTCGCGTTAGATGTCTAAATAATAAAATAATAACAAACGATCCAATTGCAAAATAATCTCTGCCACAAACAAAAATCGAATAAAACACTAATTCATTATTCCCGCCTTTTTTCGCAGGCGCCGGGTCGTCGGTCGTCAGCAATGCTTGAACATATATCTGCAGATGTAGATATGACTAATTGCTTTTTTTTTTCTTTTTAATAGCTTTTAAATACTAAAATAGAAAAAAAAATGTGCTTCACTTTCATTTTTATCAAAATAGGAAGACATTGATTTGAAAAGGAATAATACTAATTTTTAAGAGGAAAAAAGTTTTTTACATTTTTCTATTCATCGATAAATAAAATTTTCAGATTTCGGAAAAAATGAGTCCGAATCAGTAGACCAGCATAAAAACAGAGCACGATCTCGTATCGGACACGGGCTAAGTCTGAACCTGTGTCATCTGTAATGCATGCATCGAAGAAAAATGACTCCAGGTCAGACTCCATCTGGAAGAAAAATAAGTCAGGCCCAACCCAAATCTGCCGAAAAATAATGATCATGATAGTATCAAATAAATGACGGCCGAGTTCTGAATGCGGTAAGACAAGACACAGCCCGAGCCTCTCAAACTGAAAAAGGCACGACCCGGGGAGGGGGGGGGGCGCCGGATTCTAGTTAGGATCTAACTCATTTCTTGCAAGGATGCATGTATCTTTGGGACACTTTTATTAGCCCAAGAAGTGAAGACGATCGTCCCCTCAGACCCGCCATTGGGCCTGACCCAAATCTGCAGAAAAATAATGATCACGATACTGCCCTGTTCTGAAAGCGAGAAGACCTGACCCAGCCCGAGCCTCAAGAAATTAAAAAGGCGCGGGCCGCGCCGGACTCGAGTTAAGCTTCAATTCAGTTCCTGCGAGGATGGATGTCTTTTTAGGAAACTTTTATCAGCCCAAGGGGGGGGAGGGGCAATGGCCCCAGTGGCGTAGCTAAGGGGGGGCAAGAGGGGCGTCCGCCCCGGGCGCCGAGGCCTAGGGGCGCCAAATTGGGAGAAATTGTTATATATCTATATTGGGGTGGGGGCGCAAAATTTCTTGCTTGCCCCGGGCGCCAAAAAACATAGCTACGCTACTGAATCGCCCTTTCGCCTTGAAAGATGCCAAGGCGCATTTTCCTTGAATCCGCCAATGGCGGATCTAAGGGGGAGGGGGGCGATCGCCCTTTCGCCCCCCCCCCCCCCCCCCCGCTTAGATCCGCCATTGCTTCTCCTCCCTTATGGTCTGGTTCGATCTTAGACCGAGCGTTTACCTCAAGGAAAAACAAAATCCACGCCAGGCCCGTCCTGAAAAGAAAAGTGTGGCTCGATCCCGCTCTGCAGGAAAAAGTAAGACTCGACCCGCCCCGGTTCTGAAAGTGTAAGTGACCCAGTCCCGTGACTTAAAAATGGCGCGGCCGCGCCGGTCTCGAGTTTAAGTCCAATTTTTTTTCCGTACGGGCATCTAGTACCGTTTTTCAGACCCTTTATTGGGCTCAAGGGGGGGGGGGGGCGATCGCCCCATCGCCTCCCCCTCCCCCTTAGATCCGCCATTGGCCCCGGGCCCCTAAATTTGTAAGTCGGTCCCTGCCTTCCATATAGTTCAGTGCAGACTTCTAAAATGTTTTATAAACATTATATTAAAACTATACGCCCACAAATATTAACTGTTGGCGATAAAATAAATGAAAATTATTTTTTATACAGACACTATCATACATTTTTAAATACAAACAAATTAATTATAGCTTTTACTATGTTTTCAAATAGGATGATAAATATTGGGCAGACTTTTATAGGGAGATTGAAATTTGAAATAATATGACATAATTTAAGTAAGGTGAGTTTTCTTTCCGCTCTGTGCTGTCATCTGAAGGTATATATGAAATCTAAGACCATTGATACTACACATTTAATTGTCCAGTTCCAGTCACATTTTTTATATTTCCATTATAATCAGGGGTGTAGTCGTGAAAATTACAGAGAATATACGCTCTAAGCAGAAAGTATACCCTAGATTGTGTATACTATAAGCTTTCTTGAGAAACAAAGGTTATACGGGGCTCCTTTAAAAATGCCTAAGGGTATATGGCGTTTACCTACGTATATCCTCCATTACATCCCTGATTATAATTTTATTTCCAAAAGATCATTTTGGTTTTAAAATTACACTATATGAAAGCAGCACAGACCGATAAAATGTATATTTTAGTGTCGCCATCTGGTGAAGGCACTTTATACTAGAACTATATTCCACAAATTTTAACCGGGGACAATAAAATAAATGAAAATTATATTCTATACAGACACTATCAGGCATTTTTAAATACAAATAAATTAATTATAGCTTTTACTATGTTTTCAAATAGTATGATAAATATTCGGATGACTTCTATAGGAAGATTGAAATTTGAAGTACTTTGCTATGATAATTTAAGTAAGGTGAGTCAGCAGAACATCTCACAGAAATAGGAAACACAAATGCTGAATTACAGCTTGTTTTTCCGGGATACATATTTTTTTCAATAGGCTATGACACTTTTCTTGTTCAATCTGATCTATTTGATTTAAGAAAATCGAAATGTAAGTACTTATGCACATATTTTAATCTTGACTTTTGCTTAGAATACGATGGGCTAGATTTAGATCGAGAACGGGCCGGGAAATTTCTGTCCTTCCAGACCACTAGGAAGAATAAAATCTAGGATGGGCTCAAAAATCTAGCCCGACTCGAATGCAGTCTATAAGCAAAAGTAAGGCCAGTCTCGCCACAAGCGTTTCATTCCTATATGGCTCCCAAAGAAAGAACGAAAAGTTTGAAAGTCTACTTTTGGTTTGGTTTATTTTATGACGGCCGATTATTTACTCGAGGGATATAGGAACTTACGGGGGTGGGGTGCTCTCCGTGGGTGTCTTTCTATGGGACCTAACCCGTATCCACGCAAGTATTTCCAAGGTTCGAAGAAAACCACGAAGGAAACCACGGTTGGGCAGAGGGTCGCGAATGGGTTCGAACCCAGCACCTGCCGTATAAAAGTTGAGAGGTCAGAACCTCTCGGCCCCTAGTGGAGCAATAGTATCAAAAGTATACTTTTTATTCGGGACAATGTGTAGAAATGGAACCATGCATTGACAGAATTGAGATTTAATTAAAATCTTTATCTGAGCCCCACCAGTAGCCGCGAGGTTCTGTTCTCGAAACTGGTAGACAGCAGGTGCTGGGTTCGAACCCATTCGTGACCGTTCGGAGTTTGGCGTGGTTTCTTCGGACCTTAGATTTACTTGAGTGGATACGGGTTAGGTTCCCTTAGAAAGACTCCCACGGAGGGCTCTCCCCCCCTTAGGGCCCATATCCCTCGTGATGATAATTGGCCGTCATAAACACAACCAACCAAATTTTTTCTAGACCATTTCGATCGCACTGCCAATATCTATGTGGCGCGTCATTTGTATGTTGTTGATAGATCGTAAGTTCAAAACGGCAGAAGATTTGAAAATTTTAATGTTTCTATATTCATTTGATGTGTAGAAAAAAAATTGAATGAAAAAAGACAAAGATTTTAAATTTAAAAACTTAATTGAAAATATCATTTTAGTAACAAAATAATTGTAATTTTAAAATATTTTTTAAGTTGTTGAGCATTCATAATATTAACAAACACGATTTACAATTTAAATAAACATTTATTTAAATTGTTAAGAATAATTTGAATAAAAAAATACAAAGTTTGTACTTTTTAAATTTTTAATTAAGTTTAAAATATTATTTTATTTATTAAAATTTCAAAAGTCATTGCACAAATAAAATAATTATCCAAAGGCTAATTTTTAACACTTTCCAGCAAAGTTGAAAAGTGTTTATGCTTTCGATTTGTGTGGCCGTCTGGCCGTCAGGCCGCACTCTAACTCTCGTAAATATACTGGGAATGCCATGAAATTTTCGGCGTTATTGATATTTACCCTAATATTAACCCTATTGAAAATGAAGTTTCTAGCATGATTAGTTTAATTATGGGGGTAGTCAAAAATTTTCCATTACATTAATGCTTATGGGGGAAATCGTTTCAAATGAATTTTAAAGATGTTACTCTTTGTCAAACGCGTTCAAATTTATATGCATCAACGAAGCACATTAAAATATGCATTTTGTAAAGTACGCAGCGAAAAGAATAGTTATTATTCATTTACAGGGCCACACAAAATAAATCCATTACTTAATAATAAAAGAGGGCATTGTTTGCGACATGTTTTAACTATAGTAAACGGTTTCATGTACAGTCAAATTGATATGCGTCACTGAGGCTCAATATGAGTTATTTCATACATAATACGAAGTGCATATCATTTACAGGGACACACAAAATATTTCAAATAGTATAATCTATCCGAAGTACTGTACATTATGCGTAATGGCTGTTGGATAGATGAAATGCAATTATGATATGCGCTTTTAAGTTTCAAGAATTGTATGCATATTATATGGTGAGTATAAATACTATTACTTGCCCAAATTAGATATACAGAGTTACACAAAATATCCCGGAAAGGTTACTGAATATGAGTGCAATTTACTTAAAGACGGTTTTTAAATAGGTTATGCATTTTTACATTGAATTGTATTCAGTTTACTAAAAAAATGTTAGTACAATATAGATAAAAGGACATACAGGATCACGCAAAAAACTGGATACATGGTTGCCTTTGAATGATAATTTCTGGAAATGTGATTTGAGTAGTTTAAAGAGTATTTTCGTTTGAACTAAATTTTAGCAAAATATTTTCGTGCATTAAAGATATTAGATAAACTACAGGGATGAACAAAAGTATTTAAGTATGTTTCCGTCTATTAGTGTAAATTGCTGAAGGGAAAATTTCAATAAGTTGGGCATCTTCTCGCTAAATTAAATTTCCCAATTATATAGTCTATATATCAACCGACAGATCAATTACAGGGCTATTCAAAAGTATAGGAATGCATATTTGGCTTTGGACAGTAATGCTTAATTTTCATGGATAACGACGTTTTATTAAAGATTTCAAGAAGTGTTCGAAAGTGCTTCATAATCAATGCTTAACGCATGATTTTTCTTACTTTTTTTAATTGTAAAAGATAGTTTCAATAAAAAACTCGAAGATTCTATGTTTAAAAAAATAATTAAAAAAAATAATTTTAATTTGAAAAAGTATATATATTTTTAATACTGAACACAGAAGTATCGTGTAGCTTTTAGTAATATGATCCGAAGTTTTGGAAGAGCATGGAACTCTCTTTTGACAAAAATAAGAACCAAAAGGCTTTGATGCTGATTATACTATTTTTTATCAATTCCCATTAAAAAATGAAATAGTCTAATGCATAATTTCTATCCAAAGACATATATGTATGAGAAAAAATATATATATATGTGTTCTAATGTTTACGCTAAAGAATTGTATTATGAAATGTTTAAAAATATAAATGAATGATGCAAAATTATTTTTTTATAACAATAATCCAAATATAAACATTAAGGGTGTATTCCAATCAAGACTGCTAACTTTCTGATTTATTTTTAAATTCATTTTTGATCTCAAACGCATCAAACTGGCAAATTCTCTTATTTTGAAAGTATACAATGTGCTTTGTTTGTCAATTTTTTGATAAATGCATAAAATTTTGCAAAAAAAAAAAAAAAAAAAAAAAAAAATGCTGTCAAAGTTGGGATTTTGTACCGAATTTACCGAAGCGGGAGATTCGAGAACGAAAAAAAAATAGTCATACTGGGAAAGTAATTGTCAATAAATCATATTCTAATGATGAGCGAAAAATGAAATCACGTGACATCACTCTTCAAAAATCACTTCAGCAAATTTCACGTTTCTACTTTTAAAAATGAGTCTGAAAATGTATCAGAAAATTTCGTGTTCTTGAGGATGGAAAAAATATTTTTTCGAATACACCCTTAACACCAAAACATTATACGCTCTGATTTAAACATATAAAAAAAATGAAAAGTACAAAATTATTTTTTAAAATATAGGCATTTTGATACTAATTATTATATGGCATTGAAAAGTGAATTTAATAGAATATTTTAATAAGTTCTTATAATAATCGATACAAAAATAATGAATTATGTCAACAGAAGTCTTTACTTCTGTACAAAATCCAGAGCCGTAGCTAAGGGGGCGCTATGGGCGGCTCAGCCCCCCTAAAATATTTTGATCCTCCTCTCCCTGGAAAACATTCCAAGGTCACTCAATTCATTTCTATTCCGAAAATTCAAATGAAATGCTGTTAAAAAATCTGATTTAGTTTTGATCTTTTCACAGTTTTGCAGAATTACTAAATTGTATCTAAAATAAGTGTTTCAACACTCGCTCATTTCTATTTGTACACATGAAGCTAACATGTTGTTTAATTTTACACCATGTATACACTCAAAAATTTCATCATCCCACACTTTTCTTAGCATGATGTGAGGTTATTACAACAGTTTAATAAGAAACATAGTACCTACAATGTGAATATGCACTCATTTATGTTTCTGCCGTACAGCGAGAGAGAAAAAAAAATGTGAGCCCCCTCCCCCCCTATTGTTCACTTCTAGCTACGGCCCTGACATAATTCCACATAATAAAGTACAGTCGAGTCTCTCTATAACGAAACTCCATACATCGAATTTCTTTATATAATGAATTTTTAGTAGGGGCGTTCCCCTTTTCCCATGATTACATTAAAAACAGTTTCTATATAGCGAAATATCCATCTCCTTATAACGAAATTTTTCATAAAATGATCTTTATTTATTCAGCTTTAAAAAAGCTTTGAAACACATGGAATCAATTTTCCATCACTTATTCCGGATTTATCGTTTGCATCGTTTTCCAAACAGTGCCAGTTAGAATCTTATACACATAAGAGCGGGATCAATGGGGGTAATTGAAGAAAAAATAATCTGCAATTGCCGCAAAAAGGCCAGATTTTCTGTACTAGAGGACAATGTGGATTCTGAGGAGGAAGAAGACGCGACTTGAGCATACTTAAAAGAGAAATGGAAATTAAGGAACGCGTGATGTCGAAGAAAATGTTGCTCTCTCTGATTTTTTGGAAATAAATGACACTCTTATTATTGCACAGTATCTTACTGATAGTGGTATTTTAAGCAGAGTTATGAACGTAACATAGTGAGATTGAGATGTTATGGTGAGATTGACAATGAGCATGAGAACGAAAATCTAACAGCAAGGGAAAAAACCATCACGCAGTGAAATGAGTTCTTTTGATCTTATTTGGAGAGGACTTCAAACAGAGGAAAATGCTCCATATACATTTTTTTACTTCTCGCTTAAATTTGAACATTTTTACAAATGTTTAACAAAAAAAAAAAAAAAAAAAAAATTCGTCTAAAATTAATGCAAGTCTTCTTTATTTGATTTTCATTAAGCTTTCAAATAAATGTCGGTTCTCATTCTTAAAACTGTTTAAATAAATAAGAAATCGAGTATTAGGTTAATATTTTGAGTTAAACCTTTCAAATTCTTAATCAAACGCATTAAAAATAATATTTGTTCATAATTTACACATTAAATAGGAATGTAAGCATCATTCTCTATACAACGAATTACTCTATATAACGAATTTTTTACAGGAACAATGGATTTCGTTATATAGAGAGTCGACTGTAACTTTCTCACCTAACCTCAGACTTCTAAAATGTATGTTTCAGTGTCGCTATCTAGTAGAGGAATATTATATTAGAACTATATTTCCACAAATATTAACTTGGGACAGTAAAATAAATGAAAATCAACTTTTTTAATACACATGCTGTCATACATTTTTAGATACAAATAAATTAATTATAGCTTTCATTAAATCCTCAAATAGTATGATAAATATTCAGTAGACTCCTATAAGAAGACTGAAATTTGAAGTAATGTGCTATGATATATAGTTTAAATAAGATGAATTTTCTTTGCGATTTGTGCTGCCATCTTACGATATATATGAAAACTAAGTTATTACACATTTTACTGTCAGTACCTGTCACTTATATATAGATATATATTTTTCCGTTATAATTTTATTTTCGAAGGATTGTTTTGGTTTCAAAATTACAGTACATATTTGAGGTTTAAAAGCCATTCTATAGTTGAGATAAAAAATTTCAGTTTGACGTAAATACACACTCACCACCCCGGTCTAAGGAAAATCAGTTCGACTTGGTCTTTCATACAGTTAAAAAAAAAAAAAAAAAAAAAAAAAACTTCAAATTTTAAAAACCGTATATGTATTTATAACTATTTAAAACCTTACTTAACTTATTTGAAATTCGTTGCATTTAAACAGTAAGCTATTCAACACAATAAATACAAAATAAAATGCGATTCCTTAAGTAAATGGTATTTACTTATATTCATCTATGTACCGGGCCTAATTTCCCTTTTATATGCATCTATGGGACCTCATGCAATCTGCTCTACTATCCGTTTCAAGGCCTTCGAAAAGTATTTAGTATAATTAATAACATACTGTAATCTAGTTTTTTTAAAGTTCAAAATTTAAAAAAAAGGCCCTAAACATTTTGAGCCTCGTCTAGGAAAAATTCCAAGATAACAAAATGATTTTCTGTTCCGAAAATCCAAATATAATTGTGTTTAAAAAATCTAATTTAGTTTTGAGGCCTTTTCGCAGTTTTGCAAAAATATTGAATTGCAACTAAAATTAGTGTTTCAACACTCGTTCATCCTGTTTGCAGCTAACATGATGTTTAACATTGTACTTATTATACACTAGAATTTTTCATCATCCTATTCTTTTCTTACCATAAAATCATGGCCTGACTAAAGCAGGGGCAATTGCCACGGGCCCCCCGGCTTGAAGCCCCCCCCCTCCAAGGACAGATATAAATCTTTTGTTAAAGCAGTGTTAAATGATAAAAAATTACCAAAAGTGACCATTTTTTAAAAAAGTTTTGAGGATCTTTCTTCTCCTACTGCTCTGTTTCCATGCCCCATTAAGGCCTCACATTTATCCTCATATTCCTGTAATAGAAAAAAGCCTGTATTCTATAATTCCTTAAAATTGTTTTTCTTCTGTTATTATGTATATAGATGTGAATAGTACTTGGTACGAAATTTATATATACATACTATATTTATGAATTTTAGTTTTAGTCACTTCAGTATAATTTACAAAAAAAAAAAAAAAAAAAAAAAAAAAAATTAAGATAGAAGGGGGCTTCCTCTAATAATGTTTGTCCCAGGGCCCCCCCACTGTCTAAGTCGGGCCCTGCGATAAAATGAAGTATTTACAACAGTTTAATAAGAAACATTTTACCTACAATGTGAATAGGCACTAATTTAGCTTTCTGCGTCAGAGAGAGAGAGAAAGAGAAAACATATGACCCCCCCCCTCCCCCTACATTTTATTGAAACTGCGTTGATTCCTTGAGGGACGGTGGGGTATATTTTATCACACCTAATTTAAACGAGATTCTCATCAGAAACATTTAAAGAAATTTTATATTTTCGGTTTTGGCGGTAAACTGTTGAAATGCCTTTTCTTAATTTTAAACAAAAGTTTGCGATTTTTCTGGTGAGAACTCAATATAACAGAGACATTATTGCTTGCCCCTTAAAGGCTTAATTGTTCCTAGGACGTGTAAGCAAGCAAGTTGTTTTGTAAAAATAGTAATAGTGATAATAAACTTCTGGGTACTACTTAATTATTCCGTCGGCCAAAAAGCTATCGCCAAACTATAAGATTAAACGCCAATAATGGCTGATCGTATATGTCACACTCAACGACATTAAATACGATACACGTGTTTAAAACGTCATTAACATTGACTTTTGTTTCAATTTTTTATTTATATTTTTATTAATATTTTACTAATTATTTCTTTTTTCGTTATTTAAAATAAAAATTATGGGTACTCCTAGGTTATCCCGTCGACCAAAAAATTATCGCCAAACTATAAGATTAAATGCCAATAATGGATGATCGTGAATGTGACATTGAATGACGTTAAATGCGATTAATGTGTTTAAAATGTCATTAAGTGATTTTTATTTCGACTTTTTATTAATATTTTTATTAATATTCTTCTAATTATTTGTTTTTTCGTTATTTAAAATAAAAATTATGTCAACATGTATAATTTGGCTATTAGTTTGGCGATTTGTATAATTTGGCGAAATTGGTAGAAGGGACAACCTAGTAGTACCAACTTCTCTTATTGGAATCCTTAGACATATACTTTGATTATACAGGGTGTTTATAAAGTCCCGGACCCATTTTAATGTTTAATAACTCATAAAATAATAAATATAGATTAAAATTAATAACATAAATCGTTAGATAGACTCAAAAAGTTTCATGACCCTTGTCAATGAACTTCCACGTGTGCCCCCTTCGTCGCACGGAGAATATCAAGCCGATAGTCAATTTTTCGCCAGGTAGCGGCAAGCATGTCGGCATCCACAGAGGCTATTGCGGTTGTAATTCTGGCTTTTAAGTCATCAATGTTTGACACCCTCCTCCTGTAAACATTGTCCTTTACAAATCCCCAAAGGAAAAAGTCCAGCGGCGTTATATCAGGAGATCTGGGTTGCCAAGGAATTGGACCGCCTCGCCCAATCCATCTTCCTGGAAAATGGTCATTCAAAGAAGTGCGAACGATGGTACCCTAATGAGGTGGTGCACCATCTTGTTGCAAAAAGACATGTGGATGAAGCTCTTCTAGTTGTGGAAATACGAAGTTTTGGAACATGTCTAAGCATGGGGGCCACCGTAATACTTACCCATCATGAATATGCATAATATAATATAGGAAAATAAAACATGTGAAAACTATTAATACAATGCTGTGCAATTCAAAACAAAATTTAAACGTATATTTTAATATTATTAATGTACATAGTAATGCTCTATTTATGAAGTCCTCATGAACCCATTTCGACAAATTATATAAAATGCGAAATTACTCAAATAGTACCGAACTGCGTAAAAGAAACATCCTTATAACTCCAAAAATAATAATCCTATTAACTAACAGTTTACTGCGTCGGATTAAGCGTCCCATTTCCAATTTAAATATATCTCTGAATGAAATACAGGGTCACTAAAAATCGAAGAATGAGGAAAACAGGATTACAAATATCTCGACAACTCGTAATCCAATCGACTTCTTCTATATGCAAAATTTGTATCATTTTATTGTCTTTTACGATCACACCTTAAATTGAAAAATTTCGAAAATTTTTCCATACCTTTCATCAGAACGAATTTTTCAAGAGTCCGAAAAAATAGTTCCGGATAACCGAGGTTACTGATATTAAGTAGGCTTCGTCCCATTCTTACATACTAAGTACATACAAAATTTCAAGTCTCTATCTCAATTTCTTCGTGAGATAGAGCGTTTACGGTCAGACAGACGGACGGGCGGCAATTTTTTTTTCTAAAAATATGTTTTTCGGAATCTCCACTATCTGGAACGTGTAAATCCGTCAAAATTTTTTTTTCGATTTTCAAAACGATTGCAAGACTTACCCTATACTACGTATGATGGGTAAGTAAAAAGAAAGGCTCAATGACTCGGTCGTGCATTAGGTCACACGACACATTAATCTTTGGGGAATCCTTTCTGCCTCACGGTATTCATGGGGGTTTTCAGATCCCCATATGCGCACATTATGGCCATTAACAATGCCAGAAGCATGAAAGGTTGCTCCGTAGGAGAACATTATGCGCTTCAGAAAATCAGCATCATCTTCTATTCTCCTTAGCATATCTGTTGCAAAGGCCATCCTCCTAGGCCTATCGTTCTGTCCCAAAACTTGAACAATTTGAACTTTGTACCCCCGCATGCAGTCTTAATTTTTTCTTAATAACCTTGTACACCGTCGAAATTGGCATATCCAATTCTCTTGCCGCTGATCCTCACAGATCTTCTAGTATTGTGTAAAAATGTGTCTCTGAGACGCTCAACATCAAAATCACTTGTGCAGGGACGTCCGGTACGTTTCTTATCTGCGATACTTCCAGTTTCTAGAAAATTTCAATTACGATAACGAAGTTTTAAAAATATCACTCTCATATATGAATCTCATAAAATTGTAAATAGTTAATTACAATTAAAATGCGCAGCAAACAATGTTCTCCCTATACCATAATGTAATGGAATGCTTTTGTGTGGTCTTGTAAATCAATAAAAAATGTTCTTTGCACCACAGATTATGCAAAATGTATATTATAATGTGCGCTTTATAGATGCATATCAATTTTATTATGTTCGAATGAGTGTAACACCATGAAAATGCATTTGAAACGTTTTTCCCCATTGACCGTAATGTAACGGAATACTTTTGATTGTCCCTGTAATTGAACTATGCATCCGATTTTGAAAAAATTTGAAATGAGTCGACAGAATTATCTAATAATTATGTATTTTAAATTTCAAACGATTAAAATGCATCTGAAACTTTTTTCTCCATTGACCGTAATGTAATGGAATAATTTTGATTGTCCCTGTAATTGATCTATGCATCTTATATGCGGACGGACGGACAGACGGTAGGACAGACGGACTAGACGACAACTATCGGTGCTACGTATGTACATAATTACGAACGCAGTCTGAAAATATCTCAGAAATTTCGAGTTGCTGAGGGCGGAAAAATAATTTTTCGCTTCCAACCTTTAAAACTTCACGATAAAACTTTCAGAGCGCTATCAAAAACCGAACATTCTAGTTTGAGATAAATAATGCCCCTTTGTCACACGGATGAACCAATCGTGTGACCATCGTCCATTAGTAAAATGTGGGGCGCGTCCTCGAAAAACGGGGCCGCACGCCACTGGACCTTTCTCCTTTAACTTGCACGCTCTCCTTTCCTCATAGTACACTGTCCAAAATGTCACGTAACTGTTTTTTCTAGTACGAACACGGATGATTGGATTCATTGCCGTCAGGAAGTTTAAATATTAACTGTATTCGAGTCAGATTTAGTTTAATATGCTGAGAACCACGATGTATTTGTTTGTACGATTATGTATCAAGATGTATATATTCTGAAAACTTTTAATAATTTAACAACATGTTTATAAATAAAATAGCAAGGAAAAATAATGTATCACGCATACATTGTAAAACATCTTCAAATGTTTCTAGAATATTTTAACGCAACTTTGAGACAGCAAAAGATGTACGCATATAATATAATTGAAAACTAAATGTTAACAGTTACAGCGCAGAGTAAGTAAAGTATTCGAATTTATTTCCGAAGCCCTTTATATAATGTACAGATTTTTATATCAGGGATGAGAGCGCTCCAACCTAAATGCTCGATATAACCACCATTAAATTTTAATAATATTCTTTGTTTTATTCAATCTTAGAAATTCTGATATTAAATACGTCGAGAAAAAGCGTTAAAATTTAGTGGTAGCAATCGGTTATTTGGGTCGGAACGCTTTTATCCCTGTTATATACATTATGCTAAAATTTATTCGAGATACAAAATGAATAACACTGTTAAAAATTTACTTTCAGCACTTTCTGGCAATACACTGTAATGTATTCGTATTGTTTGTGCAGCCCTGTATATCAGCTACAGATTTTTATAATAACAAGCAGTATGATAAAATTTTATTCAGCTATCAAACGAATAATATAATTAATATTAAGTATAATATATTCTAAAAAAGTATGTGTAGAGCGCTCAATAACACATATCAATTTCATTAAATTTACATTTCATTAAGAGTAACATCACTGAAATACACTACAAGCAATTTTTTTTTCGCTGACCACAATATAAACAAATTATTTTTGCATCCCTGTAGATGAATTACATATACTACATTCATTTTCAAAAAGGAATATTACACAAAACTTAGCATACACTGATTAGCATACACTGACAATATTTAGCATACTTCATAACATGCACTGATTACATGGAAATCCAGGTATATTTATTAAAGTTAGAACGTGGACAGACGGCAGTCAGAGAAACCGAAGTCAATAAATACTTTCAAACAATGTTGGAAAGTGTTAAAAAATTTGAGATTAAAATAAAAAAAAAACTGCCAACTGGCGGATTTTGTTCTCACGTCAGAGTAATTGCTATTTTATAGATGTTTTTCGGTTCTAGGGAGGGGGGAGGGTCCCCTCCATGAACGGGGTTTTCTAAATAGCGGGGCCGACGAATTTGTCTCTTTTTCGAAGATGTACGCTATTAAAAGGAGAAAATATACGAATATTTATATTAAAAATAGAAAAGTTTTTACTTAATATTCCGCTAATCAATGGTTTTATTATGTAGAAGAATTAAAAAAAAAATCATAATTAATTATTTGTGAGTGTTGGATGTTATGGAGCCTTTACTATGCATAGTTTTTATCGTGAAAGATATTTAGATTTTTTAAAGAAAATTGGGTCAATCCGAGCACTTTTCGCAAAAGTGAAAACCCGGTATGAAACCGACCCGAATCCGAAATAATGCAAGTCAGTCTGAACCAAAAACAACGTTCAATTAAAAAGTAGGTGTCTACCAAATCCGCAGGAAAAAGTAAAAGTCAACGACAGACAGTAAGAAAGTAGAAGTCAACCGGACTGAAACTCAGACCGTTTCAAAATGTCAACACTGGAAACTGCTGGAACCAGCTGGTTCCACACTGGAAATTGAAAGTGCTATAACTTAGACATTTTTCAAGATATAGATGAAACAAAAAATGCTCTGGAATCTTTGTATCAAGGTCAAACACACAAAAGAAAAATCTTTTTTTAATTTCTTACTTTTTTGCACCTAATTTTTAAATTTAATTTTTCTTAAAATTTAATATTCCGCCATTTTGAAACAAGAGGGCGGATGGAACTGGCCAACGAACTCGGTCCAGACATCGGTATGTACTATGTACGCACCAAGTTTCATCCAAATCAATTTATAAATACGCATGTTATCACGTGACGAAAATCAGGTCATTTCAAAATGTCAGCAACACTAGAAATTAAAAGTACTATAACTCAGCCATTTTTTAAGATACAGACAAAACAAAAAATGCTCTGATACCTTTGTATCAAGGTCAAATGCATAAAAGAAAAATCTTTTTCAATTTCTCACTTTTTTGTACCTAATTTTAAATTTTAAATTAAAAAAAATTAAATGGCCGCCATTTTGAAACAAGATGGCGTATGGAACTGTCTAACGAACTCGGTCCAGGCTTCTTTATGTTCTATCTACACACCAAGTTACATCCAAATCGATTCATAAATACACGCGTTATCACATGACAAATATCAGATCGTTTCAAAATGTCAGCCATACTAGAAATTCAAAGTACTATAACTCAGTCATTTTTTAAGATAGAGACAAAATAAAAAGTGTTCTGGAATCGTTGTTTTAAGTTCTAACACACAAAAGAAAAATATTTTTTAACTTTTAATTTTTTCACATTTAATTTTTTTTAAAAATTTAAATTGCCGCCATTTTGAAACAAGATGACGGATGATGCTGGCCAACGAACTCGGTCGAGATATTTGCATGTACTATGTACATACCAAGTTTCATTCAAATCGGTTCATAAATACGTTAGTTATCGCATGACAAAAATCAGATATATATGTCAACATTTGAACGGAGGGTGGTTTTGGGGTCTGGGGGTCATGATCGGTGAAAATATACCAAAATCTTACGGAAGTGCTTTCCTCCGGACGGCTGCAATAGGTAGCTTTTTACTTTTTGTAATGAAAGGCTACCTAAAAGTTAAACATGGATCAAACCATTTCAGTCATTTGGGATTTATAGATATCAGTCGGAGAACTAAAATACGTGGTTATTAGCAAAATAAATTTTATTCTAAAGAGAAAAAAATTTAATAAAACAACAATGAAATAAAGAACCAGAAAAATAAAAATTGGATACGCTATGGTTCAAAATTATCGGGTGGACTCGGGGCCCCATGGGCCCATATAAGTTTGCGGCACTGATCGACTCTACGACTATGAAGGTCTCGATTGTGCAAAATAGCATAAAGGTCAATACCCCAAAGTTTCCGGGTATAAGAACAACAAAAGTTTAAAAGCATGAGAGGTAACGGGAGTAGGTTTCGTAATTTTAAAAAATTAATTACATTTTTCAAATTCAAGTATGAAGTACAAAATGAATTTTTAAAACAAAAGAAATAGCAGAAGGGTACGTGTATAAGAAATTAATTATTTGCTTTATATCTATGAACCAGAATTCATTCTGAAATATTCCAAAGAGAATGCTATCTTGAAAAAATTATATCCGGAACAATGTTTTTCATTACCATTTCAACTATTCCTCCAAAATTTAATTAAATGTAACGTTCTGGAAAACTTTTGACCCTTTCTCATATCCTATTCTAAAATTTGTTGTTTTCCGGGTTAATTTAGAGTAAATATTTAATAACTTTAGGATATAACTTAAAAAAAAAATTAAAATTACGATACTTTTTTTAAATTCCATTTTAGAATTCTATGTACGATTCTTCTGTTAAACTTTAGCGTATTATTTCGTTGTCATTTTAAAAATATGTCATGTAAGGTCATGTGATTCACAGAATAGGTGTTTGATTAGACCTTATTCTGGTCTAAACTAAACTAAACCTAATAGACAAAGGGAACAGGATATACGAAATGATCACAGTTCAAATTTATTGTTTATTTCGTGTCAAATCATAAGAATGTTTTAACAAAAGTTTTTTTTTTTTTTTTTTTCATTAAAAAAAAAAAAAAAAAAAAAAAAAAAAAAAAAAAAAAAAAAAAAGCCCCACCAGTGGCCGAGAGGGTCTGACCTCTCAACTGGTAGACGGCAGGTGCTGGGTTCGAACCCAATCGCGGCCGTCGGCCTAACCGTTCGGAGTTTTCGTGGTTTTCTTCGAACCTTGCGTAAATACGGGTTAGGTTCCCTTAGAAAGACCCCCACGAAGGGCATCCCTCCCCATAGGGCCTATATCCCATAGCGTAGATAATCGGCCGACACAAAATACAACAACAACATTAAAAAAAAAAAAAAAAAAAAAAAAAGAGATATTGTCATTTTTACTTACCCATCATACGTAGTATAGGGTAAGTCTTGCAATCGTTTTGAAAATCGAAAAAATTTTTTGGACGGATTTACACGTTTCAGATACTGGAGATTCCGAAAAACATATTTTTTTGAAATTTTTTTTTACCATCCGTCCGTCTGTCTGTCAGTCTGTCTGTATGTAAACTCTCTATCTCCCGAACAAATTGTGATAGAGACTTGAAATTTTGTAAGTACTTAGTATCTAAGAATGGGACCAAGCCTATTTAATATCAGCAACCTCGATTATCCGGAACTATTTTTTCGGACTCTCTAAAAATTCGTTCTGATGAAAGGTATATAAAAATTTCGAATTTTTTTGTTCTAAGGAATGGACGTAAAAGGCAATAAAATAACACACATTTTGCATGTAGATCGAAGTCGATCGGATTATTAGTTGCCGAGATATGTGTAATCCTGTTTTCCGCATTCTTTGATTTTTCATGACCCTGTATTTCATTCAAATTTCAATTCAAAGATATATTTTAATTGGAAATGAGACGCTTCATCCGACGCAGTGAATTGTTAGTTAATATGATTATTATTTTTAGAGTTATAAGGATGTTCCTTTTACGCAATCAGGTATTACTTGAGTATTTTGGCGTTTTATATAATTTGTCCAATTTGGATCATCAGCAATTCATTAATAAAGCATGACTATGTATATTAAAATTATTTAAATTTGCGATTAAATTTTATTTTAGAATTGCAGTGCATTTTATAAATATTTCACACATGTTTTATTTTCATATTTTATATTATGCATATCCATGATGGGTAAGTATTACGGTGGCCCCGAACGACTAGTTTACTACATATTTGAGCTTGGAACTTTAGCGTTTGTAGATCCACACAGCGTTGCCTGGGGCAATTTTGAAGGTGCACTGTAACTTTACCACCGCCTAAAATTATTGTCTTCCGGGTTAATTTAAAATAGATATTTGATTGCTTTAGATCGTAACTATTGTTTTTAACGAAATCACGATAAATTTTTAAAATTTTATTAATTAAATTAATATTAGAATAGTATGCGTATGTACAGTATTCTTTTGTTGAACATTAGCGATTTATTTTATTGTCGTTTTTAAAGTGTGTCATATTAGGTCATGTAATTCGAAGAATGAGTGTTTGATTAGACCTTATTTTGGTCTATACTAATAGAAACAGGGTGGACAAAAGGTAACAGAATATAAGAAATGATTACTATTCAAATTTATTATTTATTTCGTGTCAAATTATAAGAATGTTTTGAACAGAAGCATTATTTTTTTAGTTTGAAATTGTCATTTTTTTACTACATAACACTGTAAAAATTGAAGACCCAAATTATGTCGAAAGATTTCCGGATTTTAAAATGTTTCTAAAATGGTACAGTAGTGTTTCGAAAATGCTACAATAATGTTCCCAAAGTTGTTAATCCAAAATAGCTCAGAACAGAACAGATCTTAATAACATTAAAACAATCAAAATTTCTTAGATATAATGTATATATTATCTAAGATGATTTGATTGTTTTAGTGCTATTAAGAGCCATTACTTTAAAGTTCAGACAAAAAAGCGATGTTTTGATAATTGCATCTTTTAATTAGCTTCATATTTTTATATGTTGAAGTAAATCATATTCAACGAATAATGTGCAAAGAAACCCTGAAAAAATTTCCTCTTTTCTATAGAATATATCAAAGTTTAAGGTGGTGAATGCCATTTTTCATGAAGAATTAAATGCCAATATATTTAGAATGCTAAATCTCTGGCAAGCAACAACATTTCAAAATTCTTTTGGCATAAACTATTAATATAAGCCTACCTGCTTATTAAAATTTATTTGTTTCCATGTAGCATTGTTATTTTACATTGTTATGTTGCCACGAAATGCGATCAAAATAACGTTTTTGTCCGTTTTTTGCACTTAATAGCTCATTTAAGCAATAGTACCCCGAAGTTTTTCCTATAGAATATGAAAGTGTACTATTAGGACAAGCTAAGTAATGTAGTATTGCACAAAGATATTGTTATAGTTAGCAGATATAATATATTAAATATTTAAAATTTTCCAAAACTGCAAACTTTAAAATACTCTTATCTCAAAAACGTGTCACAGTTGAATGAAATGAAATAAGTCATTCAGTAGGTGATTATCTGTACAAAACATGCAAAAGAAAAGGAAATGGGGTCTCATCATATTTTAAGGCAAATGACAAAAAAACACAAGAAAAACAACGCCAATGATCACATTTTTTCCCTATCAGAAAATGAAACACCCCACTTCTCTATCAGAAGGGGGAAGAAAATAGGGAATTCCATTTTCTTATAAGGAAAAAAACATAGAAAGAAGAAAGAAAAATAGGACTTTTCATTTTCTAATAGGGAAAAGTGTGGTCATCGACATTGTTTGTTTGAAAATTTTGTTACTTTTTTTTTCGAGAAATATCAAGTGGCCCCGCTTGTTTTTCTTTTCCATGTTTTTGTACACATATACAACTGCTGTATCATATATTTTGTTTCATTCAACTGTGACGCTTTTTCGAGATATTTGTAGTGTATTTGACATGTTGCAGATTTTGAAAATTTTGAATATTTAACAGATTATGTTTGTTAACTATAACAATATCTCGGTGCATTACTTAGCTTGTCCTAGTAGTAGATTTACAAATTCTATACGAAAAATTTTGGGGTGCTATTTCTTAAATAAGATATCAAATGCGGAAAATAGACAAAAACGTTATTTTGATTGTATTTTGTGGTGATATAACAATCTAAAAAAACAATGTCCCATGGAAACAAATAAATTCCAGTTAAACTAACAGTTTATGCTAAAAGAATTTTGGGATATTGTTGCTTTCCAGAGATATAGCACTCCAAACATACTAGCATTTCACTTTTCATGAAAAATGTCATTCATAACTTTGAACTTTAACATTTTCTATAGGAAAGATAAATTTTTTGAGGGCTTCAAAAGTGCACAATATTCATTAATTATGATCTATTTCAAAGTATAAAAAAAAAAAAAAAAAAAAAAAAAAAAAAAAAAAAAAAAAAAAAAAAAACTACAGCTGTCGCACTTTGTCTGATTTTAAAAATAATGGCTCTTAATAAAAATTCATATGACATTCGAATTCGAATCTTTTAATCCAGGGACTGGGTTCGGTATTGTTATGTGTTTATATGTTTTCGTAAATCATTTAACTAGAAAAATGGTAAAGAAGAAAAAAATTTCTCAGAAACTTTAATTATTTAACTACTTTTAATCTCATGTGGATACCCGATAAAATTGCTTTATCTAGAAAAATGAAGTACAGACGTCACAATTCTTCAGAACTTACGTCTAAAGTTTTAAAATCAATTCATTAAAATTTCATCCAATGCTTTACGTTATTTTACAATTGGAAATGAATATTTCCTATATCGTCATCGGCATTTAATGTGCCTTTTGCTTGATTCTTAATAAATTTCAATGCGAAATCCATAAAAAAAATCTGTCTTTTTTTTCTTATTAATAGTAACATAATAATTATAACTTTTGCTTGTTCAAATGTTATCAAAATGAATTTAGGGATTCCTCATTTAATTTATTTGATTTTTTAAACTTTAGTTCAATTGGGATTAATTTTTTTAATCCTCTCGTCGCCAAATTATTATAAAAGTAGAGAAAAATTCTTTCTAATTTTTAATACTTCTAAAATACCACTATAAATCATGTGTAAAAAGATTTTGTAATGTTGCTCTATCTTTTTTTTTTCTTGTTCCAGTGTAAAACACAAAACTCAATGCACTTCCACATTTTTTTTTTTTTTTTTTTTTTTTTTTTTTTTTTTTTTTTTTTTTTTTAGGAAATTGCTACGTTTAAAATTTTTGCGAAAGTATGCACATGTTATGGGAAGGTTATAGAATAATGAAACTTTTTTTTTACCCCGCAAAAAAATGAAGCAACTCAAAAAAAAAAAAAAAAAAAAAAAAAAAAAAAAAAAAAAAGGAGTTCAAGAAATTAATTTGTTTCTCTTTTAAAACAATAAACCAACAATTGTAAATGATTCTAGGAATTATCCAGTGTAGACATCTAAGTACGATTAATTCAACTATTTTGAAACCTCCTATGTATTCTAAAGGATTTAATGACATTAATAAGGGAAAACAAGAAAAAAATCCATCTTTTATTATAATTGTTATATCTTATTTATTATATCTTATTTATCATAGCTTATTTATTCCTATGAACTTTAAATTAATTAAGTAATTTAAAGTTCATAGGAATTTTAAATATCTTTAAATAAAACTTTAAATAAAACTTTAAATTAATTTAAATTCGTTTATAATGATTTCTTCTTACACTATTAAAAATTTCTGTAAAAATACAGAAAAAAAAAAAATCGAGACTCTCTGTAAATTTACACTAATTCTCGGTTACATTCATTTTATTGAGTTTCTCAAGCATCGTTTTACACACATTTCCCTCATCTTATATCTAATTCCCTGTTAGGGAATTTTATGTCTTTATTTAACCCTTCGGACTCCGGTGCCTCTTACACAAATTTTATTTGATTAGCACCACTTTTTAAAAAGAACTTTTCTTGAAGTAGACCATTTCAAAAATTCTCTGATTAAATAAGGAAAATTTTATTTGATTAGCACCACTTTTTAAAAAGAACTTTCCTTGAAGTAGACAATTTCAAAAATTCTCTGATTAAATAAGAAAAATTTTATTTGATTAGCACCACTTTTTAAAAAGAACTTTCCTTGAAGTAGACAATTTCAAAAATTCTCTGATTAAATAAGAAAAATTTTATTTGATTAGCACCACTTTTTAAAAAGAACTTTCCTTGAAGTAGACAATTTCAAAAATTCTCTGATTAAATAAGGAAAATTTTATTTGATTAGCACCACTTTTTAAAAAGAACTTTCCTTGAAGTAGACAATTTCAAAAATTCTCTGATTAAATAAGGAAAATTTGATTTGATTAGCACCACTTTTTAAAAAGAACTTTCCTTGAAGTAGACAATTTCAAAAATTCTCTGATTAAATAAGAAAAATTTTATTTGATTAGCACCACTTTTTAAAAAGAACTTTCCTTGAAGTAGACAATTTCAAAAATTCTCTGATTAAATAAGGAAAATTTTATTTGATTAGCACCACTTTTTAAAAAGAACTTTTCTTGAAGTAGACCATTTCAAAAATTCTCTGATTAAATAAGGAAAATTTTATTTGATTAGCACCACTTTTTAAAAAGAACTTTCCTTGAAGTAGACAATTTCAAAAATTCTCTGATTAAATAAGAAAAATTTTATTTGATTAGCACCACTTTTTAAAAAGAACTTTCCTTGAAGTAGACAATTTCAAAAATTCTCTGATTAAATAAGAAAAATTTTATTTGATTAGCACCACTTTTTAAAAAGAACTTTCCTTGAAGTAAACAATTTCAAAAATTCTCGGATTAAATAAGAAAAATTTTATTTGATTAGCACCACTTTTTAAAAAGAACTTTCCTTGAAGTAGACAATTTCAAAAATTCTCTGATTAAATAAGAAAAATTTTATTTGATTAGCACCACTTTTTAAAAAGAACTTTCCTTGAAGTAGACAATTTCAAAAATTCTCTGATTAAATAAGAAAAATTTTATTTGATTAGCACCACTTTTTAAAAAGAACTTTCCTTGAAGTAGACAATTTCAAAAATTCTCTGATTAAATAAGAAAAATTTTATTTGATTAGCACCACTTTTTAAAAAGAACTTTCCTTGAAGTAGACAATTTCAAAAATTCTCTGATTAAATAAGGAAAATTTTATTTGATTAGCACCACTTTTTAAAAAGAACTTTCCTAGAAGTAGACAATTTCAAAAATTCTCTGATTAAATAAGGAAAATTTTATTTGATTAGCACCACTTTTTAAAAAGAACTTTCCTTGAAGTAGACAATTTCAAAAATTTTCTGATTAAATAAGGAAAATTTTATTTGATTAGCACCACTTTTTAAAAAGAACTTTCCTTGAAGTAGACAATTTCAAAAATTCTCTGATTAAATAAGGAAAATTTTATTTGATTAGCACCACTTTTTAAAAAGAACTTTCCTTGAAGTAGACAATTTCAAAAATTCTCTGATTAAATAAGGAAAATTTTATTTGATTAGCACCACTTTTTAAAAAGAACCTTCCTTGAAGTAGAAAATTTCAAAAATTCTCTGATTAAATAAGAAAAATTTTATTTGATTAGCACCACTTTTTAAAAAGAACTTTCCTTGAAGTAGACAATTTCAAAAATTCTCTGATTAAATAAGGAAAATTTTATTTGATTAGCACCACTTTTTAAAAAGAACTTTCCTTGAAGTAGACAATTTCAAAAATTCTCTGATTAAATAAGGAAAATTTTATTTGATTAGCACCACTTTTTAAAAAGAACTTTCCTTGAAGTAGACAATTTCAAAAATTCTCTGATTAAATAAGGAAAATTTTATTTGATTAGCACCACTTTTTAAAAAGAACTTTCCTTGAAGTAGACAATTTCAAAAATTCTCTGATTAAATAAGAAAAATTTTATTTGATTAGCACCAGTTTTTAAAAAGAACTTTCCTTGAAGTAGACAATTTCAAAAATTCTCTGATTAAATAAGGAAAATTTTATTTGATTAGCACCACTTTTTAAAAAGAACTTTCCTTGAAGTAGACAATTTCAAAAATTCTCTGATTAAATAAGAAAAATTTTATTTGATTAGCACCACTTTTTAAAAAGAACTTTCCTTGAGGTAGACAATTTCAAAAATTCTCTGATTAAATAAGGAAAATTTTATTTGATTAGCACCATTTTTTAAAAAGAACTTTCCTTGAAGTAGACAATTTCAAAAATTCTCTGATTAAATAAGAAAAATTTTATTTGATTAGCACCACTTTTTAAAAAGAACTTTCCTTGAAGTAGACCATTTCAAAAATTCTCTGATTAAATAAGGAAAATTTTATTTGATTAGCACCATTTTTTAAAAAGAACTTTCCTTGAAGTAGACAATTTCAAAAATTCTCTGATTAAATAAGGAAAATTTTATTTGATTAGCACCACTTTTTAAAAAGAACTTTTCTTGAAGTAGACCATTTCAAAAATTCTCTGATTAAATAATTAAAATTTTATTTGATTAGCACCACTTTTTAAAAAGAACTTTCCTTGAAGTAGACAATTTCAAAAATTCTCTGATTAAATAAGAAAAATTTTATTTGATTAGCACCACTTTTTAAAAAGAACTTTCCTTGAAGTAGACAATTTCAAAAATTCTCTGATTAAATAAGAAAAATTTTATTTGATTAGCACCACTTTTTAAAAAGAACTTTCCTTGAAGTAGACAATTTCAAAAATTCTCTGATTAAATAAGAAAAATTTTATTTGATTAGCACCACTTTTTAAAAAGAACTTTCCTTGAAGTAGACAATTTCAAAAATTCTCTGATTAAATAAGAAAAATTTTATTTGATTAGCACCACTTTTTAAAAAGAACTTTCCTTGAAGTAGACAATTTCAAAAATTCTCTGATTAAATAAGGAAAATTTTATTTGATTAGCACCACTTTTTAAAAAGAACTTTCCTTGAAGTAGACAATTTCAAAAATTCTCTGATTAAATAAGGAAAATTTTATTTGATTAGCACCACTTTTTAAAAAGAACTTTCCTTGAAGTAGACAATTTCAAAAATTCTCTGATTAAATAAGGAAAATTTTATTTGATTAGCACCACTTTTTAAAAAGAACTTTCCTTGAATTAGACAATTTCAAAAATTCTCTGATTAAATAAGAAAAATTTTATTTGATTAGCACCACTTTTTAAAAAGAACTTTCCTTGAAGTAGACAATTTCAAAAATTCTCTGATTAAATAAGGAAAATTTTATTTGATTAGCACCACTTTTTAAAAAGAACTTTCCTTGAAGTAGACAATTTCAAAAATTCTCTGATTAAAAAAGAAAAATTTTATTTGATTAGCACCACTTTTTAAAAGGGACTTTCCTTGAAGTAGACAATTTCAAAAATTCTCTGATTAAATAAGGAAAATTTTATTTGATTAGCACCACTTTTTAAAAAGAACTTTCCTTGAAGTAGACAATTTCAAAAATTCTCTGATTAAATAAGAAAAATTTTATTTGATTAGCACCACTTTTTAAAAAGAACTTTCCTTGAAGTAGACAATTTCAAAAATTCTCTGATTAAATAAGGAAAATTTTATTTGATTAGCACCACTTTTTAAAAAGAACTTTCCTTGAAGTAGACAATTTCAAAAATTCTCTGATTAAATAAGAAAAATTTTATTTGATTAGCACCACTTTTTAAAAAGAACTTTCCTTGAAGTAGACAATTTCAAAAATTCTCTGATTAAATTGGAAAAATTTTATTTGATTAGCACCACTTTTTAAAAAGAACTTTCCTTGAAGTAGACAATTTCAAAAATTCTCTGATTAAATAAGAAAAATTTTATTTGATTAGCACCACTTTTTAAAAATAACTTTCCTTGAAGTAGACAATTTCAAAAATTCTCTGATTAAATAAGGAAAATTTTATTTGATTAGCACCACTTTTTAAAAAGAACTTTCCTTGAAGTAGACAATTTCAAAAATTCTCTGATTAAATAAGGAAAATTTTATTTGATTAGCACCACTTTTTAAAAAGAACTTTCCTTGAAGTAGACAATTTCAAAAATTCTCTGATTAAATAAGGAAAATTTTATTTGATTAGCACCACTTTTTAAAAAGAACTTTCCTTGAAGTAGACAATTTCAAAAATTCTCTGATTAAATAAGGAAAATTTTATTTGATTAGCACCACTTTTTAAAAAGAACTTTTCTTGAAGTAGACCATTTCAAAAATTCTCTGATTAAATAAGGAAAATTTTATTTGATTAGCACCACTTTTTAAAAAGAATTTTCCTTGAAGTAGACAATTTCAAAAATTCTCTGATTAAATAAGGAAAATTTTATTTGATTAGCACCACTTTTTAAAAAGAACTTTCCTTGAAGTAGACAATTTCAAAAATTCTCTCATTAAATAAGGAAAATTTTATTTGATTAGCACCACTTTTAAAAAGAACTTTCCTTGAAGTAGACAATTTCAAAAATTCTCTGATTAAATAAGGAAAATTTTATTTGATTAGCACCACTTTTTAAAAAGAACTTTCCTTGAAGTAGACAATTTCAAAAATTCTCTGATTAAATAAGGAAAATTTTATTTGATTAGCACCACTTTTTAAAAAGAACTTTCCTTGAAGTAGACAATTTCAAAAATTCTCTGATTAAATAAGGAAAATTGTATTTGATTAGCACCACTTTTTAAAAAGAACTTTTCTTGAAGTAGACAATTTCAAAAATTCTCTGATTAAATAAGGAAAATTTTATTTGATTAGCACCACTTTTTAAAAAGAACTTTCCTTGAAGTAGACAATTTCAAAAATTCTCTGATTAAATAAGGAAAATTTTATTTGATTAGCACCACTTTTTAAAAAGAACTTTTCTTGAAGTAGACCATTTCAAAAATTCTCTGATTAAATAAGGAAAATTTTATTTGATTAGCACCACTTTTTAAAAAGAACTTTCCTTGAAGTAGACAATTTCAAAAATTCTCTGATTAAATAAGGAAAATTTTATTTGATTAGCACCACTTTTTAAAAAGAACTTTCCTTGAAGTAGACAATTTCAAAAATTCTCTGATTAAATAAGGAAAATTTTATTTGATTAGCACCACTTTTTAAAAAGAACTTTCCTTGAAGTAGACAATTTCAAAAATTCTCTGATTAAATAAGGAAAATTTTATTTGATTAGCACCACTTTTTAAAAAGAACTTTTCTTGAAGTAGACCATTTCAAAAATTCTCTGATTAAATAAGGAAAATTTTATTTGATTAGCACCACTTTTTAAAAAGAACTTTTCTTGAAGTAGACCATTTCAAAAATTCTCTGATTAAATAAGGAAAATTTTATTTGATTAGCACAACTTTTTAAAAAGAACTTTCCTTGAAGTAGACAATTTCAAAAATTCTCTGATTAAATAAGGAAAATTTTATTTGATTAGCACCATTTTTTAAAAAGAACTTTCCTTGAAGTAGACAATTTCAAAAATTCTCTGATTAAATAAGGAAAATTTTATTTGATTAGCACCACTTTTTAAAAAGAACTTTCCTTGAAGTAGACAATTTCAAAAATTCTCTGATTAAATAAGGAAAATTTTATTTGATTAGCACCACTTTTTAAAAAGAACTTTTCTTGAAGTAGACAATTTCAAAAATTCTCTGATTAAATAAGGAAAATTTTATTTGATTAGCACCACTTTTTAAAAAGAACTTTTCTTGAAGTAGACCATTTCAAAAATTCTCTGATTAAATAAGGAAAATTTTATTTGATTAGCACCACTTTTTAAAAAGAACTTTCCTTGAAGTAGACAATTTCAAAAATTCTCTGATTAAATAAGGAAAATTTTATTTGATTAGCACCACTTTTTAAAAAGAACTTTCCTTGAAGTAGACAATTTCAAAAATTCTTTGATTAAATAAGGAAAATTTTATTTGATTAGCACCACTTTTTAAAAAGAACTTTTCTTGAAGTAGACAATTTCAAAAATTCTCTGATTAAATAAGGAAAATTTTATTTGATTAGCACCACTTTTTAAAAAGAACTTTCCTTGAAGTAGACCATTTCAAAAATTCTCTGATTAAATAAGGAAAATTTTATTTGATTAGCACCACTTTTTAAAAAGAACTTTCCTTGAAGTAGACCATTTCAAAAATTCTCTGATTAAATAAGGAAAATTTTATTTGATTAGCACCACTTTTTAAAAAGAACTTTCCTTGAAGTAGACCATTTCAAAAATTCTCTGATTAAATAAGGAAAATTTTATTTGATTAGCACCACTTTTTAAAAAGAACTTTCCTTGAAGTAGACAATTTCAAAAATTCTCTGATTAAATAAGAAAAATTTTATTTGATTAGCACCACTTTTTAAAAAGAACTTTCCTTGAAGTAGACAATTTCAAAAATTCTCTGATTAAATAAGGAAAATTTTATTTGATTAGCACCACTTTTTAAAAAGAACTTTCCTTGAAGTAGACAATTTCAAAAATTCTCTGATTAAATAAGAAAAATTTTATTTGATTAGCACCACTTTTTTAAAAAGAACTTTCCTTGAAGTAGACAATTTCAAAAATTCTCTGATTATATAAGGAAAATTTTATTTGATTAGCACCACTTTTTAAAAAGGACTTTCCTTGAAGTAGACAATTTCAAAAATTCTCTGATTAAATAAGAAAAATTTTATTTGATTAGCACCACTTTTTAAAAAGAACTTTCCTTGAAGTAGACAATTTCAAAAATTCTCTGATTAAATAAGGAAAATTTTATTTGATTAGCACCACTTTTTAAAAAGAACTTTCCTTGAAGTAGACAATTTCAAAAATTCTCTGATTAAATAAGAAAAATTTTATTTGATTAGCACCACTTTTTAAAAAGAACTTTCCTTGGAGTAGACAATTTCAAAAATTCTCTGATTAAATAAGAAAAATTTTATTTGATTAGCACCACTTTTTAAAAAGAACTTTCCTTGAAGTAGACAATTTCAAAAATTCTCTGATTAAATAAGGAAAATTTTATTTGATTAGCACCACTTTTTAAAAAGAACTTTCCTTGAAGTAGACAATTTCAAAAATTCTCTGATTAAATAAGGAAAATTTTATTTGATTAGCACCACTTTTTAAAAAGAACTTTCCTTGAAGTAGACAATTTCAAAAATTCTCTGATTAAATAAGGAAAATTTTATTTGATTAGCACCACTTTTTAAAAAGAACTTTCCTTGAAGTAGACAATTTCAAAAATTCTCTGATTAAATATGGAAAATTTTATTTGATTAGCACCACTTTTTAAAAAGAACTTTCCTTGAAGTAGACAATTTCAAAAATTCTCTGATTAAATAAGAAAAATTTTATTTGATTAGCACCACTTTTTAAAAAGAACTTTCCTTGAAGTAGACAATTTCAAAAATTCTCTGATTAAATAAGGAAAATTTTATTTGATTAGCACCACTTTTTAAAATGAACTTTCCTTGAAGTAGACAATTTCAAAAATTCTCTGATTAAATAAGGAAAATTTTATTTGATTAGCACCACTTTTTAAAAAGAACTTTCCTTGAAGTAGACAATTTCAAAAATTCTCTGATTAAATAAGGAAAATTTTATTTGATTAGCACCACTTTTTAAAAAGAACTTTCCTTGAAGTAGACAATTTCAAAAATTCTCTGATTAAATATGGAAAATTTTATTTGATTAGCACCACTTTTTAAAAAGAACTTTCCTTGAAGTAGACAATTTCAAAAATTCTCTGATTAAATAAGAAAAATTTTATTTGATTAGCACCACTTTTTAAAAAGAACTTTCCTTGAAGTAGACAATTTCAAAAATTCTCTGATTAAATAAGGAAAATTTTATTTGATTAGCACCACTTTTTAAAAAGAACTTTCCTTGAAGTAGACAATTTCAAAAATTCTCTGATTAAATAAGGAAAATTTTATTTCCCTTTATTACTGGTGCCGAAAACAAATTTTGGAAGGAAAATATGATGTCTCCGCAGAAGAGATAACGAAGTGCCAAGGGTTAAAAAATATTTTTATCTTTAATAAATTTTCTAATTCAAATTACACACTTTTAAAATTATTTTACAATTTTGTTCGACACATTAAAAAAAATCAATTTAACCCCTTAACTGGCTTGCCCGAATGGCGTTCGGGCAAGACGAGTTTGCTTAATTCATCATTGAAAGCTTTTCGACACCATTATTATTTTTAAGAAAATTTTCATACTATTGAAAGGCGGAAATGTTTAGGCTAAATTTTACGAATATTTTATTTAAATAATAGTGGTGTGAATCCGCTATTTTCAATTTATTGAACGGAAAAGAATTAACCAGTTAAGGGATTAAACTATGTTTTTTATTTTTAGTTTAGACTAATTTAGAAAGCGAAACACATCTCCTCAGAGTTAGTTTTCGACACTCATAATTATCGGTATATTTTTTTCCACACTGAATCATAAAAGACATATGTAAGTAACAACAGCTTCTATATCTCAGTGTCAAGGTGTTCTCCTGCTGTTAAGAGTTTTCGGGTTCAATCTCAGGATGGTTGGGAACAAATTGTGTAAAAATTAAATGATACAGCAATACAAATGTACGAGGGTAATTCGGAAAGTAACCTCCGTTTATGAATTAAAAAAAACGAATGAAAGAAAACATGTTTTATTACTTACGTATGAAAGACAAGTTCTTCAGCTACTTCTCAACATAATTGCCGTATTAATTAAAACAATTATCATAACGGTAAATCAGCTTTGAAATTCCATCGTCACAGACTTCTGCCGCCGGCCTATTCAACTGCGATTATTTTAAAATTCAATTCGCACCACTCTTTCAATCCAAAGAAGTTTAACATATTTTTCTATATAATTTTCTGAAAAATGCACTACCAAAAATGTTTTAAAAAATAGTGGGTCAAGTAAAATATTACTAGGGCAATTCGGAATTTGTCAGTATGAATAAAAGAATATGTTAAAACTCTTTGGATACTGACTGACTCTTTGGATACTCATACTGACAAATTCCGAATTGCCCTAGTAATATTTTACTTGACCCACTATTTCTTAAACATTTTTGGTAGTGCATTTTTCAGAAAATTATATAGAAAAATATGTTAAACTTCTTTGGATTGAAAGAGTGGTGCGAATTGAATTTTAAAATAATCGCAGTTGAATAGGCCGGCGGCAGAAGTCTGTGACGATGGAATTTCAAAGCTGATTTACTGTTATGATAATTGTTTTAATTAATACGGCAATTATGTCGAGAAGTAGCTGAAGAACGTGTCTTTCATACGTGAGTAATAAAACATGTTTCCTTTCATTAGATTTTTTAAAATTCATAAACGGAGTTTACTTTTCGAATTACCCTCGTACTTGATAAATTGAAATTCTTTGAGATCACTGAAGATTGATTTATTCATCAAATTTGAAAAATAAATTAAATTATTATCATTAAACATAAATTTACAGAGTCTTGTGCATTTTTAACGATGTTAATTTACTGAGTAATTAACTGATCAATTCACTGTATAGGAGTCCGAGAGCCGAGCGCACAAAACCCTATGTCATCGAGCACAAGAAATAATTCTTTATTCTATGGAAGAGTAGTAATAGAGGAATCTGATGATTCATGTCTGCCGGAAGCGAAGTGGTGCATAAGCCAAAAAAACAAGGTTTTAGCATCGTGTTTGTCGTACAATCAAAAGTAGGAAAACATGTAAAACTGGGTGCAGGAACATTCTATGGGTGCTAATTCTACGAGTAAACCACTAGTGGTATCAATTTTTGGCTCATGCAGCACTTCGCTTCCGGCAGACATGAATCATCAGATTCCTCTTCCATAAAATAAAGGATTATTTCTGGTGCTCGATGACATAGGGTTATACAAGGGGTGATCAAATGAAAAGGTACGAAACGACACGGTGGGTACAAATGTAGACTTTATTCAAAATATTCACCATAGGCCTGAGCACAACGATCCCACTTATAAACAAGCCAAAGGATTCCTTGTTCCCAGAATTCCTGTGGCCGTGACAAGACCCAGTCCTTCACAGCATCCTTGAGTACGTCGTCCGAGTTGAAGCGCTTCCTTTTCAGGTGTTCCTTTCGTGGAACAAACACATGGAAATCGCAGGGCGACATGTCCGGACTGTAGGGCGGATGTCCAATGTCTCCCACTTAAGCTTTGCCAGTTCCATGTGTGTGACTCCAGGGGTGCCCAGAGAGGGGTTTGGTGACGCAAAATGCGTCATAGAATTTAGTTTTTTGGGGGGGGGGGAATTTTAGAAAAAGTACATTTTTTTGGGGGGGGGGAGACTTTTAAATTCTTAATATTTCCCCCTTTTTTTACTATTAAAAATATTCTTGATTTTTTTATATCACTTTTAAATTTTTTCAACATTTAATTTCCAGAAATGTTCCTGTATTTGCTTTCTTTAAATTCTAGATAAGGGCTATAAACATCCATTCTGCTATGCTGAACTTGCCATCTTTTGAAGGTGCAGTAGATTATAAGTAGAATATATTTTACAATTGATATTCTGTTTAGGAGAGCGCGGGGTCAATTTTAAAGTATGGAGATTTTTTTTTTTTTTTGGGGGGGGGGGACTTGCGTCATTGGATTTGGGGGGGATAATCACCACTGTGTGACTCTGGATACACATGACACGAAAACGGGCACTCCATTTTCTGACAGACTTCCCTCAGAGACACATTTCTCCCCGTAAACTGTCATCATCCGGCGATGAATAGCTGCCGGTTTCTCACCTTCTGCTGTCAGAAATCGGATAACACCTCGCTGCACCTCAATTGTTGAATTTTGCAACGCGAACGCCATCCTGTCCCCATTCCGACAGCCGCATCATTTGGACGCCGTTTCTGATAAGGCCCCTGTCCTCGCTCGATGAAACGCTCGCGAGCTAATGCTATTCCTATGGGGAAGCATTTTTCTAATAACTCTTTCGCATTTTGACATTTTTGAATAATTTCTTTTGCACTGGATAGCTGAGGTGCATGCCGACAGCGCACCTTTTTTACTTTTTCGATTTTGGTTGCAGATATTTTTTACAAAGTTAGTTTCACTTTCAAAACCAGTTTCGAAAATGAAAGTGCTTTTTAAAAAATATATCTGCAACAAAAATCGAAAAAGTAAAAAAGGTGCGCTGTTGGCATGCACCTCAGCCATCCAATGCAAAAAAAATTATTCAAAAATATCAAAATGCGAAAGAGTTATTAGAAAAATGCTTCCCCATAGGAATAGCATTAGCTCGCGAGCGTTTCATCGAGCGAGGACAGGGGCCTTAAGAGCCTCTGCTCTCTCTGCATGCGGGCGCCCGCGCATGCTCCGATCGCAGTCAGAGACACCAATCGCGTCCCGAGATGCCTCGCTACTTTCTCCTATGGCGGAATATTCAAATATTTAACTGTTACGTTTTTACGTCGTTTCATACCTTTTCATTTAATCACCCCCTTGTATATGCGGTTGATCTTCCATAAAATTATAAGATATTTTCTTGTGCTCGATGACATAGGGTTTTGTGCGGTCGGCACTTGGACTACAGTAGACTCTCTAAAATCCGCACATAATTTTCAGATGTAAACAATGAAGTATTCAGTTCAGATATAAGGACAAATTTTGACCTTTTTTGGTTTTTATCAATTCCATACATATTTTAATTTGTAATTTTTGTAAATATTACTGGATTCATGTTTTTTCATGAAGGAAGAATAAATTTATTTCTGGAAATATTCAAGATATTGATGATATCATTGGCAATCACAATTATCTTAACAAATATATTTACGCATTAATCAAATTTTTTGGTTATTAAGTCTGCCTAAACCTGAAATAAAACTTCCTTATTTTATGATTTTGATGTGAATTAGTAATGTTCCTTTATGAGGCAAGTTTCATTGAATAATAAAGAAAAATACATTTCATCTTTATAATGAATATTTAATCATACACTATTCATTATTAAGATGACCTTTGCTTTTAATATTTTAATCATTTTAAAAATTATCTAAATTTATTTTATTTTACTTCGTTACTTATTTTAATGTTTCAATATATTGTAAGCATTCTCTATAGTTTTGATTGCATTGTTAATTACATTCAAATTACTTAAAAAAATATATATACAAAGCAATCACCAGAAATCTGCAAAATTCTAAAACCCGCACAACAATTGCAACTGATTCCAAGCTGTGCGGATTTAAGGGAGTCTACTGTATAATTTTTCTGTTATTTAACAGAATCTCCGTTTTTCTAATCTCTGTAATTTTACATATGACTTAAGATAAAGGACTACTCGTAGGTTCTTCGTAATTTCACGGAAGAATTTTTAACAGCGTACATTACTTTATTCGCAGAGTATCTGATTTAAATTATACATTTGTAGAAATAATATACAAAACTTCGCACTTTAAAAAAGGTTTCTATGCTTATCTATGTTATCTATGTCTTATCTATGTTTCTAAAAGCAAGTTTCTATGCTTTTCTTTGTTTCAAAAAAATTGAATCATGTGACTTTTTTAGTACTCTGTACATTTTCTACTAAATGCTTGACCTCTGAAATGCTTTTGATTTAAATTTTAATTATTTATTTTATAACTCATCTTGAAGAATCCGGATGAATGTATTTCATTTATTTCCGTCTTTGTTCTAATCTGTAGTAAATACGCGACCTCAAAAGTGTTTTTATTGTTAAACCTGGAATTTTCAACTTGTCTTATTGTTATACAAGGGCAACGATCTTATAAACTCAAATAAAAACTATTTATTCTCTTTTATGTAAACCTTGATATACCTTAAAAATAAAATTTAAAAATTAACAAACTTTTAAGATCCCGAACCTAAAAATTAATTAAAAGCGGTTTCTGTGTAGATATATAACCAGGATATAGCTTGTTTATGTCTTATGACTTGTAGAAATTTAACTGACCTTTGGGAGAATATGTGAAATGGAATTATTCTTTAAAATCATAGATTTATATTTAATTGCAAAATTTTTTATAGAGTTGTGCTCTATTTACAGCATACTTGCTTTCGTAAACTTGCAAAAAATGACATCCGTTTCATACGAAACGTTAAAAAAATTTTGTTTATAACATTTTAAATTAAAAAGGTAATGCGGCTGCATAATACAGTATTATTTTAACACAATCAAACTGATTGCTAATGATTAGTATCTGAGCGAAATATTGCCGGCTGTTGCCCAGTTAGCTTAACAGGTAAAGCATTGGCCTTGTAAGCCAAGGATCTGGGTACGATTCCCGCCCTGGGCAATTTTTCGCTCCGTTGGGAATATTCAATTCCTATAAAATACAGTGTGATGCAAAGATTAATGCAATATGAAGGTCAGAACTTATTGCTTCAGTAATACATTTATAATATTTTGAATTTCATCCCTTCATAATAATAATGATAATAATAATAAAATGCTGGGTCAAAAATTTTGAAGGGGTTATTTGTGTGGATAAAAAACAGATAGACTGCCTGCAAACGGGGGTAACATCAGTAATAGGGATGTCATTCATGTAATACTACAGAGGGTAGTATGATGTTACTGTGGCAACACATCTTACGCATGTGGAAGTTGACTGGAAATTTTGTTATTTGCACTACGTTTTCTATCATGTATATCAAAATCATCGACACTAAAATTGTTCTAAAAAGGTGACGCTGTCTCCTGACTATTTAGCTTATAAACTTTACTTTATTTCAAATGAAAATCAAATTTTTATTCGTCTGCCATCTTGTTTTAAAATAGCGGCCATTTTTTTTTTTTTTTTTTTTTTTTTTTTTTTTTTTTTTTTTTAAACTTAAAATGAGGTACAAAAAAAAAATGCGAAGAAAAAGTGATCAATTTTGATACAAAGATTTCGGCGCTTATTTTGATTCGTCTATATTTAAAAAAAATGACTGAGTTATAGCACTTTGAATTTCGATTGTGGCTAACATTTTAAAACAATGTCTTTTTTTTTTTTTTTTTTTTTTTTTTTTTTTTTTTTTTTTGTCATGTGATAATACGCGTATTTAAGAACCGATTTGGATGTAACTGGATATGTACATAGTACTTACTAATGCCTCAACCAAGTTCTTTGGCCAGCATCATCCGCCATCTTGTTTCAAAATGGCGGTCATTTAAATTTTTAAAAAATTCTTAAAATTTAAAATTAAGCGCAAAAATATTAAAAGTTGAAAAATATTTTTCTTTTATATATTAGACCTTGATACAAAGATTCCAGAGCATTTTTTATTTCGTCTATATCTTAAAAAATGACCGAATTATAGCACTTTGAATTTCTAATGAGGCTGACATTTTGAAATGATCTGATTTTTGTCACGTGATAACACGCATATTTATGAATCGATTTTGATGAAACTTACGGTATACATAGTATATACCGATGTCTGGACCGAGTTTGTTGGCCAGTTACACCCGCTATCTTGTTTCAAAATGGTAAAATATAATTTTTTTTAATTTTCAAAATTTAACACTAGAACCGCCGGGTGTTTTAATCAAGTTTTACAAAAAGTGTTTCTCACCAGAATTCTGATTTTAAACTATTTTACTTATTTAATTAGCCTATTTTTCTACTGCATATATTTAATATATCTTATGAATAAAATTCTGGTTCGAACTGACTATTATTGTCTGGCATGGGTCATTTTGACCCCTAATGGCTGTTCTAGTGTTAAAATTAGGTACAAAAAAGTGATAAGTTAAAAAATATTTTTTTTCATTTATTTGATTTTGATGCAAAGATTCCAGAGCATTTTTGTTTCATCTATATCTTAAAAATGGCTGCGTTATAGCACTTTCAATTTCTAGTGTGACTGACATTTTGAAACCGTCTGAATTTTGACACGCGATAATGTGCATATTTATAAACCGATTTGGATATAACTTCGTGTGTACATAGTACATACCAGTGTCTTGACCGAGTTGTTGGCCAACCTTATCCGCCATCTTGTTTGAAGATGGCGGCCATTTAATTTTTTTTTAACTTAAAATGAGTTACATAAAAAAAATCGAAAAAAAAAAAAAAAATATGTGTTCAATCTTGGTACAAAGATTTTGGAGCATATTTTGATTCATCGATATCTTAAAAAATAACTGAGTTACAGCACTTTAAATTTCTAATATAGCTAACATTTTAAAACAATTTTTTTTTTGTCATGCGATAATACGAGTATTCATGAACCGATTTGGATGTAACTTGGTGCGTACATAGTACATACCAATGTCTCTCCCGCGTTCGCTGACCAGCTTCATCCACTATCTCGTTTAGAAATGGCGGCCTTTTAAAATTGTCAAAAAACTTTTTAATGTACAATGATGTACAAAAAAAAAAAAAAAAAAAAAAAAAAAATACAAATTGGAAATTTTTTTTAAGGTGATCTTGACTTGATACATGAATCCTAGTTATTTTTTGTTTTGTCTTTACCTTAAAAAACGGCTGAGATATAGTATTGAATTTCAAATGTTGGGTAGGTGATATTTTTAAAAATCAATTTGCTCGCTTCAGCACTCGTATATATCAACCGATTTCGATGTGAGTGTGCATGTGCACACGAATTACGTTTTCGACCAAGCTGATTGGTTTGTTTTACCCATCATGTTTTAAAATGGTAGGCACTTCACGATATCGTAAAATTTCGCGACCTTATAAATCGTGTTAAATAAATCAAGCTTGAATAAAAGATGATTAATTTCTAAAAATTCCTATTAATACTCAATACTGATAAAAACTAGTATTGAATCTTATATAATCGGGTTCCACTAATTTGAGGTTTGTATGTTTGAATAATATAACTTTATTTAAAATATATAGATATATAAATAAGTTATATGAAAGCTACGGCTTCCTCCCGGCATTGGCCGGAAGGACTTTTTTAAATTGATGTCATTCATAAAAGAAAATGCACATTTTTCATACATTAAAAACCTTTTACGTTAATTTCAAGTAAATTTTGGTTAAAGTGATGTAGACTATTTGAATATTTTTGAAGTTAACAAATCTATTTTAAAGTATTTGTTTCAATATCAAGAAAACAATTTAAGAAAAATATAATAATAATAAAAAGAAATAGTTTGCTAGCTATGTCATCACTTTCTACTAATGTTTTATTCTTAGCGGAAACTTTTGATCTTCTGACCAGTGTTCTCGCTGTCATTTGACGAACGTTCATAATTTGGCTAATTATAAATAAAAAACATTCGCCAAATGAAAAAAGTCTTTGCAAAACAGATTCGCCGAGTAATCCCCCCCCCCAAAAAAAAAAAAAAAAAAAAAAATCTTGAATTTTTTTAATGTGTATCCCGTTTTTTTTTTTAATATGTTCTAAAATAACCTAAATTTTTATAACTGCGACAACGCTTGTTATTAACCCTTTGCGGCGCAGTGGTTTCGTAGATATACCACTTAATTTTGTTCCCAAACGCCACATTCGCACCGGAATTTTGTTTAAAAAAATTACGGTTTATTGAATGCGTGAAATACAGAGTTTTCTTATTTACAAATAAAGTTGTTTTCAAATTCCGGTGTCAGCCATTAATTTCAAAACTTAAGGAATTAATTTGCTCTGCGCCGCAAAGGGTTAATCTAATTACAACTATCCGCTACAAATATATTAAAAATGTATGTACATACATATGTATGAAAAACAAAAAAGAAAAAAAGCAAAAATTGAGCTCTAGCGATTTGGCGAATCTAATCGCTAGTTTACTCGCCAAATGAAGAATTCATTCGCAATTTGGCGCAATGGCGAGCAACAGCGAGAACACTGCTTCTGACATTAATTCTTATCATTTTGATTCATTCTGATTTTAAAAGCTGAAATACTTCACTGTAACTATGTCAAAATGATGTATTCTTCTGAAATATAAACATTTTATTTTCTATTATTTGGCATTTTATATCAATAATTACACCATTTAACTACTGACCGTTCAAACCCGTTAACCCGAGCATTCTGCGATTTATACAATAACAATTACATAAAATACGATTTTTCTGAGATTTATATTAAACAGAAAATAAAATTTAGCAAATGTTTCTTAGAGTTAGGTCTTTTTCTTTTAAAAGAAAGCTTCAAGATTAGGCATCAGGGCTGAAAGCTTCTGGAATTTTATGTCATTTTCGGGTTAGTCGCAGTAGATTTAGTAGTATATCCATTATCCATAAGTGGAAGTTTCCGCTTAAAAATAATCAGGCAATCCACACTGAAATAACCTTGGTTAAAGATGGCCACGTATTGCCCGTTAACAGCGCAGAAATAAAAAATAGCTCTTAATTTAAAACATTAAAATATTTTTTTATTTACTATGTATGCAAGAGAGCCAAAAAGGAAAACAAAAAAAAAACATTATTGATACTTTAATAATAAAGAATACTGCCCAGTTAAACTGATGGCATTGAGCTCACAGGCTACAAATACTAATTGTACATTAAAGCCTTATATTTTCAAGGGTTAATTCCGTTCGAAAAAAAATTAAGAAGGGGAAACAGCTCTCCCCTTTCCTCTTTTTTTATACTTAATCATTGAACCTCCTATGCTATCAAAGACATGCTTTATCATATAAAAAATCTACATCCAAAATTCAGAGCAAATGAGATAATTCTTAATAAAAACCCATTTAGCATTTATATAATCTAAAAAGAGTTATCCCCCTCTTTCATACTTAACCATTAAATTTCCAAAACTATTCAGAGATTTGAACGAAATCTGAAAATTCTGCTTGAAAAACCCATTTATATAAATTAAGGGGGGGGGCATTAGAACCCCTGTTCCCCCTATTTATACTTATTCAATGAACACCTAATGACAGTCACGGAATCGCCTCATCAGAATGATCCTAATCTAAATTTTGAACGAAAACTTAATTCTGCATGAAAATCCCATTTATATCAACTAAGGGGAGGGGCATCAGCCCCCCGTTCCCCCTCTTATACATATCGAATGAACTCCAAAAACTAATCAGGGAAGCGCCTTGTCAGGATATACCTACATACAAAATTTCAAGTGGATCGGATATTTTTATCGTGAGTTATCGCGTTACGCACGAACGTACATACAGAACGGACGGGCACATAAGCTCTCAGGCTATGATAGCCTGTGAGCTAATAAAAAGCTGTTACTCGTGGTTTTATTAATTTTTAGTAATCAATTTAATTTGTTTTATTTATTTTTTTCTTTTGGGAGAGAGGGGGGGGGTAATTTTGTTTGCTGATTTAGTTTTTTTTAAAAATGCTGAATTTTTACATCGCAAGAACAATCGGATTTATCTTTTCTGATTGGGTTGCCCGCATACTTACAAAATATTAGGCTGCTGTCATAACCGATGGTACCTGAGGGTAACTGCCAACATACTGATGGTAATCAGTATGGTGGCAGTTATCAGTATGGTGGTTTTAGTATTACTAACTGGCATGTTTTTGCTTTAAAATTTAGATAGATGGCATTTTAACCAGGGATGCAGTAGAGGGCATACGGGGGTATACGCCGTATACCCTCTGGATTTTTCAAAGGAGCACCGTATACCCTCTGTATCCCAAGAAAGCTTAAAGTATACACATTCTAGGGTATATTCTCTGCCTTGAGCGTATACCCTTTGCTGAGACCGTATATCCCCTGTTAGTTTTACGACTGCACCCCTGTTTCTAACGATAATTTCACTAAACTTTTATCACTAAACTGTAACAAAAACTACTATGCTATTCCATTATTTTTCTTTTTTTTTAGTAATGCTTTTAAATAATATATTGTTCTATTACACCTACTAAAGAAAACGCGTATTCTGATGTTTAAAATTGAAGCATTTTACTATGGTTGCGACATAGTAACGTCATATTTTTTTATTATATTTTTAGTTTCTTCTACCTTTACAAGAAGAATGTATTTAAGGGTGTATTCGAAAAAATGCTTTTGCACCTTCAACAGCTCGAAATTTTCCGATACAATTTCAGGCACATTTTTAAAAGTAGAAACATGAAACTTGCTGAGGGGATTCTTGGAGAGACGGTGAGGTGCCGTGTGATTTCTTTTTACACTAAATTCATTAAAATTTGAGTTATAAACAATTACCCTATTAGTATGACTCTTTTTTTCGTTCCCAAATGTCCCGCTTGGGAAAAATCGGTTCGAAATGCCGTTTTTGATTGCTCTTTTTGCAATATTTTCTGCATTTATCAAAGAATCGACCATCACGGCACCTTGTGTACTTTCCAAATAAGAGATTTTGAAATTTTGGTGTATTTGAGAGCAATAATGAATTCAAAAATAAATCGTAAAATAAGCAGTTTGAATCGAAATACACCCTTAATTCGTGAAAATTTTTCAATCATGGTTTTTGGCGGATTTAACGTTTTAGAGGTCAGAGATTCCTGAAAGTATGTTTTTACAAAATGTCTGTCTGTGAGTTTGTCTATATGTCATACAAATTTAGTAGACTCTCTATCTCAAGAACTAATGCACGGATTATAATAAAAAATTATATTCAGGAAGTCTCTGATATAAATTGATGCTGATTAGTTTTCGGTGTAAATCGCTTAATAGGTGGCGCTGATATGCTGCATTTTTATGATTTACGCTACAGCTTTAGCTCAATAACTAATGCACAGATTTTCATCAAACTCAAGGACTTCAGTTAGTCCTTGAAATCAGTTGATACTGTTTACATTTTGGTGTACAATGCTCAACAGGTGGCACTGCAATTTTGCATTTTTCACGATTTTTGTAATAGCTCTATCTCAAGAACTAATGCACGGATTTTCATAAAACTTCGGATTCAGTAAATCTGTGATATAAACTAGTCTTATTTCTGTTTTGGTGTCAATCGCCCTACAAATGGCGTTGCAATTCTGAATTTTCCTGATTCTTGTAATACTTCTATCTCAAAAACTAATGTGCGATTTTTCATCAAACTTCAAATTCAGGTATAGCTTGATAAATATTATAGCCAGTTATTTTTTTGGTATAAATCACCCAACAAGTAGCGCTTTTATGTTGTATTTTTCCCGATATCCGCAACAGTCCTATTTCAAGAACTAATACACGGAATTTCATGACTATAGAATCCTCATGGTGAACATTAGATTGTCATTTTATTTTGGCACTGTGGTAGTGGCTTTTGTAGCACTAACATGCACACTAACATGCATGAGATAGAAGAAAGTTTTGATATTGCCGCGTCGGAATTTTTATTTAGGAATAAAAATCCACGTCGGAATTAGTTAATTTTTTGTTAACAAGAATGCCCAAAACTTCATTATTGTGATTGTCACATTTTTCATTTTACTTTATTTAACCCAAAAGGCCCCGTGATTAATATGAGCAATGCCGGGGAATTCTGCTATTCAATGCTGAAATGCAGGAGCATTGACATCACAAATACGCTTGATTAAAAAAAAAACTCTTATTTTTAACTACAATGAATTCAACTTAGAAACAATCTCACTGACACCCGAATGCACAAACATACATGCATAGTAATTAAATTAATATTTAATTTCCTAAAAAATTCATTATTAAAACCGCTTAAGAAAATTGTCAAAGTTTGTTTGGGGATTTTCGCCTTAAAAAAAAAAAAATCTGTAAACGATTTTTGAAAACTATCAAATCAACGATGTACATTTGAGCATTAAATGAGATCTTAATAGTTCCAATCTAGCGAATCACACTGAGTCATTAGTCGTCAGCTAAATTCTGATATTGAAAAGAAGCCTTATATATTTGCTATTACAGCTCTTTCCTAGGAAGTAACATTAAGAGAGTTAGAATCCTTGAAATCCGATACTATGTCATAAGAGCATGTTATGCGCCGTAATGCTTGATAACAATTACTCAATGATGTAATTAAGGCTGAAATTGGCGTTTAAAGCACTTCAGTATAAATCCAAGATAATCCCAATGCGATGATGTAAATTAATGATTATTAATCCCTACTGCAGCAGCAGTTTTGTTGTTGATTGGTACTTCCTATTTCATCCATAATGGTAACTACTTATAATTTACGGATGACATGTTCTACTAAATTTTACATTTTAAGCACTTTCCAACAAATTTATGTGTGTTTATGACGTTTGTATCCACAATACCGTTTAATAAGTTAAAATATTTTTCTAATACAACTGACACTTGAAAATGGCAGAAATTTATGACTCAGGTTTGTGCCTTAAATATAGTATATTGATTAATGTATTTTTCAAATTGTGTTTCATTTTCAGTATCTTCCAATAATTTTACAAATGTTTATGACTATTAAGTTGTATCTTATGATTTAAATGTGTGTCGTTTTACTGTCGGAAAAACTTTTCTTACTTATAACTTTCCAATAAAGTTACAAATTTACACGTATATGATTTTGAGTTTATTTTATTGATAAAAATATTTAAAAAAAAAATTATATATGTTTCTATAACACCTGTAAAGGAAATTCTATTATAATCAACAGGAATAGTCCTAAGATGTTAATGACTGTTTTCGAAAAAAAAATTGCCGGTAATTAACCCAGCTTTTAATTAACAACCTAGCTAAAAAAAATAAAATTACTAAATAAATTACTTAAAAAGATAACAGGAAATATTTAAAAAGGTGTTAAATTACTTTAATCTTTAAAGTAAAATAACACCTCTTTAAATATTTTTGTCATCTTTTTTAAATAATTTATACATCGTGTAATTTTAATCGTTAATATATATATGTAATTTTTTTTCATAAAAATAGAAAAAAACGTGTAGTGAAGAAACGTGTAATTAAAACAAATGTTTCCGTTAAAAGACAGACGTTTTATCCAAAACCACATGTATATTTACCAGATTCTTTCTTACAGCGTATTATACTAAGGGTTCACTGTATACGGATGATTGTGACTCTAACTTCGTAACATGTAAGGTACCCTGGGGTAATAACGCCACGTTAAGGTTCTACCAGTTTTCACGGCCTAGTTTTAGATTGTATTTTTCAAACAAATATAGGATCTGATACAGCAACTCATTGACTATCTATATAAAATAAAATAATTTAACAGATATGTATACATAAAATGTAATGGCGTTTTTTCTTGACCAATGCTATTTGGCGTTAATACCCACCTATATGGGTAATAACGCCATGCAAACAAAACTATACAATAAGATGGAATAATGGCATGTAGATTGCCCAATTCTAAAAATACAAACTTTACAGCTCTAGAAATCGACAAATTGCAATCTAAGCTATTGAAAATGTACAATTTTTTTGTGACTCAGAAAGAAAAAGAAAGCTGTGGTAGTGGCGGGGGGAGGAGGCAAAAGAATATCAGATTCTAAACTACGTTTTGCTTAAAAATGACCATTTAAATAGAATTATTAGAAACATTGTACGGATTATTTGAATCAGTATTTATATTCCCATGTATGCATTCTATGTGATAGAAAATATAGATTTTTTTTGTGAAAGTGAAAGAAAAAGGAGTGAGGGGGAGCTTCAACAGAATATAATACCCTGTGTCTCTCTTTGCTTAAAAAGTCCCGCTTAAATATGATTATAAGAAACATTGCATGGTTTTAACCATTCATAATGTAATATTTTAATCATGTGAAGTTTTATAATAACTAGAGTTATATGTAATAAATATTTTTGTTAAACCTTAATTGCTGTTAGCGTCTCACATACCGCTGAGTTTTTCAAGTTTCAGAGTTTAACTTGCAATTTTTAATTTAGCTATAGATACCGGGAAATTTTTGTTTCATTCGGAGTCCTATTACTATCTCTAGAGACTTTTGAATAGCTGAATTTTATTTATAATAGTCCTGTATATAAGGTTCAATACAAAAATAATACTCTAAAAGTTAATTTAACATTTTATTCATCGTTAGATTAAGCGGTCTGACAGGCCGCTCACAGTATGTTATGCGACAATTTTTGTCACAGCAGTTAAGGGTTAATACTATTATAGTAATCTAGTAAATAGTTTTTAACCCATAACTCCACACTAATGCGGATTCTCCAAACCTACAGTTAAATTGTCGACGTTTTGAAGAGCATGCTTTAATAAATTTTTAATAAATTGAATAAAATTTTTGATTAAAAATATTATCCCAAAGAGATCTCTTATTCAAATTTATACATAATTCATATGGTTATACATCATTATCTCTATATTAGCAACAAAATTAACCTTTAACTGCTGTTAGCAATCTGACTGAACCCTGTACTAGAGGTCTGCACGGGCCGAAATTTCCAGGCCCGAGCCCGGCCCGAAAGTTAAAACTTCGGCCCGGGCCCGGCCCGGCCCGAACGAAAGAAATATTGGCCCGACCCGGCCCGGCCCGAAAGTTAAAATTTCGGCCCGAGCCCGGCCCGGCCCGAACGAAAAAAATATTGGCCCGACCCGGCCCGGCCCGAAAGTTAAAATTTCGGCCCGAGCTCGGCCCGGTCCGGAAAAAAGTTTAAAATTCGGCCCGAACCCGGCCCGGCTCAAGTGAATTTCTACAGAACATTAATCTTTAATCTTATGGAAGAGTTCTGACCAAAAAAAATTATATTAGTCTTTTTTTTTCATGTTTATAATCTCCATTTATGCAGAAGTGCCGTAGGCTGCGATATTTACGCTTTTAAATGAATCTTTGTTTGTTGTATGTAAATGTTCCAGTTATCACTAGTATTATTATTCCATATTCCCTGTAATGGAGACAAAAAGTCGAAAAAGCGGTATATGGTAAAATTTCCAAAGACGAAATCGCTTTGGAACGAAAAAAAAAAAAAAATACATTCCCTTCTTAACAGATGTAAATGTTTAATATATTTTTTCTCCTGTATTGTTGTATTCTTTTTGCATGGATGAACACTTTAAAAAAAAATTTCAGTTTACAGTCACCGCCAAAAAAATCTTGACACTTTCGATTTTTGATGTTTTGTTAAATATCTAGAAATATACACAAGGAATCATTCTGAAACTACTGGTGTGTAAACAAAATAGTACACGTCATATATTTTGACAAAGATTTTCCCCCGAAATCTAACAGGGGACCGTCAATAAATTGAAAAAGAACGAAGATCTTTTGGATGACCCTGTCAAAACTAATGAAGCAAAACAGTTGAAACAGCAGATAATGATTAAGTGGCTTATTGTGATATGTTGTGTCGATTTTTATGAATATAGCTTGAAAACTCGTAGAGAAATTAAAGTTTTTATAAAAACGGTCCAAAATTTTTCCAAGTTTTTTGCTTATAATTTTCAGAGCTCTTCATAAAACACAATAATCTTTTCAGAAAACATGACAAACAACATTGCACATAACACCCTGTAATCAGAATTAAAAAATAATAAAAAATGTATGAAAAATAAACGGGTTTACTAAATAATTTTTTACTGCGCATGCGTCAACGCTATTAAAATTTCATTTGCATATTATGTTAGTTAAATGTATAGAGCAACTTTTATGAAAGTCTCAAAAACATAGCTTAAAAACTCTAAAAATTATCGTCAATAGAATATGGTCAAAATCCGATATTTCCAAAATAAAGCAAAAAGATAAGGAGTTGTATAAAAATATAGTAGTACGTGCAATATTCTGTAGGTACTAATCAATGGAATATGGATACAGCCCCTCATCTTTTTACTTCATTTTGGGAATAATGGATTTTGACAATATTCTATTAACGATAATTTTCAGAGTTTTCAAGCTATGTTTTTGAGACTTTCACAAAAGTTGCTCTATACATTTAACTAACATAATATGCAAATGAAATTTTAATAGCGTTGACGCATGCGCAGTAAAAAATTATTTAGTAAACCCGTTTATTTTTCATACATTTTTTATTATTTTTTAATTCTGATTACAGGGTGTTATGTGCAATGTTGTTTGTCATGTTTTCTGAAAAGATTATTGTGTTTTATGAAGAGCTCTGAAAATTATAAGCAAAAAACTTGGAAAAATTTTGGACCGTTTTTATAAAAACTTCAATTTCTCTACGAGTTTTCAAGCTATATTCATAAAAATCGACACAACTTATTACAATAAGTCACTTAATCATTATCTGCAGTTTAAACTGTTTTGCTTCATTAGTTTTGACAGGGTGATCCAAGAGATCTTCGTTCTTTTTCAATTTATTGACGGTCCCCTGTTATATTTCGGGGAAAAATCTTTGTCAAAATATATGACGTGTACTATTTTGTTTACACACCAGGAGTTTCAGAATAATTTCTTGTGTATATTTCTAGATATTTAACAAAACATCAAAAATCGAAAGTGTCAAGATTTTTTTGGCGGTGACTGTACAGTTTAAAAAAAAATTCCGTCATAATCATGTTTTGTGTGTGTGTGTGTGTGTTTAAATCTATTTTAAAACGCCTAGTAATCTACGATTCTTTAAAAGGAATAAATTCTAATGTTTAATTGTAGAATAATGACGGCTTAAAAGTATATGCCTTTTTTGCAAACATTTTTGGACAAAGCCAAATATTACTAATTTATAAAAAGTCGAGAAAAGGATTTTCGTATAGGAAGATTCAATAGGAACTGATTATTTTGGTCCATGAAAACTAGGAAGAGTGGAATCAGTCTCGGCTTCGTACGGAAAAAAAAAGTTAGGCCCGGCCCGTTCAGCAAAAAAATTAAGGCCCGAGCCCGGCCCGGCCCGAAAGATTAGTGACTAGGCCCGGCCCGGCCCAAGTCTTCAGAAGTAAAGCCCGAGCCCGGCCCGGCCCGAATGCCATTATTGGAAATCGGCCCGAGCCCGGCCCGTGCAGACCTCTACCCTGTACCCTCTAACCCCCCTAAAAAATAGCGTTTAACTTGTATTTTCCAGTTTAACTATAGTTACAACTGAAATTCTCTTTCGTTTGGAGTTCTCGTAATATTGTTAGAAATATTTGAATAGATTAAATGTAATTAGAATTAATTCTGTACAAAAAGTTTAGCGCAGGAACAGTCTTCTATGATTTTTAATCATGGACCGCATTTTAACTTTTAACTAATGTTTCCGGTCTCGTAGACCACTATTTTTCTTTTAATTTTTTAGTTTAACTTGTAATTTTCAGTTTAACTGCAAACACTACCGAAATTTTGTTTAATTTGGAATTTTAGTACTATCACCAGAGACTAAATAGGTGAATATTAAGTATAATACTCTTGTATAAAAAGTTTAGTACAAAAACACAATCCTATGAGTTATTTCTGCCTTTTATTCATCTTTCAATTTTGTGGTCTCACAAACCGCATCACATTCATACGTTACAATTTCTGTCACATCAGTTAAAGGTTAAATTTATAAAGTTTTGAAAAACCGAACGCTGAGAAAGCGGACAGTTAAAATTTCGAACTCAATTGAACAATCCAGTGGAAATTTAATAGAAACCTGATTTTGAAGATGTTCGAATTTGAATCTCGAAAACATTTTGATATAGTTTTATTTACAAGAGTTAAAAATTATTTTTTACATTAGTAAAAAAAAATAATAATAATATAATAAAAAATAAAATGGAGAGATTATTTTTAAGTATTTGGCACCCCCCCCCCCTTAATCTTACCATTTCAACAATGATGATAATGCTGTCCCATATTAATATATAAACCCCCCTCGGATATAGTTCGGCCACTGTTGGGAATCAAGCGGGGTAATAACGCCAATCCCTGGCGTTATTACACCGGGATACTTATTGCGCAGTAAATCCTAAACTACAAATTATCTCGAGAAGATATCGAAAATCTTCTAAAACAATTTGAAAGTACATGAAATACACTACAAATTTATGAATAAACAAAGTATTTCTGGATAAAAAATATAGTCTTCAGATCAAAAACCTTATCTCGCAAATTTTAGATCAAGCGTTAATTTTAGTTGCTTGTAAAAACAATAAGACCTAAAAATGAAACAAATTTATTTGAAACAATATTTTGAGATTTATATGACTCATAAACCTTCTCAGAGCACATGGGTGTCATTTACCTGTTTATTTTATAATTATGCAAAATATAAGCACTTGGCGTTATTACCCCGCCTGGCGTTATTACCCCAGGGTACCTTATATTAAAACCTGTTTCATATAAATCCAAGTTTACATAGACACAATTTAACAGTTATATTTTATTATTTACCCATCATACGTAATTTAAGGTGTCTTTTTTTTTTTTTTTTTTTTTTTTTTTTTTTTTTTTTTTTGACGGATTTACACGTTTTACACAGGAGATTATGAAAGACCTATTTTTAGAAAAAAAAAATGCCGTCCATTGTCTGTGTGTCTGTAAATGTTCTATCTCCCAAACAAATTGAGATAAGAGACTTAAAATTTGGTGCGTACTTAGTATGTAATAATGGGAAAAACTCTATTTAATATCAGCAACCTCAGCTATACGGAACTATTTTTTTCGGACTCTCGAAATATTCATTCTGATGAAAGGTATATAAAAATTTTCGATTTTTTTCATTTTAAGGAGTTAATGTAAAAGACAATTAAAAAAAAAAAAAATACAAATTTTGCATAAAGAATGAAATCGATCGGATAATTAGTTAAAGAGATATTTATTATCCTATTTTCCACTCTCTTCGATTTTTCATGACCCTGTATTTCATCCAAATTTCAATTCAAAGGTATATTTAAATTGGATATATGACGCTTAATGAGATGTAGTAACCTGTCAGTTAATATGATTATTATTTTTGGAGTTATAAGGATAGTTCTTTTACTACTTGATTATTCCGCCAAACTATAAGATTAAATGTCAATAATAGCTTATTACAAATGTCATATTCACTTGCCACGTTACACGTGTTTGTCACGTCATCACGTCTTTACTAATTTATTAGATTTTTTTCGTTATTTAAAATAAAAATTTTGCCAATTTGTATTATTTACGAATAGTTTCCGATTTATGTAATTTGTTGAAATGGGTCGACGAGATAACCAAGTGGTACCAACAATTCAGTAATAAGGTATTTGTACCCTATATGGACAGGGCTCTCAATATGGATACCCCTAATATTTTTAAAGGTAATAATTTTGATCGAGAGATGGCTAAACATTTTCACAAAGAAAAGCAGTTGAAAAGATAATTAAGGCTGGAAAGTGTAAAAAAGCGCGCTATTCGCTATTTAGGAGGAAACTTGTTATTTCGAGATGTGCTGGTCTTAATTACTTGTAAGCTTAAATTCTTATTAGATATGGTAAAATTACATTAAATGTTGAAAAGTGGAGTTTTTTAGAAAGCTAATAAAACATATTTTCGATTGCTATTGCATACATTGCTTAAAATAATTTCCCTTATTCATTTGGTACAAGATTTAGTAAAACTACGCCCGGTTCCCGATATGGACAGTTTATGTTCCCATCGACTACAACTGTAAGAAAGAAGAAAATTTAACGTTGCCAAGCAATAACTTGAAAAGTCATCAAAGTGGTAAAATCTTTGTTCAACAAGATGCTATTTGAACAATCCCCCAAAAACCTTCCTCCAAAAAACCCTTGCAGAAAAATAAAAAAAGCCCCCCCCTCCCCCCAGTAGGATATCTGTTGGCGAAATCGTAGGTACCAATGGTATGATTTCCTCAACAAAGGAGAGCTGGTACTGCTTCTTTTGCAGTATTGATGCTTTTTCAAAAATGCGGCCATGCATCACATGTGGCAGATATGTTCATGAGGATTATGTGGGACTTACTGCCTATGGTGAAAAAGTTTCTATTTGTCCATGCTGTGAGGACTGAGTAATAACAGATGTAAATTCGCAGACAGATGCAATAAAGCTAAGCAAAACCAACCATATTACTTCATAATATTTGCTAGTAACTAAGGGGCTTTGCATGGGTCTTCGAAGGGTAAAAACTGAGAATGCCCCCCCCCCCTTTCTAAAATTCATTTTCTGAAGATATTTACTGTCCCCCCCCTCCTCTTCGAAATACTTTAAGATACACTTTTTTTATTCCCTTTCTTCTAAAATCCCTTGGAAAAGTGGCTCTTACATACACACTGTGTAGAAAGTCAATAAGGAAACACCTGTCCATAATAGGGACGGGTAGTTCCTTATATGGACACTTGTAAACACTTTTTTGTTTTTATCATTTAAATTAAACCTGAATATTTACAAGGTCGCTAATTTTAATAATGATAGTCAATAGTCCAAGGATAGTGGTCACATATTTTTGGAGTCCTATGAAGGTGAAAAAAATACATTTTCCTTAGGGTGTCCATATTGGGTACAGGTACGTTAGAGCATTACTATGTATTAAAAATATTTAAATATACGTTTAGATTTTATTTTGGAGATGCAATGCATTTTATTAATAGCTTACACGTGTTTTATTTTCATATTTTATAGTCTGCATATCAATGATGGATAAGTATTAAGGTGGCCCCCCCCCAACGACTAGTTTTCTTATTTCTGTTCAGTTTCTACAGTCAATTTCTTTGAATCAGGTCGAGGAAAATAGATCTAAATAATAAATTCTCTATTCACCAAAGTACTTTTTCTAGTTCTGTAAATAGAAGAATGAAATAGAAAAAAATCGAGAAATGTTTCCGATCGATTTCGCTCTTTATCGATGATAAAACATCAGACAAAGCCTTTAAGATCGATAGCGATCTCGTTTCTACTTGGGTACGAAAAAAGCAATGCTGCAGCTTCTAAAAAAATAATAAAAAAAAGCAACTTACTGAATTGGACGACAGATAGAATATTTAACATGCATACATATTCCGAGGCTTTATAGAAAAGATTTGAGACTAGTACAAAATGAAAATAATAGGTTTATATAAGTATGAAGTCTTTTGTGTGAAAAACACATTATAAATTTTTAAATATATTAGAAGCGCAAATGCGCTGTTTCTTCTTACAGTTTTTGCAGATTGTATCGATTAAGAAAATTCTTTCAAAAAATTTTTCAAACATTTCTATAGATCAGAGCTGTCCAACTCGGCGCCCGCGGGCTCCATGGTGTCTTTTGAAGATTTTCTTGGCGCCCTTTTGAAGATTTCCTGTTTCTAGACTTTTTAGAAGTAAAATTCTATTATAAAGTATACATTCTTACAATTATTGATATTTGCATACGAGATATTTCCAAAACCCGTGAAAACGCATTAAAAATCAAAAACCTACTTTAAAAATTTAATTATGCATTTTTCACGATGTTTAGTTTTTTTAAAAGTGTAATTATGATGGTTAATTGTACTAATAATTGAAAATAGCTTTTTTTGATGATCAACGAGTAACAGAAAAATAAACGTTTTCCCACATTCCCCGTCCCTTTGAAGGTGCATGTACATGAAAGCTCATATACTTAAATTTTTGTTTGACATTGACTGTTTTATACAAGAATAAAGGGGCTTGATTTTTCATTTTTGTCTTTTGAAATTTAAGGAGTATGTTTTCAATTTGTTTATAAAAATTAATAAGAATGTGTAGTGTGGAGCAACGAGAAGAATGGTGCAGAATGATTTCCATCTATGAAAGATCATTTCTCTCACTGAAATCATCCATACCCGTAAAGCATGGTGACGTCACTGCAACGTCGTTGTGAAGTCACATTGTAACTTTGTGACCATCGATTGTCGATGTGACGTCACGTGACGTCGATGTGAAGTCACAGTGACTAAAATGTGAAGTCGTTATGGCCGTTTTAGAGCTCTTTTGCGACGTTTCACAAAGTGGCCACAATGTGACAAATTTGTGAAAAATGTGTCATTTGTGACTAATTTGACATTAACATTGTGACGAAACTGTGACAAAAGCGACGATATTTAAATTGCCGGAAGCATGTTTTTAAAGTAAATAACATGTTTTGAAGGGTATTTATAAATTTCTAGAGATTTTTAAGAAAGTCACATCTCAGTCACAATGTGACTTCACTGAGTGGTGGCATTTTGGTCACAGATGTGATGTGACCAAAGTGATTCACAGTGACGTCACTGTGACCATGCATTCTATTAGGGTATAGATTGGCCACACTTTTTTTTTTCTTTTTAGTTAAATTCACGCCTTGAAAATAAGTTAACCCTTTCATTCTCAGTGAGTCCAAATGGCATCATGATATTCCTTATTTATTTTTCTATATTTAAATCTGATATTCCAAATTCATACCAGTAAATTAAAATATAAGTACTTGTTTTTCTGAATAACAAACATTTCATATTTAAATAAACCGCAATTTATTATTGAAATTTTCTGGTGTAATTTCAGATTCTCTAAACAACGGAATTTTTAGAATGTATTCTACCATGGGAATGAAAGGGTTAAAGCATATTTTTACATCCTAAAAGAAACTTAGAAAATTCTCTGATTTTTATGTTTATTTATTTATTTATTATTGTTGTTGTTATAGGCGCGATTGAAGTTTCTGGTACTTTACCCTACAACATTTTAAAGATAGAGTTATCATAGAAAAATGCATAATTTGAAATTCAATACATCTAACTCCAGAATCACGGGGTCCTTTTATCTGACACTCTCAGATTTATGTATAGTCGCGCATGTGTATTAATGTGCCATAGTGTTGTAGTGCATGTTTTCAGTTGTGTGAAAAATGGCGTCCTTCATTGAATTCCCGGAGCTGAGGTGCACCCCTACTTATTAAAAGGTTGGACAGGCCTGCTATAGATATTCCTGATTGTTTAATATACATAAATATACATATAGCAACAATTGCTTGTAATCCTGACAGTCCATTTTTTGTTCCACCATTTGTCGAATATGTACAGTGTCGGGTATATTTATCATATTCTATCCAAATTCATTTTGTTTTTATGATTTTTTTTTAATATTTACTCTGCTTTATTATGGATTTATTTGTGTTGAAACCCTAAATTCGTACTATTTCGCTTTTTCATAGCTAATACAGAGATAAAAACCATACATTTCATTTGTTGTTTCAAAGTATTTGCAAGCCTGATGAATCTACTTTGGTTCTGCAAATTTCAATTATACTCCATTTAATTTATTTTTTCCTCGTTTCTACTTGGTAAAATGCATTACATATAACAGTTACATACATATGTATATCCATGCATTTCATGCATATGTATATATTCTATCTATAAAAGAAAACTTTCAACTTCTGGATTTTGACGAATTTATGGGTGAATATCATAAAATTTTAGATTCTGATCATCTGAGATATTGAAATCATCCATTGAAAACAATCCAAAATTTCAAGAGGTAAATATATTTTCGACTGGAAAAAAAAGAATTTTCCATTTAAAATTGTTAATTTGTGAAAAGCTTAAGTAATAAGTTAATTTTTATGTAATTATATGTCATTTCTTGGCCTGTGTATGCCAGGATACTGACAATTTCATTCTAAAACATTTTTCTACATGCTTGTTTTTCTTTTTTTTTTTCTTTTTTTTTTTTTCTTTAAAGGTATAAAATTTTTATTTTGTGCAAAGGAATATGTTTTCTATAGCTCAAACTCAATATGATATTTGACCTCTTCAGACCTGAGCATAAAATAACTCTGTAAATATATATTTATTGCTTTTACAAAATGGAAGTGACATCATAGATGACAGAAAAAGTCATGTTTATGAAATCAGTACTTTAGAAGACTGGCAATTTAGGTTTACAAATATGGATATAAAAGTACGAATCCCTTTGAAACATCAGTTTAACTATCTGTAATATAAATTTACGCAGTAACAAAATTAATGTCTTTAAACAAGTAAATGATCAGCAAATCCTCAAATTGTTTTATTGTAAAGTATTTAAGATAAATACCCATGAATATTTCTTACTTTCTTGGCCACAATGTCTTGAAGGTATTTTGGAAACTCAGATGAAAATAATATATGTTTTATGAGGTAATATTCATCTGTGCTGACATTTGTTGATTTTTTTTTAAGTGAAATACATTCAGCTGTATAAAAGTAAAGTAAAAATGCAAAAATATCGAACAGTATAGTTTTTATGAGGAAAAAAAATGGAGGTACATATTCGTGTACCTCAGGTCTGAAAAGGTTATGGAAGCCAAAAAAATGACATAATAAAAGCCTACTCAAATTTACAAACACGTTAAACACATTATTTTCAAAGAAATACTTATAAGATCTTGTTAGGTAGCTATGATTTCACTACTTTTGACTTGTAAATTGACAAAAGTATGAAGAATTATTGTGTATCGCTCTATTTATATCTCATAAAGAACTAAAATGAGCATGCCAGGAAAACAAGTGACAATCATGTTTTAACTATGGAAAATTATTTGTAATATACGTAATTTGTTACCTTCTTCATACATGCGTTTTATAAGGAATAAATATCAATTAAAGATTAAAAAAAAAAAAAAAAAAAAAAAAAAAAAAAAAAAAAAAACTAGAAAGGAATATTTGTGCAGTATAGCAGAAGGACATTTACTTTGCACCCATCACAATGTGATATGCCAGAAAATTACAAGCTGAAATTTTAAATGTTTTAATTGCTTTATTTGTATTATAAATAATGTAATTGAAATTGCGGAATTCAGTTGTCTCTTGAAAATACATCTAAGAATATTTTTTATTAAAATGTAAAAAAATAAATTGCATTATATAACATTCAATAGTAATTTTAATGTGCGGATTGCATTTTTCGTATTTTTTGATATTTTTCTTATATTTCATTGAAAATCCTGAGAAATATTTGATTGTTTTTAGAAAATGTCTGTTGTCTTTCCATCTGTCTGCAAGCAACAAGCAACAATACTATCAATTATTTTATTTTGTGTAATATAGAGTCGGTATACTATTAAGAAAATTAAATTATACATTGAAATTGCATGCTGTGATCAAAATGAAATTTGCAACAATCCTTTAATGTCTATAGATTATTCTGGTATATTCAACATTGCGCTTACAATCGTCGCTACATATATTTTGTAATTATTATAATTTGTATACAGTTTCTTTATATGAATATATATATATATATACATATATGTGTGGACACCTATAATACACGCATGTGATTGATACGCGTGGGCTTACTGATTAATTACACTTATCCTAAGAGTTAACTGTATTTTTTTATGCATTAAAACAATATTTTCTATAAATATTAAACATGTTATTATGTTTATATATCGATAAATACCTATATACATGTGTGTGTGTGAGTGAGAGACGACGTGAGTTTGAAAACGAACCTTATCCAAAATTAAAAAGATCATATTGCCTGTATCAATGTATTCTTTCTTTCTTTCTAACCGATGACCAGGCCCCTACCTGCCGAGTTACCCCAGCTTAACGGGTTAGATGCCTGGTATCGGGGCGGATGACCGCCTAATCGCCGCGTAGCATCAATTAACCTGTTATCTTCGCTGCACACGTCCTCTTATCTGCAATACTTATTTTTTATTTGTGCATACTTTGTTTTTTCGGTTGCTTATTATTACATCCTGTTGTTGTACTGCAAATGGCTACTCAAGTTGGTCTCGCAGAGCCTTGATCAGATGACGAGACCTATAATTCACAGGTAATTTGGAGGACTTTGCATCCATGACGGATTTTACATGCACCAGGTGCCATTAGCGTACATGACTATCAATGTATTCTTTGTTTAACAAGAGCCGAAACAACCTGCGAAAAAAAAGAAGAAAAACTAGTTTTATTATGCATTTCTGGCATTGTAAAATCTAGGTTTGCAATGAAAACCAATGAACGTAGATAGATGTTTCACGAAATTTCCGAAAATTTGATTTTCTGGATAAGGTGAATTTTGAAACTGACGTCCGATATACACACACATACATACATATGTGCATGTGTGTGCATAAAAATTGTCTGTACAGTGATCCATTAACATTCGCGATGCTTAGGCATCCGCAAATGTCCGCAAATCTTGAAATCGCGAATGTTGATACTATATTTCCGTGCATAAAAGGGGGTTGTTTTAATTTTTCTTAACTGAAAAGGAGCAATTGAAGCTCAAAAGCTATATTTATTAAGCATTAGACCAGGGGTGCAAAAATCTAGGCGCCAGAGGGTAGTCTCTCACCACTAAAATTTTAAAGTTTTTTTCGCTCAAAATTTAATAGCAGGAATTTTACACGAAATATTAGACGAAGAAAAACGAAATAAAGTTTGTGGTGAGAAACTGCCTGCTGGCGCCTAGATTTTTGCACCCCTGCATTAGACATTAACACGTTCGCTGCCGTTCACGCGAAAGCGCGTGATATGACGCCAACGTTAAGGGGCCACTCACGCGGCAGCGCGTGATGTGGGGTGATGTCCAATAGCCAGCCACGCGTTGGATCGGGAAAATCTTTCACTGATTCTTTGTTATAAAAAGTAAATCGGCTTCTGGGAAAACTCCACTTCTACAGTGCGGCATTAACTATCATCACATCTTCAAGTAAGCGGCAGCGAACGTGTTAAAAGTACACGCTAAAAATAAAATTGAATAAATATAAATAGATTGTACAAATTTGTTTGTCAGTGTGTGGTGCAAAAAATTCAGTAATGTGCGATTGTTTGACAGGACAGAACTTTTGTTTGTGAATTTTCATGTAAGGAAAAGTTGTGGCCTTGGTTTCTGTGTTAAATGTAAGACTCTTTACTAGTTTAGAATTTCATTCGATTAATTTTTCAACGAGAGGTTAAAATTTCCCTGGCAATTTTTGCAGAAAATATTTTACCTAAAAAAAAAAAAAAAAAAAAAAAAAGAAAAGAAAATTTAGAAAACTGAAAAAATCTACATAAAAAATATAAGAAATTACTGATCTATATTTTCCTTCAACACAATAGCTAAAATTCTCGCTACTTAGGCCATGCATTAATATGATGACTACACAGTAGATATGTATGTATTCATGTCCATTCACGTAGATCATAGTATTGCTAAAATAAAGTGGGTTTACCTTATAAAAAAAAAATTCCTTTATGAAACAAAATTCGCGAATAACCAAGTTCAGCATTCGCGAATTTTAAAATGTTTCACATTTTTTGTTTCACAAATATTCAAAACTCGCGAATAATAAGGGATTGTTGTACTTATAAAATGCAGTAAATTTTATGAATAAAATATTCTTTTTTTTATTACCAATACATTTTCTCCGACAAATTTTTCATGTTTCAACCCTCGGCCCTTGAGGTGTCTGTGTTTGCTCTGTTAACTAAGACACGTTTATTAGAGATCCTACTTTATTTTCTTCTATTAGCGGACATTGTATACTTTTCAATTCGTACCGTGCGAGAAAAGTACATGAAATGACGAAAACAATCAATTTTTTATTTGACCAAAGTGCTATTTCTGGTTTTGTAAATGGAAGAGTTTTGAAGAAAAAGTGAGAAATATATCATGGTGGGAGATTTTGATATTATCAGTGATAAATGGCAAAACAAAGTCATCAGGATCGATAGGAACATCATCAATACTGCCGCAGATAAAAATACTCCACCTTCTTAGAGTAACAATGACTGATGGATATAGAGAAAAATAGAAACTCCACCATATAAGAAAATCACTTGAAGCATCAAAGCTAACTTTATGTTTGCTAAAAATGATAAAAACAGATTTAAATGGCAAATAAATACAATATTTATTCAGAGCGATATGATTAATTACGCTGATGACGACATTCTCAATATTCATAGGGATACAAATATTTGCACATACACACACAAATAAATAAATAAATAATAAAAATTTAAAATAAAGTATAAATCTTATCACTTTTCGAAAATGCTAAGTTAGTTTAAAAACATCACGCCTTTACATCAGCTTGGAGAGTTTTGAAATATCACTTTTGTAAAATAAGAATAACATTAAAGTTCTACCAATACAGGGTGACACAAAAGTCCTGTGGCATAATGATAATTTAGTTTAATTTTTTTTAGCGTTTTTGAAGTATACTATTATTTTATTCGTGTTTATTGTGCTTTTTGTTGTTTAATTGCCATCTCAGCTGAATTAACGTATTTTGTTTGCAGGAAAACATGGTGTAGAAAGGTTAATCCTACATTTAATCAACAATCCCTACCAGTCAAATAAACTTCCCTGTTAGGAGGATCCTGGAGCAAAAAAAAAAAACTGTGCCATCAAACACAGATTCCTGGATACTTTGAAATATGCTCTGGAAAAATCCTGGGACGAAATCACACCCAAAATAATCTGTCCAGAATATGTAGAATTTTCAGAAGCGCCTAGACCCCCTGCATCGTCGCGGGAGGAAGTCATTATGAATGATCTTGATTGTTTCTTGTACGGAATTTCCTCCCCTTTCGTATGGCGAATAAAGCAGGTTGCTTTGTCCTTTCAGTCAAAAGTTTTGTTTTTTTATTTGCTTCACAGGAAATTTAGTACCCCGTAGAATGCAAATAACGAAAAGTACAGTAACAATTGGTATAAAAATATAACTTTGGTATCAGGTTGGGTTTAACTCTATATAGGTATTACTCTAACAGATACTCCTCTTCACTCATGCAGAAAATAATAATTTCCAAAAAAATAGTGACTGATGAATTGAGGGGAAAATATAGAAAGCGAATGAAGATAACCTTTACTTCGGCTTGGAGAGTTTCCAAGTGTCGCATTAAAGCGATTGCGCTTATAAAACTGTATTAACACTCTGTCCATGTAATAGAATGGGGATAATGAATACTTTAATAACAGGGACGTGTATGCAATGATAATAGCGATGTTAAAGTGCGTGATATAATGTCGGCGTAACGTTTCATTTGTTTACGTAAAAATTACAAAATGAAACTTTATGCACAGAGTTCATAAACTATTGACGAATCATTTTCTGAAAAACGACAGTATATATATGGGGCAGTATATATAATTTATATATAGGGAGCATTAGACCCCACACTAGAGATAATACTCGATTCGAAGACAATCATTGACTTTTATAAGACACAAAAAACCCTGTTAAAAAGAACGAGAGCATAACGAAGAGCATTAAACAGTTTCACTTATTATAATATTATTAGACTTAACCCTTTGAAATATAAGCAATCTAGTCTCTGTAATATTGAATTCCAACCGAAAAAATCGAAAACTTTTATTTTAAAATAAGAAAAGGCAATTATTCAACATTTGTTTTGTCAAAGTTAGAAATATTAAATTTTGTTAAAAGTTCCTGGGGAGAATTTCGTTTAAATTAGCTGGGATAAGATATATACCATCGCCCTTCAAAGGGTTAAATGCAGCAGTCTTTGACTTACTTATGGATTATTTATGACTTTGTGGATTTACTTTTTAATAAGTAAATCCACACTATATTTATCAAATCTATTGCTTTGATATATTTAAAGTAAATCTGTGAGTAAGAAAAACTATTAAAAACATGCAAGAAAAGAGTTTGGTAACTTTATCACAAAAACAACTTTACAACTTTGCTGGTTTATCAGAAAAAAAAAAAAAAAAAAAAAAAACCACATAAAAATCATTTGTTCCATTCACTGCTCTCGGATTAATTCTCCGAGTCCGTCATAAAAGTCCTTTTGATATGAAACAATAACTGATGAAAGCCTACAATATACAAAAATCATAAGTGAGCACAGTGGCGTAGCTAAGGGGGGGCAAGGGGGGCGTCCGCCCCGGGCGCCGAGGCCTACGGGTGCCAAATTCAGAGAAATTGTTATATATCTATATTGGGGTGGGGGCGCAAAATTTCTTGCTGGCCCCGGACGCCAAAAAACATAGCTACGCTACTGAGTGAGCAAATTTCGTATAGGAATGTGGGTGCGGAAAAGGTAGAAGAAAAAAAATTGCCGTCCGTCTGTTTGTCTGTAAACTCCCGCACAAACTGAGATAGAGATTTGAAATTTGATATGTATGTAGTATGTAAAAATGGGAAGAAACCTGTTTAATATCAGTAACCTCGATTATCCCAAACTATTTTTTTCGAACTTTCGAAACATTCGTTCTGCGAAAAGGTATAATTTTTTTTTAATTTTAAGGAGAAGATGTAGAAGACAATAAAATAACATAAATTTTGCATAAAAAATGAAATCGACCGGATAATTAGTTGCTGAGATTTTTGTAATCCTGTTTTCCACACTACCATTTTTCATGACCCTGTATTTCATTCAAGTTTCAATTCAAAAATATATTTGAATTGGAAATAAAACGCTTAATCCAATGCAGTAAATTGTTAATTAATATAATTATCATTTTTGGAGTTATAAGGATGCTTCTTTTAAGAAATTCAATTTTTACTTGATTTTATTTTCATATTTGATAGTATGCATATCCATGATGAGTAAGTATAACGGTGGCTCCCAAACGACTAGCTTGTATTTTAAATTACAATTTAACGTCGGAAAGGTGTGGTGGTGGTGTATTTGTGTCGGCCGATTATCTACACTAGGGATATAAGCCCATGGGGAGGAGTGCCCTTCGTGGGGGTCTTTCTAAGGGAACCTAACCCGTATTTACGCAAGGTTCGAAGAAAACCACGAAAACTCCCAACGGTTAGGCCGACGGCCGCGATTGGGTTCGAACCCAGCACCTGCCGTCTACCAGTTGAGAGGTCAGAACCTCTCGGCCACGGGTCGGGTAACGTCGAAAAGGTAAGAAATCTTCAAGGAGGATAACTTAACCCTTAAATGCATAGGATAGAACGCGTTCCAAAAAATGCGCAATTCAAAGAATCGGAATTCACACCAGAAAAATCTAAATAGTAAATTTTTCTTTACTTAATTACGAATGGCCTGTCATTTATCTTAATTGTGGCTTCCCACAACTAAACATTATTATTATTATTTTTCTTATGGCTCCCTAAGCCCATGCTACACGACTTACATTGTTAATCTCGATATAAAGTTGTTTTTTCAACTAGGAGGTCCATCACCATGCTTACATTGTTCGCATTGTTCTGTCATTAAGTAAAGTGAAAATTGCTCTTTTAAATTTCTGGTGAGAATACGGAATATGTGAATAAAACCCCCAATAAATCGGGAACACTTATGGTATCAAAAATGATACAATATGCATTTAAGGGTTAATGTGTTATCTATGATAGATGGCAGTAGCGGCTGGTCAGGGGGTGCTGCATCGATTTATTCACACCACTAAAATTGTACGGTTATTTCAGTTTTATTTAATCAACAAAATTTGTCGAATAAATAACATGAAAGATTCTGTTAAATTTTAGTGGTGTGAAAATTTGGATGCAGCACTCCCTGACGAGCCGCTACTGATAGATGGTCCACAACATTTTCAAAATCGTCAAGAACGTCGTTTCCAGTCATGCTGAGAAAAAAAAAAGTCCTCTAAGATAAAAGAGGCTGATGAATAAATACAGAAAAATAAAAACTTTGCGACCTTTATATCAGATTTGAGAGCTTCTAAAGATCTCATCAAAGTTATTGCTTCTGTAAAAATGTAATAATACTAATGTCCTTGCAAAAGAAGAGAGAGAATAATAACAAAGCGCCCGTGAAAGTAGTGTTTTGATACAGTGTATAATGTAATAATGTGGCAACAATTTTATTCATTTGTTTATGTAGAATATAAAGACAGGGAGATTTTATAAAGGATGTCCGTTAACTTTCGTAAATGTATCTAGCCTGGATTACACATACATTTAACGTCTGAATTTAAAAAGCTATTAAAAGATTGCATAAAATAAACTAAGGCAGACTTGAATACATTTAAAAAATTAAAATTTACATACAAAAAATAAAAATACTGAAAAACATTTAAAAAATTTAACAGTTAACTGATGATGCCTTGAGAGTACCTTAGCAAAAGGTTTATTTTTTGTAATTTTAAATTTTTTTTAGTGTTTTTATTTTTTGTATATAAATTTTAATTTTCTAAATATATTCAAGTCAGTCATAGTTTATTTCATTCAATCTTTTAATTGTAACGGATATGTTAATGAAATGCTTTTGTTCCGAACTCTTATAGCTCATATTCGGCTAAACGGATTTTTATACACTCATGTTCAAAATTAAAAGAGTTTTCAGATCGGGTCGATTATCTCCAGAGCTACTGGGCAGATTTTAATGAAATTGGGTATATACAGGCATGGAAAAAATAAAACCGCCTACCATCTAACAAATAATCATAGAAGAAAGTTACTGGTGCAAAATACTTGGTTTTATCGATAATATTAGATGGCCCACAAAATCTTCAAAATCGTTAGGGGTGTTCTTAAATCAAAAAGGGCAACTTTGTGACACATGCTTTCATTCATTTTTGTTCGGAAATGCATGAGAATAGCAGGTGTTGTTATTCAGAAAATGTCTAATTGCACTCAATTTTCTGTTTTTTAAAAAACACAATAGATCTTTCATAACAAGCCTTCAAAGTTGACGTTTCTGAGCACATTTCCCGACGAAAGCAGAAAAACCGGTCGAAGAGCAGGATAAAAACGGGTGATCACTTGATCGAAATAACTTAGAGCTGGATAAGTAATTTAATGATCATAAAATGGAAAAATAGGCTCGATTCGAAATCGATTCCATTGTCGGGCATTCCAATTTTATATATTTCTGTTAAAAAATGAATTTCTAAATGTGTCAAAATGTTCTGCGCTTCTTGAGCGGAGCAGTTGAGAACGCCCTTAAGGACATCGTCTCCAATCATTCTGAAAAAAAAAAAAAAAAAAAACGTTTAAAGAGAAAAGAGACTGATGAATAAATATATATATATAAAAAAAAATAAAAACTTTGCAACCTTTATAACCAGGTTTGAAAACTTCCAAAGGTTTCATCAAAGTTATTGCTTCTGTGAAAATGCAATAATACTAATGTCCTTGCAAAAGAAGCGAGAGTATTATAACAAAGCGCCGGTGAAATAGTGTTTTGATATAGTGTATAATGTAATATATGGCAACAATTTATCCGTTTGTTTATGTAAAATATAAAGACAGGGTACATCTACGATGTAATACATCCGTAATACATTTACGATGTTGGTAAAATTCATGTGCAAATTTCATTTCGAACACTTATAACTTATATTCTGCTAAACATATTTTTATACACTCCTGCTCAAAATTTAGAGAATTTTCAGATTTGGTCGATTATCTCCAGAACTATTGGACAGAATTTAATTTACCTATAGATATATGCAGTCATGAAAAAATAAAGTAAAACCGCCTTCTAACTTTGTAATAAATAATCGTAGAAGAAAATTACTGGTGCCAAATGTCTAATGAAACTAAGTCTACTTTTAAATGATGGATATAAAATTTGCTTAGGAGAACATCTACAAATCAAAACCAGCTCCAACTTTGTTTGTTTTTTCAGTGGTAACATCCAATTTTGACAAGGTATTTTAAATCTTCGGTTCAAGTTATGCCTAAAAATGAAATTTCATGTCATTTGAATAATAATATTTGAATTATAAACATTAAAAATTTAGAGCTTCTAATGTCAAATTACATATTCATATTTTCATTAATATCTCTTGAAATTATAATCCTAATGTAAATTTTTTTTCTATGATTATAGTAGTAAATAACCCAAACATAAACACATTAAATTTGTACCTTTAAAGTTTTTATTCTGTAAATTATGAAGTATGAAATATTCGAAAAAAAAATTATGAATTACAACTTTTTTTTTCTTTTTTTGTGGCGGACTTATATTTATTACGTCCTGTTTTATGCAAATCCAAAATTTCAGACTTTTCTTAGACTTTCTTCAGTAGTTTTCAAGTTATGCTTAAAAAACTTCAAAATGCTGGTTTAATCCTTTGCGGCGCAGGGCAAATTCATTGCTTAACTGTTCAAATTAATGACTGACACCGGAATTCGAAAACAACTTTATTTATAAAACAATAGTCTGTGTACTCAATGTACTCTGTGTATTTAAATGGTCTGTGTACTCAATGTACTCTGTGTACTTAAATAATATGTGTACTTAAATAGTCCGTATACTCAATGAACTATTTAGAACCTCCTTACGTATTCCGAATAATTTGATGGTATTACTAAATGAAAAAGAAAAAGAAATCGTCTTTTTTTTCAAATATTGTATTTTGAGATAGGAGTCTCATATGAGGCTCAAGGTGATGATAGGGTAAAAAAAAGTTTTACTGAAAGGATTTTAATGGAAATTGCATTATTAGTTAGGTAGGAGAGAGGAGGGGCACGTTTGAGCTGTGAATATTCTAAATATTTTAATAACCTTTGAACATTCTAAATATTTTAATGCATATGGCACTACATTACTACTGCTTCAGCGCAGTAAGCATACAAAGCTGCACCATTTTGCATGAGCAATACTGTCTAAGCAAGATATGTATTTTTCTCTTTCTTAAATCGAAACTTAGGATAATAAAATTGTAAGATTTTTATTACCAAATTTTGTATTCCTAAAATTTTAATTTATTTTTCATACTTAAATAAAAATTTTAGCTTTAGTTAAAAAGCTTTGTTTTATTCAAATTCTTCATTGCAATTGAGTAAACAGTTACAATGTTGAACTCCATGTGATGGGGCACCATTGAACATTTAAAACTATTAAGTAAAGAGTTGTGGATGCATTTAAATATTAGTATTTTTGGAATTTTTTTTATGTGAAATGAAGTTAATTAAGAATGTTGAAGAAAATAGACTTACACTGTTAACAATACCTCCTTACCGCACACATATATTACAACGTCTGAATGTGTTAGTCATGGGAAGTTTAAAATTTAAATGGATGATGGCATCTATTGTTTAATTGCAAATCCCAGATACACAATAATGATTCGTGATTTAGAAGTTTTGTCTAACAAAGCCTGTTTCATTTTCTCTTTCCCAAAGATAATTTCTGGTTTTCATAACTTATAAAATGGAATTTTATGTCAGGTTTCTTGATAAAAAACTGAATGAAAAATTTTAATTTTCAAGAAGTATCAGATATCATATTCATGGCTGCCAACTACTACGCCTATTTACTGTCAAATAAACCTATTAGAAACAGAAATTTTAGTAAATAATTAAGGATATGTATTGTAACGCATAACACTGAATATATTTGGTATACATTTTACAAAAACATTTTTGTGGTTCGAAACATGATTGGAAGATTTAAATAGGCGTAGAAGTTGGCAGCTCTGCATATTGGTGTATTTCAAGGATATTGTAAAAAAGTTTGCACAACCAAACACAACTGGAGAGATACAGTGTGTTGTTTCAATTATCAGTTTTGACATTAATTTTGATGGATTCAAGTTTGGTTAAACAATAAAAGAATTAGTAATTTAAATAAAATGCAGTTATTTAATTTTATTCATGTTAATTTATAATTTTGAAACACACGCAGCTTTTTTTTTTTATAAAAACTATACAAACCTGCCCCTAAATGGGGCAGGTTTGAACAGAAATCGTCCAATTTTTTAAAGCCTTACAACTTATTTAATTTACAAGGAAAACTTTTAATTTCTGGTTCATATGATAAAGAAATGCCTTGTTTTATTATATAATATTTTATACGTAATAAATATTATTTAAATAAGAAATGTATTGATTTTCTAAAAAATTGTTCAAACGTACCCCCCCCTCTCCCCTAAATTATGCAAAAAGAAAATTAAATATTAAATGCAACATTAGCATTACGTATTAAAAAAACTTACATTGTATGTGAGCGGAGCCGAGGGTAATATGCAGCAAGAGGAATGTTATTACCAAGGACATTTCGCGTTTCATTCACTAATTTAGTCAAATTTAAATGGAGTCTCAAACCAAATTAAAGAAGAATTTTATTTTATGAATTTTAATAATAGTGTTGATTGTAATGGCATTTTCAAGATTTATTTATGTTTATATCGAAGAGGAAGAACAAAAATTACTGAAAGAAACACTGTGCGTACTGCCGGATACATTTTTAATAAGTTGCGCCTGGCCCAGTGTTGTTTGGACGCGAATGATTTCTAACTTTAGCACTTTTTCTGAAGCGTACACGTTTTATATAAAATAACTTTAGTCAATTGAAAATATCGTTTCAATATTTCCATTTTTTAAATTTTTTTTAATGGTGGACAAAATAGTATTTTAGCATGGGCGAAATATCTTGATTGTAAAAGACGAATTGTGAATTAGGTTTTATGGAAAATATACCGTATTTACTCGTGTATAGGGCGCACTTTTTTTTCCAAAAATTAGAACAAAACTGCTCGGTGCGCCTTATACACGGAATATTTTTTTATTGTTGGATGCGGTTGAACGATATATATATGAAACAAGAAATTATTCAATGAAGATATTAAAACTCGGAAAATATTACTTAATTGAAGTATCACTGCATATTTATTTCATTCCTTGCAGTTTTTTTATACAACAGAGCAAATGACATAATCTAAACGCTAATTAGCAATTCTCTTTACCGTCACTCATTCCGATTTCTCGTCATTCTCTTGCAACTCGAAGTCTAAAAATGCATTTTCGTCTTGTTTTCTGGTCTGGTGTAATGTTTGTTTCGACTTTTTTTTTCTACTTAAATTCATTTGGTCATTCTTCATTAGCGTATCAAATTTATGGTGCGCCTTATATACGAGATTTTAAGAATCGCCATTTTTACTTGTAAAGTAGGGGTGCGCCTTATACACGCGTGCGCCCTATACACGAGTAAATATGGTAATCTATTCTTATGTGTACTATTAGTCCCATTTTTTAGGCGCGTTCGCAATTATATAAATACGTAGCACCTGTAGTTGTCATCTGGTCTGTCCGCCTATCCATTATCTGCTATATCATTTCAAATATTTTATTCAAATATAGAATTTTGTAGTATCATTTCAAATTTTATGAAAATCGAATCAAAACTTAAAAGAATATTAATAAAAGTTTTCTCCATTCTATTTAATCCTATACCACGTAATTAATTCAGTGATATCCCATGATAGATAATGATGGGTCTTATTATCTTCGTATGACTGAATTTAATCTATAAAATAGTAATAAATTTTGCATTCATGCCTTAGAATGCAACAGCTCTTTAACGAAGATTCCAATATTTAAAAAAACTACTTAAAATATGAACGCACCTCATTTGAAATGTTTGATGTTCATATTCGGAGTTCTTAGTCCAGGAATGCGTATTTACTTTATAATTGATTCCCTTTTGTCAATGTTTATTGCATATTTTTCTGACTTGCTATCATTTGAAAAAAATATAATATTAAATGATCTACATAATGAAACTTCTTTTCTCCGATGTACTTATTTCTAGCATTGTAAATGAAAGAATGACGAAGAAAAGGTTGGAACTGATACTTTGCGAAAGAACTCGGTTTATCGATGATAAATAATCGAAAAAAGTATTCAAGATCGATAGGAATGTCATCTTCACTCATGCTGAAGAAAGAAAATAGTGATAAAAATAAATCTCGACGGAGAAGAAACTCGTGAATGAATAGAAAAGTAAGAACTTTACTATGGGAACCTTCACCGGACTTGGAGAATTTCCAGATGTCCTATTAATGTTATTGCTCCTGTAAAATTGTAATAACACTAACGACTCCGCAATAGAATGGAAGTAAAGAAAAATATAGTAAAAAACGTGTGCGCAATATCGATTGTGTTAATAAAATATGTAACGCAATGCAGTGGAAACATTTAATCAGTTTCTTATGTAAATTTGATGAAGCGAAACTTTATACCGAGCATATGAAAATCCTTGAGTACTGCATTAAGTATTGTACTCGTATTATATTAATAAGTATCTCGAATTTTTAGATTTTTGGCTACACCAGTTAAATTACAAAAAAGTAAAAACAATCATCTAGCAATAGATATGAATTAGATTTATTAATGGACAATTTCATGTGACATCGCAGTGTGAATTTCGTGGCAATAAAAGGTCGAACTATCGTTCCCGCATCTATCGTTTTCCCGCACTGATCGTTCTATTTCTACGGTCCCTGCACAAATTATACTTAAATAAAGTTAACGAAACCCGCAAGCAACGTTCTTCAAAAAGTCGTCTTCCCGCATTCAACGTTGTAAAATTTTTCTTCTCACCGAAATGAAATTTAATGTCATGCGAATCCATATAGCATACATAGTGAAATTACTTCTTTTATCCAAAAATAACTTATTTGTGTTGTTTGTATTGATGATGGCGACAATAAAGGTAGTTGTATATAGCAGAGGATGCGATTAAGTATCCCCTAATCAAGATGATGCGATATTTGGTGTCCTCAGATTGTGATGGTGAAAAAAAATGAAATAATGGCGAAAAAGTAGAGAATAATGTTTATCTGATGAAGCTGAGCAACCAGTGCCAAGTCTATCTGATGCAATTACGGCATTTGAAACTGTATGAACTTTTATATAATCATGTAAAATTACAGAAAATAACCAGAAAAATGTTGTATATCTTGAAAGTTTTCTTTCGATTTAAAAAAAAATGAACGTAAAACAAAACAAATTTGTTAGTCTTTTAAAATAAATATTAATTTTCTATAGCTTCGATTTATTTCTTTTAGAGTTTAATAAGGAACAAATTAGTATTTGTTAGTATACTGTATACGTTGGTTTGGTTTGGTTTATTTTTGACGTCCGATTATCTACACTAGGGATATAGGATCTGGGAAGAAGTGCCCTTCGTGGGGGGTCTTTCTAAGGGAACCTAACCCGTATTTACGCAAGGTTCGAAGAAAACCACGAAAACTCCAAACGGTTAAGCCGACAGCCGCGATTGGGTTCGAACCCAGCACCTGCCGTCTACCAGTTGAGAGGTCCGAACCTCTCGGCCACTGGTGGGGCCTACTGTATACGTTGCATGCATAAACATAGTGTTTTATCGCATATTGAACCATCGTTCGGTATTGAACCATTGAACCATCATTGTTAATCCGCATACATCGTTTTCCCGCATCCATCGTTTTTTGTCTCGCACCCTTTGAAAAATGATGGAGAGGTTCTACTGTATTAAGAAGCAAAAAAATACTTTAGATCTTTTCTCGTGTGATTTAATATTTGATAAATACATTTTACAAAATTCATATATGCTTATTAATTAAAAATTAGAAATTTTCATTTCATAAATAAAATGAAAAATATGCACGAAGTTTGATTAAAATAAATATAAGAACTCGTGTCTAATCTGTATTTATTCCTCAAAGGGTCTAAAACACGATATAAAAGTAAAGTATCAGCGTAAATTTTCAAAACACAGTGCTTTTCAATGGAGCGGTTCTGAATGTTATTCCCAAGCAGACGAATTTTTGTAGCCTCGAATCCAAAAGAATAAATAATACCATCCATTAGTGACAGACCTTCCGGGAACTAGGGTAATAACCTTAAATGTACACTGTTAAAAAAATTCTGAAATTTACGAATATTTTTTTCCTGAATTATAACAGAAAAAGTCACTTTTCATAACAAAATGCATTTTCCGTAAATATAAAAAAACTCCATCATATTTCCTGAAAATAACGAAACGGATGGAAGTAGAAACAAACAAGTTGGAAATTGCACGTGAACGTAGCAAATCAGGTGCGTTCGTACGATAACGAAGTTTTAAAAATATTCAAATCTTGCTGATATAGTAGAGCGTACTTCGGATACAGTATAGTAGTCGAAATTTTTTTTGTGTTCCTGTAAATATACAGAAATTAATTTTTATTACACCGCAGAAACGTATATCTTATTCATAAAATGTGAAATAGTTGAATATAATTAAAACACGCCCCAAACAATGTTTCCCCTTATTGCATTATGTAGTGGAATACTTTCGTGTGGCCCTGTAATTTAATAATAAAAATTTTTTGCTTCACAGATTGTACAGAATGCATATTTTAGTATATACTTCATAGATTCATGCCAATTCTATTATGTTTGAATGAGTGTAACATCATAAAAATGCATTTGAAACTTTTTCCCATTGACCGTAATGTAATGGAATACCTTTGATTGTCCCTGTAAATGATCTATGCATCCGACTTTCATAACATTTGAAATGACTCGATAAAATTACGTAATAATTATATGTTTTAAATTTCAAACGATTAAAATGCATTTGAATTTTTTTTCCCAATTGACCGTAATGTAACGGAATCCTTTTGATTGTCCCTGTAATTGATCTATGCATCCGATTTTCATAACATTTGAAATGACTCGACAAAATTACGCAATAATTATATGTTTTAAATTTCAAACGATTAAAATGCATTTGAAACTTTTTCCCCATTGACCGTAATGTAACGGAATCCTTTTGATTGTCCCTGTAATTGATCTATCCATCCGATTTTCATAAAATTTGAAATGACTCGACAAAATTATGTTATAATTATGTATTTTAAATTTCAAACGATTCGGTTGGGTAATTTTTGCGTTGTTATATGCGGACGGACGGACGGACAGACAGACAGACAGACAGACGGACAGACAGACGGACGGACGGACTGAGCGACAACCATAGGTGCTACGTATTTACATAATTACGAACGCACCTAAAAACGGAGAAATTCCGCTATGTCGGGAACTACGGCGCCGAGCGGTCGAGGCACCACACCGCTAAACGCCTGTAAGCTCAGATTGTGGTTTCGAATCCCACTAGCGCTATGAAATAATAATAATAAAAAAATCCCTTTTAAACTACTTTTTTTTCTGTTTATTTTTTCCTTATTTCTTATTAAAAAATCTTTCAACTAACTAGCCAAATAAATAAATAAATAAATAAATAAATAAATAGTGTACGACAATTTCAAAAAATTGTCTATAACATTATTTTTGTAAAAAATGAATAATTTTTTTTTAATTCATTAATTCAAAAAAAAAAAAAAAATTAATTTAAACTAATTAAAAAATTAAAATTGGTTTTAAAAATAATAAGTCATCAGTCTAAAATAAAATAAAATAAAATAAAATAAACCGTTTACAAATATTCTAATGAATATATTTGAAAGGAAATCTTTAAAAAGCACAACAGATTTTCCCACTAACTGATAAAAGATATATTTTTTAGAAGCCGGTATCAGTAGCTTTGGCTCAGTCAGTAAGGATATGTTCCGCTATCAAAAGGTCTCGAGTTCGACCCTCAGGACGGCTTGAAGTAAATTATACAAAATAAGTAAATAAATAAGTAAATTAAGATAATATAGCAGCTTAAAAACACTCGGAAATTTCGAATTCTTTGACGATTCATTAATTTAAAAAATAATATTAAATTATTATCTTTAAAAATCAAACCTTGTACAGAAAGTTACTGCTTCTTCAAACGGAGTTTACCTTCCTTTTATTTCCCAAAACGGAAAATCTACTAAGGGAACGAGAAAAGTTCAACTACTTTGCTGCCAGTAGTTTCACCGTGAATTCACAGACTTGTTTTTAACAGTGTGGCTAAGATTACTGTACTGTCGCCCGAGTTTATACTAACCCGTTGGTATTTTCAGAAAGAATCGCGTTTTGAGCACCTTATCGCTAGAACAACGATTGGCGCGGATTGAAGGCCAGGTCGACGCTTCACTCAGCACTGATCACCTGGCCTTCAATCGCCGTCAGCGCCACCTATTGTTTGAGATGCGAACTAAAATAAAAAATTACGTTTAAAAAACTCCTGACATTATACATAACCCTCCTGCAAATTTTTTTTCAAATAGCTGTCACCGTTTGCAAGTTATTGAATTTTAAAATCCATCAGTCATTTTTGGGACACCCGTATAATCTTTCCATGTGCTTGAATCTATCTGGTGAAGAGGAGACAAAGGGAAATCCCATGTCATCCTCTGAGAAAGTTACTTATCCTTCTTGTTCCTTCGAATTTGAAAATCTCAAAAATATTTTTTTCTTCAGCACGTAGATAGGAAGAGTCTTTATCCCTCTATAAGCTCCACATTTAATATCTTTTTCTAGTCATAATTTACAAATGATTAAAGAATACTTTTTTAGCTCACAGGCTATCATAGCCTGAGAGCTTATGTGCCCGTCCGTTCTGTATGTACGTTCGTACGTTCGTGCATAACGCGATAACTCACGATAAAAATATCCGATCCACTTGAAATTTTGTATGTAGGCATATCCTGATAAGGCGCTTCCCTGATTAGTTTTTGGAGTTCATTCGATATGTATAAGAGGGGGAACGGGGGGCTCATGGCCCTCCCCTTAATAAAAGTAAACGGGATTTTCATGCAGAATTAACAGTTTTCGTTCAAAATTTAGATATAGGATCATTCTGATGAGGCGAGTCCGTGGCTGTTATTAGGTGTTCATTGAATAAGTATAAACAGGGGGAACGGGGGTTCTAATGCCCCTCCCCTTAACTTGTATAAGTGGATTTTTCAAGCAGAATTGTCAGATTTCGTTCAAATCTCTGAATAGTTTTGGAAGTTTAATGGTTAAGTATAAAAGAGGGGAACTCCTCTTAAATTATATAAATTCTAAATGGGTTTTTATTAAGAATTATCCGATTTGCTCTGAATTTTGGATATAGATTTTTAATATGATAAAGCATGTCCTTGATAGTTTAGGAGGTTCAATGATTAAGTATAAAAAAGGAGAAAGGGGAGAGCTGTTTTCCCTTCCTAATTTTTTTCGAACGGAATTAACAAAAATACAAGGCTGTAATGTACAATTAGTATGCGTAGCCTGTGAGCTCAATGCCATCAGTTTAACTGGGCAATATTCTTTTTATTTACTTTTTGAAAGTTTTGAAATTTTAGCACACATTTTAAAATGCTCATAATTATGTTTAAAATATTTTAAGCTTACAGACTAATGAAGTACGTATTAAAGTACATCGCCTTTGGTTGATAATTTCAGGAAATTTTATTTAAATAGTTTAAAGAAAATTTATTTTTAAGCTACATTTTAGCAAAATACTTTCGTGTATTAAAGATTGTTGGAAATATATAAAAAAAACTATGCCTTATAGCGCATTACTCCTTTGCGCGACATAAGGATTTTTGTTTAATATCGTTTTATCATATTTAATTCATCATATTATATTATATCTTTCAATAATAATAAGAAAGCAAGATAATCTTACCTTTCATTCTTCTGGTTCTTCAAAATATTCCATTCTTCATGGCCTCCATTCTTTTGGAATCTTCGATTTAACGTCAGCTTTTTATTACTTATTAATTACTTAAATATAGCTGAAATTATAAATAGTTAATTAATTTGTGTTCTTAATGAACAATGGGGTCGAGGCAAATTTTGAAATGAATAATAATATTGTATTCACATAAATTACATGGCTGCTTTTAGCAGCGCAAAATATACGTTTACATGTCTTACATCCACACAGAAAACCAAACAAAAACTGAAAATATTAGAATGTCAAAAAAGAGTTCGAATGTTCTTTTTCATTTGTTTTGTTTTTTGGTCGTTGTCACGTGACTTCACTGCAGTAGAAAAGGAATAAGCGTCCTTGAATGAAACAGTTTATTCGTTGTTGAATTGTTCTGAAATAGGGAAAAATAATTTCTTTTCTTTTTTTTATGACGACAAAAAATGAAGTCTTTTTATTGTGAATAGGTCTAACTTGATTTTATTCAGCTGAAATAGTGATTAGTTTATTTCAACACCCTTCCTTAATCACTTCAGATGAATAACACTGTAGGTTCATAGATTCTCGATGTTTCACTAATTGAGTCTTTGGCAGGGGTTTTGTAAGCGCGTCGGCTATCATATCTTCAGATGGGCAATATTCTAAATTTATTATTTTGTCTTCTTTGAGTTGTTTAATGGCGTGGAATTTTATATCAATATGCTTCGTATATTTCGAAAACTTCGCATTCTCTACCATTTTTATCGCACTCTGATTATCTTCGAAAATCGTTATAGGTTCGTCTTGTTTCAAGTCTAAGTCGTTCAATAACTTCTCTAGCCAAATAATCTCTTGGGCTGCTGCGGCTGCTGAGATAAATTCAGCTTCTGCCGAAGAATATGCAATACAGTTCTGTTTCTTCGTGTACCAATTAATAGGTGTTTTTCCTAGAAAGAAAACATTTCCTGTTGTTGACTTCCTTGTTTTGGTGTCGCCTCCCCAATCGGAGTCTGCATAAGCTACCAATACTGGTTGGTCGTCTGTGCTGATTGTTAATCTTAATTCTCTTGTGCAGTTAAGATAGTGGACCACTCGTTTTGCTGCTTTCCAGTCCATCTCACGGGGCGTTTCGCATCTTCTGCTGAGGATATTAACTGCGGCTGATATATCTGGACGTGTGTTAGTGGCTATGTATAACAAAGATCCAATGACTTTTCTAAAATTTGTATTGTTAGGCAGCAAATTTTGTTCGTCTTCTATTTTATAAAAGCCGGGGTCCATCGGAGTTCCTACGGGTTTAGCTTCTCGTAATCCTAGTTTATTTGCCAATTCTTCGATTTTTAACTTTTGGCTTAGTGTATATCCATTTTCTGTTTTCTTTATTTCCGTACCAAGGAAATATGCTATATGACCGAGATCTTTAAGCTCGTATTCTTCTTTGAGTAGATTTACTATAATATCAACAATTTTTTCGTTACCGGATAGTAATATGTCGTCAACGTATATAATTATGTAAGTGTAATTTTCATTTTCTTTTCTGGTGAATAAGCAGGGATCAGCTACACTTTGATTAAAATTCAGTTTTTTAAGGACTGTTCGATTCTTTTGTGCCAAGTTCTGGCTGCCTGTTTTAGGCCATATATTGATTTTTTCAGTCTGCAGACTTGTTTTCAGAATTCTTTTCTATGTAGCCTTCCGGCTGTTTCATATACACTTCTTCCTCGAGCTCACCATACAGAAAGGCGGTGTCAATATCTATGTGTCTAACGTTTTGTTTGTGGTATGCGGCTGCTGCTAAAAATGCGCGAACTGTTGTTTGTGAGACGACAGGGGCAAATGTCTCATCGTAATTTTCACCGTATTTTTGACTATAGCCCTTCGCTACTAGGCGTGCTTTATATTTTTGAACATTTCCGTAACTATCTAGTTTCTTTTTAAATGTCCATTTTGATCCTATAATTTTTTTGTTTGGTGGAGGATCCACTAATTCCCATGTGTTATGTTTTTTTAGCGAATTGATTTCCGCTTGTGTGGCTTTGAGCCAATTTTCTTTTTCACAGGGATTATCAATTTCCTGTATGTCATTCCAACTAGTGGGTTCATTCATTTGGTTATTGTTTACATAACAGACGTATCTGTCTGGTGGTACCCCCCTGTTTGATCTTTGCGATCTTCTAAGTTCAGTGGTGGGTTGTTTGGACGAGGTTGGTTCCTCGATTGTGTTGTTTATTTCTGCTTCGATGTAATTTTTATCATCATATGAATTTTCTGCATCTTTACTTTCTTTTAAGTTAATTTTGCTATTCTCTAGGAATTTTACGGTTCTTGCTATTACTATTTTGTTATCTTTAGTGTATACGCGGTATCCTTTTGAATTGTTATCATACCCTACAAATGTCCCTTCCTGAGCTCTATCGTCTAATTTTCCTCGATGTTGTTTGTTTACATATACGTATGCTTTGCAGCCGAATGTACGTAAATAGTGCAAATTTGGTTTGCGTTTAAACCAAAGCTCGTACGGGGTTTTATTCGTTGATCTTGTTGGTAAGCGATTTTGTAAATGATTTGCGGTATTAATTGCTTCTCCCCAAAATTTTTGCGGTAAATTGGCTTCGCGTAATAGACTTCTAGTCATGTCTAATAGTGATCTATTTTTCCTCTCAGCCACGCCGTTCTGGCTCGGACAATATGGCACAGATAGTTGGTGTTTTATACCTCTTTTTCTTAGATAGTCATTTGTTTCTCTACTCATGTATTCTCCGCCATTATCGGATCTTATTGCTTTCGGATATGAACCGAATTGGTTTCGTACCATAGCTATATAGTCTATTAATTTATCGTGCACTTCGTCTTTATGACTTAATAAGTATATTACTGTAAACCTAGAGTAATCGTCTATGAAGGTTACAAACATTGTTTTTCCGCCAATTGTGGGGGATCCTATAGATGTGCATACGTCTGTGTGCACTAGATCGAGTACTCTTCCTGTTTTGTTTTTATATGTTGTTTTTGGATGAGGTGCATCGCTTATTTTTGTTCGTATGCATGTTTCGCATATTGTTTCACGGCTACAATTGTTTAGTTCTATTCCATAGGTTAAATTTTCTTTAATCATTTCCTTTATGGAATTGTAGTTTCTGTGACCTAGGCGTTTGTGCCACAATTCTATGCAATTTTTATTTTTGCATTCATGCGCAATGTTTACTGTGTTAGATTCTATATTCTCTAACAATTCAACCTCATATAGATTGTTTTTCATTTTTGCTTCCAAGTATATTTTCCCATTTCGGGATAGCGTGCATTTATCTTTATCAAAAACTAGTTTATAACCGTTCTTTGTTGCCTTACTTACTGAAATTAAATTAGATTCTAAATCAGGTACGTATAATACTTCCTTTAATGTAATTTTGTTTACACCTCCGTCGGATGTTTTTGTCATAAATGTGGTTTCTCCCACACCATGCGAATTTAACGATTTTCCGTTTGCAATAATAACGGTAGTTTTTTCGGTGTCGTTTAATGTAGTAAACAAGTCTTTATCGTTTAAAATATGTGTGGAAGAACCAGAATCAATAATCCATGTTTGTTTTCCAGTTTTCTCAATTAGAAAGGCTGCGTCGCTGCTTCGATCTGTTTTTAGTTGTGTTTTGTAATTTGGCTTATATTCTTGTTTACGATCATTGAATTCATTTTGGTTATACGATTGTTGATAACAGAGAGACGTTGTATTGTTTTTGTTTTTGTATGTTTGTTGTTTTTGTGTATTTGGGTGAGTTTGTCTATTTTTCAGATGCCAACATTCCCTGTAAGTATGACTTTTCAATTTACAGTACGTACAATATTTTTCCCTTTTGCTATTATCATTTGGGAACCTTTTTTGTGTTTTAAACGCTTTGGTAGAATTGTCACCCTGATCCGCGTTTTCAACCCTTCTGTTATATTCATCAGTTAGTTTATTTATAATAAATTCTGGTGTTAAATCGGTTTCATCGTGAGCCTCAAGTGCTACAATCAATGTATTATAGCTTGGGGGTAATGAGCACAGCAATAATGCTGAAAGGTGCGAATCGTTAATAGTTTCCCCAATCGCTAATAGTTTATCTTTTAATTCTAAAATGTACGTTATGTGTTTAATTAAGTTACCATTTTCTGGCAGCCTTGCCCCATATAGTTTTCTTAACAAATGCAATTTACTAGACAAATTCCCCCTTTCATGTATGGCTTTGAGCGCGTCCCAGGTCTGTCGGGCAGTATTTAGCCCTTTTACATGCACAATCTGGGAGTCTTCAATTGCCAGGTTTATAATTGCTCTGGCTTTATTATCCTTCTTTTGCCAAACTGTGGTAATCGGATTTGGATTTGTATCTGTTATTACCTCGAAAATTTCTTCTCTTATTAATAACATTTCTATTTTAAATTTCCATGTTGAGTAATTGTTTTGATTTAATTTTTCTATTAACTGAAATTCTTTCGATGCGGCCATAATGGATCTTACTTATCAACTTATAAATATTTAATATCGTAATTCGATGAGAAATTGTTTTTATTTTTCTTTATATTATATAAGAGATTTTCTCTGTTTATTTTTATTCATTCAAATATAACGAACATATCACTTGTTATGTTTACTCATTCAATTTCAACTCATATATATCATATTTTCAATAACCTTGAGAAAAAAAGAACAAATATATTTTTTCACAATAATTATATGCATTAGTAATAATACGATTTAATTTTATAAGGCCATTTTTATTTATTTATATCATATTATATTATAACCTTATGTGTTAGTTTCAGTCTCATAATCGATTTGTTGGAAATATATAAAAAAAACTATGCCTTATAGCGCATTACTCCTTTGCGCGACATAAGGATTTTTGTTTAATATCGTTTTATCATATTTAATTCATCATATTATATTATATCTTTCAATAATAATAAGAAGGCAAGATAATCTTACCTTTCATTCTTCTGGTTCTTCAAAATATTCCATTCTTCATGGCCTCCATTCTTTTGGAATCTTCGATTTAACGTCAGCTTTTTATTACTTATTAATTACTTAAATATAGCTGAAATTATAAATAGTTAATTAATTTGTGTTCTTAATGAACAATGGGGTCGAGGCAAATTTTGAAATGAATAATAATATTGTATTCACATAAATTACATGGCTGCTTTTAGCAGCGCAAAATATACGTTTACATGTCTTACATCCACACAGAAAACCAAACAAAAACTGAAAATATTAGAATGTCAAAAAAGAGTTCGAATGTTCTTTTTCATTTGTTTTGTTTTTTGGTCGTTGTCACGTGACTTCACTGCAGTAGAAAAGGAATAAGCGTCCTTGAATGAAACAGTTTATTCGTTGTTGAATTGTTCTGAAATAGGGAAAAAATAACTTCTTTTCTTTTTTTTATGACGACAAAAAATGAAGTCTTTTTATTGTGAATAGGTCTAACTTGATTTTATTCAGCTGAAATAGTGATTAGTTTATTTCAACAAAGATACTATGTATTTTAAAGGGCTAAGCAAAAGTATTCAAATATGTTTTCATCTATTAGTATAAATTGCTGAAAGGAAAGTTTCAAGCAGTTAGGCGTTTTCTTGCTAAACTAAATTTTACCATTATATAGTCCATATATTAACCGACTGATCAAATACAGGACTTTCCAAAAATACTGGAATACATATTTGGATATGGACAATAATACGTTATTTCCCTGGATAACGAAGTTTTGTTAAAGATTTCAAGAAGTGTTGGAAACTGCTTCATAATCTATGCTTAACGCATGATTTTTCCTACTTGTTTTTAATCATGGCATTCAGCAATATTGAATACATTTTCCTTCAAATTCTTATGATTGGTTAATTTGTCAATTATTTTCAGATAAAAAAAAATAATAAAATTATTTTTATAACAATTAGTTTTATTTATGTATAAGTGTAATAAAACATTAATCATTCTTATTTACCGACCAAAGATATATTCACGTTTGCGTCCTTTATTAGTGACCCTTTGAATGTTAAGCCTTTTTTTTCTTCTTATTTTCTTTTAACTGTTAAAACAAATCCCGAATCGCCGACCTAGCATTCAGTGCATTGCACTTCCATATCATTATTATTATTAATATTATTATTTGTAAATTTTTCAAGTTTATACAGCCTTTTTGTCCGTATACAAATAAATAAATAGTATTTATGAGGTCAATTACTTAAAAATATTTTTTTATTATTCAAGAAGTATATTCGGGACATCCTATATTCATGTGTGGCCTTATGTACAAAAAATGGTTGTTATTAAAATCTTAATTTTCGAGACAATTGCATTTCTTAGCTACCGTATTTCTTTTTCGTTTATTAAAAGTAACACGATGCTAGATATTTCAAATTTCGTATGACCGTGCTAGATCAAAATTTTAATTTATGCAACCTTTAACCGGAACTATGTCAAAATTTTAATTTATGCAATCTTTAACCGGAACTGTGTCAAAGTTTTAATTTATGCAATCTTTAATTCGAACTATGTCATATACCAGAACTTCATATTATATATATATATATAACACGTTTTAAATTTGAATGAGTATATCTCTGCGATTTTTAATCTTGTCGACTTCCTGTTTTAAATATAATAATGATGAAATAAACTGAGAATGTGACCTCATGTGTAATTCTTTATACAAAAAGTAGATCCTGTTCCATGTGGAAAGATACACACTTTTACCATTTTTTCAAGTTTTGTATGATCCTTGCAGGTTAAAATTACAATGAAATTTCGAGCCGGAAATGAATCGTATGGAATTTAATTTTTTCCCCTTGAAAGAATACATTTTGATGTTTTGGGTTGGAATAGGCATTTTTCATCATCGCTAGTTCCTCCTTTTTCTTTTTCAAATGCAAAATTAAATAACCTTACGCGAAATCCTTTAACTACAAAATGTGCAATTTGCATGTGGTAAATTCTTTCAATGAACTTTTGAACTTTTGAACTTTGTGTATAAGAATTTTGGCTTCATAGGATCTTTTTCAATATTAATCACTATTAGCTGTGTAGCGTATCTGCTCCAGTCCAGGGTGCCTATATAAAAGAGTAGTGATATTTGCACTGAATGCTTGCTTAGATTGAGGGTTCTGTCATAGTTATAACTGCTTATATTCAAGAAATTGGCTAATTTTCTCCTGAACTGGTTAGATTAGTTTAGTGAAACAAGTTTATAACTATTAATTGGTATAATAGTAATTCCTTAAAATTCTCCAGTCAGTACGGAATTTCATTACATCGTCAAGGTATGCCATCTTATAATGTTTTATAAACACATGTCAAAATTTCGAATATATGGTGACAAAATTAGATACTAGCATTAAAAAATTGTATTGTATTACAATATCATATCAAAATATGCGATATTGTCGATACTGTAATTAAAAATAGTGCTGAAGAAAATTTTGATGGTTCCTTAAGAAATACTTCGTTATGCCAAATCACTTTCTTTATACAATTAGGGTACATGCGCATATCATTCTAATACGTTAAGAGATAGTTAATTAAAGTTTTATGTCTTTATCAAACTTTCTTCTATAATAACATTTTTCAGAAAAAAAAAATAATAGCTAATCTATCACTAATAAAGAAAACTAGTCGTTGGAGGCCACCGTAACACTTACCCATCATAGATATGCATAATATAAAATATGAAAATAAAACATGTGTAAACTATTTATAACATGCATTGCAATTCCAAAACAAAACTTAAACATGCATTTTAATACTTTTAATATACATAGCTCTATATATATGCTCTATAATGAATTGCTGATGAATCCATTTCGACAAATTATACAAAACACCAAAATACTCAAGTAAGTACCAGATTGCGTAAAAGAAACATCCTTATAACTGCAAAAATAATAATCATATTAACTAAAAATTTACTGCGTCGAATTAAGCGTCTCATTTCCAATTAAAATATCTTTGTATTGAAATTTGAATGAAATACAGGGTCATGAAAAATCGAAGAATGTGAAAAACAGGATTACAGATATCTCGGCAACTAATAATCCAATCGACTTCGTTCTCTATACGAAATTTGTGTTATTTTATTGCCTTTTATGTCCACTCCTTAAAATAAAAGAATTCGAAAATTTTTATATACCTTTCATCAGAACGAATTTTTCGAGAGTCCGAAAAAATAGTTCCAGATAATCGAGGTTACTGATATTAAATAGGCTTCGTCCCATTCTTACATACTAAGTACATACAAAATTTCAAGTCTCTATCTCAATTTGTTCGGGAGATAGAGCGGTTACAGACAGACAGACAGACACACAGACGGACGGACGGCAATTTTTTTTTCTAAAAACATGTTTTTCGGAATCTCCAGTATCTGAGACGTGTAAATCTGTCAAAAAAGTTTTTTTCGATTTTCAAAACGATTGCAAGACTTACCCTATACTACGTATGATGGGTAAGTAAAAAATCGCATTTTGCAAATTTAGGCCAAAAAAATGCAAAAGTAAACTGAAATTAGACAGAATGAAAGGCATCTGATTTTCGTTTTTCTACTTTTGACGAATCACAAAAAAAAAAAAAAAAAAAAAAAAAAATATATATATATATATATATATATATATATTAATCCCCCCCCATTATGTTAGGAACTAATTCCTAATTTTTAATCCCTTTTGAGCTACTTGATAGTGAAACCCTACTTATGTGATAATCCGGGATGTTCTCCTTGGAGTTTTATGTCACCTGCATGTCGAAAAATAGTCGTCTCCAATGCCGGTTGTATTTTGTAACATACTTACTACGTCTCTGGGATTAACTCCGGTCCTTTGCTTTTATAACGGTGTTTTGTGCGGATTAATCAAAACAAATGGATCGTTTGTTTCTTTATTTGTTTATCCGATTGTATTTTATAAATTCGTTTGTACGTCCTTCCGATTACTGCAAAGCAAAACTAGTCGTTGGAGGCCACCGTAATACTTACCCATCATGGATATGCATGCTATAAGATATGAAAATAAAACACGTGTAAATTATTCAAAAATAAATTGCCATTCCAAAATAAAATTTAAACATATATTAAAATATTTTTAATACATAGTAATGCTCTATTACGAAATCGTAAGTACTACTTGGTTATACAATCAAGAAATTTCGACAAATTATATAAATCTTCAAACTACTCGTCAATTATACAAATTGACATAATTTTTATTTTAAATAATGAAACAACAAATAAATTAGTAAAAGATGAATAAAAATACAAATTAAATGTAAAACTAAAAATCACTTGAAGGAATACAAATACTTTGAAAAGTGTTTCATGTAAAATGAATATGACATTTACGATATTGTGGCATATAATCTTATAGCTTGGTGATAGTTTTTTGGGTCGACAGGATAATCAAGTAGTTAGAAAAACATCCTTATAACTTCAAAAATGATAAACCTGTTGACTAATAAGTAACGAAATAAACCAAATAAATTAATAAATGATTCATAAAAATACAAATTAAATGTCAAATTAAAAATCAGTTATGAAATACAAACTCATGTAATGTATTTAACCCATTAACGCCCAGCGTCCTTTTTTAAGGACGGTTACTAAAACAGCAAGGAAGCGGTTTTCCCACCAGTAAAGAGGAAGATAAATATATACCTTATTTCACGAGACAGAATCTAAGATAAATTTAGATAAAAGTTAATTTGTTTTTTAAAGTAGTGGGAAATAGAAAATTTTAATTTTAGCGAAGAAAATAACTCGGGCGTTAATGGATTAATGTCAAGTGCATGTGACATTTACGATAAGCCATTACTGGCATTTAGTCTTTCAAGGTATAACCCGTCGAATTTCGATGAAGAAATACATTTAAGAAGAACTTGTTTCTTTGACTTATAATAAGCCTATAAAATTGGTTACAATAAAAATTGCATCTTATATTGGTATGTCTAATTTTCAAGCAAACGATATTTAAACTAAAGATCTAATAAAATACTATTTCCATGGAACTCAGTTTTAGTAAATCATTAAGATTAAATTTTAATCATAATGTGAACAGTGAAATATAATAAAAATATGTTATTATGACAAAGTTATCAATTAGGGCTCTTATGCTTGGTATTCTAAAATGAATAACAGCAAAACTTATTCCTCTTTGACTCAATCAATGACATTCAATAGATAAATAAAAACAAAATAAGACGAAAATTGACCGAGTTTTATGATAAACGACATTTTTGTCACAGCACGTACTTTAATTTCATTTTTTCACTTTTTATTAGAAAATGGCAACGAAAATGTACAGTAATCTGCTTTCTCCCCCAATTTTTATAGAAATGAAGTGTTTTTGTAGCCACAATTACAAAAGTGATATTAAAAACTAGAAAAAAAATAAAGAGAATAACTGATGGCATTGAGCTCACAGGCTACGAATACTAATTGTATATTGCAGCCTTATATTTTCAAGGGTTAATTCCATTCGAAAAAAATTAAAGGGAAACAGCTCTCCCCTTTCCCCCTTTTTTATACTTAATCATTGAACCTCCTAAACTATCAAGGACATGCTTTATCATAAAAAAAATCTATATCCAAAATTCAGAGCAAATCGGATAATTCTTAGTAAAAACCCATTTAGCATTTATATAATTTAAGGGGAGTTATCCCCCTCTTTCATACTTAACCATTAAACTATTAAAACTATTCAGAGATTTGAACGAAATCTGACAATTCTGCTTGAAAAACCCATTTATATAAATTAAGGGGAGGGGCATTAGAACCCCCGTTCCCCCTCTTATACATATCGAATGAACTCCAAAAACTAATCAGGGAAGCGCCTTATCAGAATATACCTATATACAAAATTTCAAGTGGATTGGATATTTTTATCATGAGTTATCGCGTTACGCACGAACGAACATACATACAGAACGGGCGGGCACATAAGCTCTCAGGCTATGCTAGCCTGTGAGCTAATTAATATCTCCGAAATAAATGAAGATACAATTTTTAAGCAAATTGCATTTAAAAGCACACTTTTCCCATATACGATCGTATAAAAATTGAATTGTGGTATGTATAGAATTTAAATGTTTGGAGAGCAAAAATTGCAAAACCTAAATTTTATTTCAAAATTCAAAGTGTTGACATTCGCAAAATGACGTATGCGTTACGCTCAGATACATTTGACCTTTATAATGTAGATAGATGGTTTGGCGATAGTTTTTTTAGTCAACGTAATAATCAAGTAGTAAAAGAAACATCCTTATAACTCTCCATTTTTACATGCTAAGTACATACTAAATTTTAAATTTCTATTTCAATTTTTTTAGGAAATAGAGCCGTTTACAGACAGACGCACAAACAAATGGGTGTCAATTTTTTTTTTTAAATATATTTTCTGACTCACCAGTGTCTGAAGCGTGTAAATTCGTCATTTTTCGAATTTCACACGATTGTAAGATTTTCAATATACTATGTATGATGGGTAAGTAACAAGATGAATTAAATAATTATTTCGATTTATGTCAATGTGCTATATGTGAAATGAAACACCAACAACAACCAAAAAAATTATGAAATAGACTTTTATAAATGTTAATATTCCTAACATATGTATAGTTAATATGTTTGCTAAGCATATTATTACCAAATGATTGGAAATAAAGTCTACTTTTAAATGATGCATTTAAAGTTTGATTAGTGGCCCTCTACAAGATAAAAATAGATTAAACATTGTTTTTTCAATGGCAACACCCAATTTTGTCAATATATTTTAAATTGCCGGTTCAAACGATGCCTAGAAACGAAATTTCTAGTTTTTAAATTACAGACATTCAAATTTTTGAGGTTCAATTGTTAAATTACATTTTCATAAATATGAAAATTAAAATTAAAATATCTTGAAATTATAATACTGAAGTTCAAATATTTTGAATGGCTATATATAATATATATTAAAAAACTCAAACATAAGTACATTCGATTTATAATTTTTATAATTTACAATATGAATTATGAAATTATTATTCAAATAAACTATTAACACCTACAATTGATGACATTATGAATACCTACAATTTTTTGATGGATTTATTTTTATTATATTTTGTTTTATGCTAATCCAAAATTGCAAATATTTCTTTCAAGGGATTTTTAAACTGTGCTTAATTAACATAAAAAATGATGGTTTAAGGGACCATGTACGATTTTCAGAAAAGCATAACTTGAAAATAATATTTTATTCATTTTACACATTTTGCTGAAATATTTGGGCTACAATTGTCGAACCATAATAAGTGAGAGAAATGGTCATGAAGGCATGGCTTGATTATCAACCGCACCAGTAAAAAGAAATAAAAGTATTTTCCTTATTCATGACAGCAATTTCAAAATGAACAAGTTGGAAATTGTACGTGAAGCGTAGCAAATGAGGTGCGTTCGGACGATAACGAAGTTTAAAAATATCACTCTCATATATCAATCTCATAAAATTGTAAATAGTTAATTAGAATTAAAATGCGCACCAAACAATGTTCTCCCTATACCATTATGTAATGGAATACTTTTGTGCGGCCTTGTAAATCAATAACAAATGTTCATTGCACCACAAATTATGCAAAATGTATATTATAATATGTACTTTATAGATCCATATCAATTTTATTATGTTCGAATGAGTGTAACACCATTAAAATGCATTTGAAACATTTTTCCCTATTGAGCGTAATGTAACGGAATAATTTTGATTGTCTCTGTAATTCAACTGTGCATCTGATTTTGATAAAATTTGAAATAACTCGACAAAATTATGTAATAATTATGTATTTTAAAATTCAAACGATTAAAATGCACTTTAAATTTTTTTCCCCATTGACCGTAACGTAATGGAATATATTTTATTGTTTCCTGAAATGGATCTATGCATCCGATTTTCATAAAATTTGAGATAACTCGACGAAATTATGTAATAACTATATATTTTAAAATTCAAACGATTCGGTTGGGTAGTTTTTGCGTTGTTATATGCGGATGGACGGACTGAACGACAAATATAGGTGCTATGTATTTACATAATTACGAACGCCCCTAAAAAGGCATTTAAAGAAGGCGAAAATTATGTAAAATTTTGCTGGGAAGAGAGTGCCCCGTTAGTAATCAGGTCCTGAATATAGGCAGGAAATACTACTATAAGATAAATTAATTATTCTAAGGCATGTAAACAATTGAGTACCGAACTTCAACCTGGATTCAGTGCCTAAAATAGGATAATTTTAAAATAATTAATTTCTCTGAAACTAACCGTACGAATTTCATGGAAAATTTTATTTAGCCTAATCGATGGGTATAAAATTTATGTATGATGTCAAATTTAGCAATTGCTAGTGAAAAAAAAAGTTTAAATTCGTTTTGATATGCAAATGGTCCCTTAACCCTTTCCGGCACACTGTGCCCGGTCTGGGATACCTAATTTTAATTCCAAATTTGCAAATGGCACCAGTAATATTTTAGTAAAATTTTGCTTTTACAATAAAACTTTAAATTAAGGATTTCAAAATATCTAAAAAATTCGTTTGTGAATTCCGGTGTCAGTCGATTGTTTCTCATTTTATTACAGATTATGTCCGCGCCGAAAAGGGTTAAGCAAATTTTATATGCACTATATTTAAAATTGAACTTTATTTCTAATCGATTGGTACCAGTAACTCTTTTCAATGATAATTTTTTGCAAAGTTAGTAGGGGCTGTTTTTTTTTTTTTTTTTTTTTTTTTTTTTTTCGACGACTGTGCGTGATGCACTTTTGCCGATCCCACCGAAGCTAGCATAGGGAATAAATACGGGTTTCTGATTGGTTGAATAATTTAAAGGGCAATTGTTTGTAAATAAGTCATTCTGAATATGGATGTACGTATTAGAGGCGTGTATCATGTTAAAATAATAATAAGAAAAAATGACAAAATCTTTAAAAAATAATATAGAATAATTGGGTTTGTCGTGTAATTGATGCCGATAAAAGGATATATGATTTTTGTTTGTAAATAAATTGTTCTGAATCTGGATGCACGTATTTGGGGGTATATATGTGAATATCATGTTAAAATAATTAAGAAAAAATTCAAATTTATTTTTAATTTTTTTTTAAAGTAATATAGAATATTTGATAAACATCATCATAAACTTCTTTATTTCTAAATTCCAGAAAAATCTTTCTTTTTATCTATTAATAAATATGTAAAACCAGAAAGAAATTAATCAAAATCCATTTTTTAAAAGGTTTTCAAGCACAAACTGGTGATTAAATAAATGTAAACTCAAAAATGAACCAAAACAAAAATGTTCTTTAAACTATTCAACCAATCAGAAGTCCGTATTTTCTTCCGAATGCTAGCTTCGGTGGAATCGGCAAAAATGCATACGTGATTACCGAAAAATAATAACCATTAATGCCGGTTGTATTTTGTAACGTAAAAACCAGTATTCGTATCTAGAGGAACTTCTTATGTTATTAATGTCGGCGCTTCTTATTTTATTACATTGAATTGAAAAGATTAGTCAAAACAAAAGAATCATTCGTTCGTCAGCAACAAGTTCTGTTTTTCCCACTGCTATCTTTTTTGTCGTCGTCGATAATTCGAACGCAGCTTTTAGGTGCCAGCCAAAAATCAATTGTTATTTCGTCATTAATTAACCGTTTTTAAATATTCTACAATTTCAAATATTGCATGATCAATGTAGGAAAAAATGTACAGCTTGGAAAAAATAAAAGAGATCAGATTAAACATTAAATTGCAATGAAAAAATTAGGCGGAATTTTCCAGATGATTGTTGAATATTTGCAAAATCGTATTTCTTAAAAAGCTAATTTTAATTTTATTTTATTCGAATTTTCATTTTCATGTCTGGCGTATAATGAATAATGTGTATTTGCAATTTTCATAAATTTTCTTGAATCAAAAGTGTGTGGTACACGCTGTATGGGTCAATAACATTTTGCCGATAGGACAGAACAATTAGCCGACAGAACAATTATCCGGATGGATGTTTAGTCGACCGGACATTTAGCGAACAAGACAATTACCCAAGGGGTCAATTAGCCGACAGGGCAATTAACTGACAACTATAGTCAACTGGCAAGACATTTAGCCTTCAAGGACAATCAGCCCACAGAACAATTAGCCTATCGGACAATTAGTCGACAGGACATTTAGCGAACAAGACAATCATCCAAGGGGTCAATTGGCCGATAAGACAATTAACTGACAACGATAGTCAGCTGGCAAAACATTTTGCCTGCAAGGACAATCAGTCCACGGAACAATTAGCCTATCGGACAATTAGTCGACAGGACATTTAACGAACAAGACAATCACCCAAGGGGTCAATTAGCCGACAGGGCAATTAACTAACAACGATAGTCAACTGGCAAGACATTTAGCCTTCAAGGACAATCAGTCCACGGAACAATTAGCCTATTGTGCAATTTGTCGACAGGACATTTAACCGATGGGTCAGTTAGCTGACAGAACATCGATCCGAAAAGACGATGTAGCACGTTTGTAGTACATTTACCCGACACGACATTTCTCCGCCAAAGCATTTAGATGACACATATACTTAGATGAAAATACTAAGCCACTTGAATTATTAAATTAGTAAATCTATTAGCCCTAGAAAATACATGCCACGGCGATATACAAAAGTTATTTTAATAATTCAGCATCATCTTAAAATGCATTTTCATTTGAATTATTCACAGTTAAATATTGAAATTTCATCACCCTCATAAAGAAACATTTTTCTTCATTCGCTGTAATTATGTATGGCTTTCCAATAAAACAATAATAACTGTAAATACGTATATTCTTCTGCTTATTCGAAAATAATTATTTATCTATACTTTAGGCTTAAGATTTCCAATAACTCATTGCACACATTCTTCGGAATTTTTATGAAATTGAATCAAATAATTTAATTCAAATGTATATTAAATCTCTGTAACTCACTAATTTTTCTCTTAGACTGTCTTTAAATTTCACAAACATAGTCATTATATTTAACACATACGCTAAAACGTCGATAAGTTGTCACATTTATAGATCTATAGCTACATTCACTGGGAAAACTTTCTGGATATGCATTAAATAGGCTCTACATAGATTTATAATAACTTCTTACTCTAATAGTCAGTGTTTTTTACATGAAAAACTAATATATAGCTTTGGACTTAACTCTTGATGTATTGCGCTTACCTAAATCTATATTTTATAAAATTTACTTTTACAGTTTTTCATAGATATAGGCTAACATCTCGAAAACGCGTTACACTATTACCGTATTTACTCGTGTATAAGGCGCACTTTTTTTTTCAAAAAATTAGGGCAAAACTCCTAGGTGCACATTATACACGGAATAATTTTTTACTGTTGGATGCAGTCGAACTATATACATATGAAACAAGAAATTATTCAAAGAAGATATTAAAACGAGGAAAATGCTACTTAATTGAAGTATTACTGCATATTTATTTCACTCCTTGCAGTTTTTTATACAACAGAGCTAGTGACATTATCTAAACGCTAATTAGCAATTCTCTTTACCGTCACTCATTCCTATTTCCTGTCATTCTCTTACAACTCGAAGTCTAAAAATGTATTTTCGTCTTGTTTTCTGGTCTGGTGTAATGTTTGTTTCGATTTTATATTTCACTGAAATTCATTTGGTCATTCTTCATTTTCAAATTTATGGTGCGCGTTATACACGAGATTTTAAGAAATCGCCATTTTTAGTTGTAAAGTAGGGGTGCGCCTTATACACGCGTGCACCCAATACACGAGTAAATACGGTATATAGATTTTATATTCATGAAGTATTATTAATATTTTGATTGAATATAGTAAAACCTTCATACTTCGGGACACTCACAATTTTGTATTATTATACATGAAATGTATTGAAACAAAATTAGTTAACCCTTTCCGTCACGGGCAAAATCTGTACTAAAATGAGAAATTATCGACTGACACCGGAATTCACAAACGAACTTTTTAAATATTTTGAATTCCTTAACACTAGAACCGCGGTGAAATTCATTCAAATTTTTAAAAAATATTTCTCACCGGAATTTTCATTTCAAACTGTTTAGGTTATTTATTGAAAATATTTTTGCTCAGCATGTATTTAGCTTATTTTATTAAAAGTTTTCTGGTTCGAATCGACATCTCTCCATATGATACGGGTCAAAATGACCCGTCGCCGCGGTTCTAGTGTTAATTTAAGCTTTTATTGTAAAGGCAAAAATTTATTGAATTATTACTGGTGCCTTTTGCAAGTTTGGAATTAAAATTAGGTATCCCAGACCGGGCACAGTGTGCCAGAAAGGGTTAAAACCTCGATAATTCGTCACAGATGTATAGTTTTATTTAAACAATTATTATTAATCATTATGACTACACACTAAAACCTCGACAACTCGTCATCCTCCTATGTGCCTGCTTATAATGCAACAAATCGTAAGTGAGGAGACGTGATTTTCAAAACTCACCTTATCCAGAAAATTAAATTTCGGGAAATCGCGAAAAATGTCCTAGAATTTACGATACCTACACGATATATGATAAAAATACTTTTCTTTCTTTCTTTCTTTCTAACTATTCGGAAAATAGTTGTTGTCCTTGGTAGTTAACTGGGAAATCTGAAGTATGCCTGAACCTTTTTATTGGTTGAATTCCGTAACTTATTTGATTTTATTCGTTTTCCATGTTTAATATAATGTAAAAAATTTAATTCTTTAATGTAAAAAAAGGTAACAAGAACTTTTTAAAATAATAATAATTTGAAAACAAATTGTGATAAAGATTTCAAACAGATTTCATTTAAAAGTATATATTTTTTTCTCTACGAAACGGTGTAAAAATTTAAAGTGTGCCATGTTTAGATATTTAAAAATTTGCAGTTCCGAAATTTGGAAAACTAAAATTTCATTTAAAATTTGTTTAGGATGGATCCAGGAGTATTAATGTTTAATCCATTTCGTACGTAATAGGAGGCTTTCAGAAGTCAGTCTGATTAACTCCATCGAATAAAAATGCATATTTTAAACAGTTAAAATTGTATATCTATAAAATACTGTTTTTTTTAATCATTGGCCTAAAAATATTAATGTTTAATGCATGGCGTACGTAATATATGACTTGTCCTGATCATCCTAAAAATTATGTTTATTATCACATATTAATTCACACAGTATTTTTAAAAGAAGGCGTGAAATTTGTCCGAGACACGCCCCACATTCCCGCCGGAATATGATTTTGCCCTTTTTTTTAATATGATGCACCATACGTAGAAAGTTCAAATTGATAGTGAATATACATCATGTCTCATAGTATTTCATGCAAAAAAATTAAGGTGGTCACTCAGAAATTTCAGTTTATTTTTAATTAAAATGTACATTTGAAAACTGGAAAAATGTTAGAAAACTTGTTCTTTCGTTTAATAAAATCTGAAACAATTATCAAACATTCTTATGGTGGCTATTTCCATGAGTACTTGTAGTGTAAGTCACAGGCTACGATTTTTGGCTACCAGTATTTTAGTACGAAAAAATGTGATTTATTTTATCGGCACACTCTCATTAATTGAATAAGGCCAAGCAGATTTTTCGAAAATAACGGTGGCAAACAAGCATAGCAATTATCAGGCAATGTGACTTACACTACAAAACCCATGGAACTAGCCATGGTGGTTTTTTAGATCTCTTATTTTTTTGTTGAAATCTGCTTAGTAGTTTCTTCACAAGGCGCTCATTTCTAAAACAGGCATTTAGGGCTATTACTCCCCATGGTTTTGAGATACAAACTTAAAACTGGGGAGAAATGGATTTCTTTTTATGGTCTATCGATCCATGTAGGACTCGATGTGGTTGACTCAAGGACATATTTTACTAAGAAACCCGGCTATACCCTTTTATATTTTATACTTTATAAAATTTTAATTGTCTGTGTTGCCTATGACGGCCAATTATCGGCACGATTTACATGGGCCCGACAAGGGGTCATTCTAAGGGAGCCTAACGATATTTATGCTAGGAAATCCAAGTATCGAAGAAAACCGACCATTTAGCACTACGGGCGCTATTACGTTCTAACCTAGTACCTCCCATGTAGCAGCTTCGAGAGCAGAACCTTTTTATTTAGAGCAGAAATTTTATTATTTTAATTTATTACTTTACTTAAATATTTTATTAAATTGTAACCATTCATTATAATTTCGATTGTATTATTAATTGCATTTAAAGTACTGTTTAAAAAATGTAAACAATGCAAGGAGCAGAAATTCTAAAATCCGCACAACCTCTGGTTCGAAGCTTTGCGGATTTCAGGGAATCTACTGAAATAATAATCCCACTGCACAAATAATTTAACTTGTTTTAACGTTTTTTAACTTTTTAGAACTAAAATCAATGCAGAATTAAAATAATATACATTTTTTTACCTAATCTATCCCAACTTATGCTTTGTTGGCGCCTGTGTAACACACATACATGGCACATTGGGTCAATGCGCCCCCGTTTAGGGACTTGGGACATGGAAAAACTATCTCAATTTACCCATTTTGTCACAAACTAACTCTCGCTTTTTAATCCCTTTTGATCTGCTCAATAGCGAAACCCTATTTATGTCATAATCCGAGCTGTTCTGCATGGGTTTTTGTGTCACGTGCATCACAAAAATAGTTATCATTAATGTCAGTTGTATTTGTAATGCACAAAAACTCATTTCGTTTCGGGTCCTTTGCTTTTACTACGTCATGTTAAACGGATTAATCACAGTAAAAGACTCGTTTGTTAATTATTTGTTTGTCATATTTTATTTCACGAATCAATTATCCTTCTTTCCAACTACTGTAGAAAAAAAAAAAAAAAAACAAGAAAGAAAAATCGTGCGTTAAGCATAGATTATGAAATACTTTCCAACACTTCCTGAAATCTTTAACAAAACTTCGTTATTTAGGGAAATAAGGCGTTACTATCCATAGCCAAATATGTATTCCAATATATTTGAACAGCTCTGTATTTGATCTATCTGCTGTTACATATGCTATATAATCGGAAATTCAGTTTAACAAAAAAAAAAAAAAAAAAAAAAAAAAAAAAAAAAATTGCTTAACTGGTTGAAATTTCTCTTTCAGCAATTCATATTAATAGATGGAAACACAACTTGAATATATTTACCTGCCCTATACATTACCTGATAGCTTTATTACACACTAGTATTTTGCTAAAATTTAGTTCAAACAAAAACACTCTTAAAAATACTTAAATCACATTTCCAGAAATTATCATCCATGAGTGACCATGTGTACAATACTTTGCGTGACCCTGTATATCATTATATCTATATTCTACAAACATTTCTCAGTAAACTTAAAACAGTTCACCGTAAAAATCATAACATTTTAAAAAACCACCTTTAAGTAAATTACGTTCATATTCAGTAATCTTTCCGAGTTCTTTTGTGTAACCCTGTATATTAACTATAGCATTCATGCACACCATATAATATGCATACTTTTAGTGAAACTTAAAAACAAATATCATAATTAAAAATGCATTTCATCCATCCATCAGCTATCATCGATAATATACAGTACTTTGGATACAGCATACTATTTGAAATTTTTTGTGTTTCCCTGTAAACGCTTCCCTGTAAATCACTTAATGTTATGCATGAAATATTAAGCCTCAGCGGAATATATCAATTTTATTGTGCATGAAATAGTTTAACATAAATAAAATATGTCGCAAACAATTCCCTTCCTCTTTGTTATTGTGTAATGAAATTTTTTTGTGTGGCCCTGTATGAATTATTTTCACTGCATATTTTGCGGAATGCATATTTTAGTGCACACCACAAATGCATACAAATATAAATATGTTTGGCAGGGTGTAACGCCTTTAAAATTCATTTTAAACGATTTTTCCCATAGGCCGTAATGTAACAGGAAACTTTTGACTTGCCCTGTAAATAAACTAATCATAGTATAGTCTGTCTCAAAAGTTTAAGCACTCTGAAAATCTGGTTTAAAATAATTGAAGAAGAAAATATTTTTTGCTAATTTACAATAAATACTCGACATTTAATCAAAATAAAAAATAAAAAAAAAAGCAAATTTAGGTAGTTAAAATAAAAAATATATTTATTTAATTTTTCTTTTTTCCTTGAAGAAACGCTGTCTCAAAAGTATAAGTACTTTATGCAAATTATTTAGAAACACGAAATTGGTATTGTGTAATGACGTTGTATGACATCATATTGCAATTTTATACAAATATAAAAGGTGGAGAAGTTATTTCCTCTCGTTTTAAAAATGTCAAAGGGTAAAAAATCCACAAAAAATGAGATTTTAAAGATTTTTAAATTGAGGTTGCAGAATAAAACTGTTTCTGAAAGTGCAAAATCTTTAAATCGATCAAAGTGAGGTAAATATCATGTACTATCAAGAAATGAAAATTTTGAGCGGAAAACAACATGTGGACGACCACGCATGACGACTGTTCAGACTGATCGAAGAATACGAAAATTGGTATCTAGACAAAATGTGGCCCATACAGCAAATTAAAAATAATCTCAGTGTACAGGTATCCAAAGATACTGTGCCATAGACATATTAAAGAGTGTGATTACATCATAATAAAGAAAATGGCTCGCAAACCGTCTCTCAAATTACATCACAAACAGGCAAGAATGAACTGAGCTTAAAAAACACATGTCCTACGGAGACAAGTGGCTTACTATTTTATTCAGTAATGAGAAAAAGTGGAACTTAGATGGCCCTGATGGTTGGAACGCGTATTGGCATGATTTACGCAAGAAACCAAGCGCATTTTTCAGCAGGCAGCAAGGCGGTAAATCTGTTATGGTTTGAGGGGCATTTGGATTCAATGACCAGACCTCTCAGGCTTTTCTAAAAGGAAGACAAGATTTTAAAAAGTCTCAAGAGACGCTAAACTATCATTTGCTTCCATTCGATAACGTTTTTGGGGGGAGGGGGTCTTGAATGGACTTTTCAACAAGACAATACCTCAATCTACGTATCTCATTCTGCAAAACTTTGGTTTTCTCAGAAAAATGATAAAGTTCTTGACTAGCCATCTTTAAGTCCAGACTTAAACCCAATTGAGAATGTCTGGAGTATTTTAACTCGCCTGGTTTACGGCACTGGAATCAGTATGACTCTATTGAGGAACTCCAAGAGGCCATTGAGAAAGCATGGTATTCTTTCCCACCAGAAACCCTACAAAAACTAATAATTTCGATGGACGCACGTTTATTAGAACTAATCCGAAATCACGGAAAAATAATTTGTTAGTAAAAGTTTTGTAAAAATTATAAATCTGGTTGGTTTTGACATTGTGCATAAACTTTTAAGATGGTTTTTATAACATTGTTTTTTACTATATTGTTTAAAATTATGCATTTTATTTTTTTCTATTTTTGATATCATTTATAATTATAATGTTGCAAAATCTACAAATATCAAAATGTTATTCATTCTAACTTTTTATAATTCTTTAAAAATCGACATTTTATGCTTGTGCTTAAACTTTTGAGACAGACCTTAGAAACTTCATTTTTAATAGAGTTCGTGGGAGAATAAACATCAATAACATCTAAAAAAATTTATGACAATAGGAATATATTTATGAGAGTTAGAGTGCGGACAAATGTACAGACATACCGAATGAATAAACACCGTTCAACTTTATTGGAAAGTGTTAATGAACGGCTATAAAATCAATTCTTATTTATGAAAATGTATTTAATGCATTCACGGCGTTTAAAGTGAAAATGCCAGATATACCATAGTAAATCTTGAGTGCGTATTATTAGAATTCTGGAACAAATATATACCTATATTTCTTTCACTTGCTAAAAGGTATCAGATAATTAAAAGCAATAAAAACAGTAAAAAAGGAAAATTTTTATTAGACTGTTTGCATGTTAGACCCCCCCAATTCGAAGCATTATCAAAACGAGATTAGGCCAAGGGAAATGGACCGGCTTGAGCTGAACAAGCTCCGCCAATTCATTAAAAAAAATAAGCAAAATAATAATAATAATAATAATAATAATAATAATAATAATAATAATAATAATAATAATAATAATAATAATAATAATAATAATAATAATAATGTTACAGGCCAAACCCGATTTTAGGCCAAACTAGATTGGCCTGGTCCAAACCGGTCTATCCTAACGCCCATCCGATAAACTAGTTTTTCCTAGGCCAAACCGGTCTATCCTAACGCCCATCGGATAAACTAGTTTTTCCTAGGCCAAACCGGTCTATCCTAACGCCCATCGGATAAACTAGTTTTTCTTAGGCCAAACTAATCTATCCTAAGACCCATAGGACAAACTAGATTTTCCTAGGCCAAACTAATTTGGCCTAACTCTTATAGGATAAACTAGTTTAGACTGATGTTTATTGGTCTGAACTAGTTTATCCTAGGCCAATTCAATTTGGCGTGATTTTATTGAATTCAATGACTGCCTCGACGCCAACATTCTTGTTTGTCCTAGTTTATCCTAGGCCAATGTAGTTTTATATGTTTTTAGTTCACGGGCGTGAAAGCCAGAGAAATAATGGGCGCACAGGTTCTGTATATGCATGTACGCATGTATGTACACATGTATGTACGTATGTGCGTGCATATGTACGTAACGCGATAACTCTTGATAGAGATATCCGATTTTCTTCAAATTTTCAATGTAGAATGTACTCTGATAAGGTACTTTTCTGGTTAATTTTGGGAATTCATTGGATAAGAATAAAGGAGGATAAACGGAAGGATAATCCTCCACCATTAATTTAGAGAAATGGATTCTTTATGCAGAATTATCAGTTTTCCTTTAAAATTTTAGATATAGGATCATTGTGACAAGGCGCTCTGTGATTAGTTGTGGATGTTTATTAAGTTTAAAAGAAAGGGCAATGTAGTTAACACAACATAATTTAGATTAATGGTGTTTGACGCAGAATTGAGGAATCTGCTTCAAATTTTGGATAAACGTTCATTTTGATAAGGCGATTCCCTAAATAGTTTTGGGGGTTCAATGGTTAAGTATGAAGAAAAAACTGAAGGATTACCCTCTTACCTAGGAAAAACTAGTTTATACTATGGACATTTAGATAAACAAGTTTGGCTTAGAAAAAACTAGTTTATCCAATTGGCGTTAGGATAAAATAGTTTGGCCTAGGCTAATCTAATTTGGCTTGAAATAATATTAAAAAGAATATTGCCCAATTAAACTGATGGCTTTGCATTCACAGGCTTTTTAGAATATTGTGTATTACAGCCTTATTTTTTTAAAGAATAACACCCTCGAAAAATAAAGTAAGTTGGATTACTTTTTCCCATTTCTCCCAATTATACTTAACTATTGAACTCCCTAAACTAATCACAGATACGCTTTATAAAATTAAACAATTATCCAAAATTTGAAGCAAATCAGATAATTCTGCTCAAAAAATCATTCGCCTGATTTAAGGAGGGTTATCCCCCATTCCTGCCTTTATACTTAATCATTAAACCCTAAAAACAATTCAGGGATTCGCCTTATAAAGAAAAAAACTATATTCAAAATTTACGGCAAATCGGATAAATCTGCATAAAAACCCATTTATCTAATTTAAGGAAGGCGATAAAACGTCCACTACTTTATTATACTTAACCAAAAGAAAAAATCCAAATTAATTAAAGAAGTGCATGATCAAATGAATTCGTATCCAAAATTTTAAGCAAATTGGATAATTCTGTATTATAACCAATTTATCTAATTTAAGGAAGGAAATAAATTGTAAGTTTCACCCTTATGTGTAATCGAAGAACCACAAAAATTAATCAGTGAAGCGCTTCATCAGAATGACCAAATGCAAGATTTGGAGGAAATCGGTTAATTCTACATGAAAAACCCATTTGCCAAAATTAGGCGGGATCCCCCCATTCTTCCCGTTGTTCTTAATCAATTAACCAAAACTAATTAGGGAAGCGCTTTGCCAGAATGAATTTATTTCTAAATTTGAAGCAAATGAGTAAATTCTGCGTGAAAAAAGCATTTACATAAAGTATGGAGCAATACCCCTATTCCCTCTCCCTTTATACTTAAACAATGAACACCCACAACTAATCATTGAAGCGCCTCAAGAGAATGTTCCTATATCTAAAATTTGAATAAAATATGCTAATAATACATGGAAACCCATTTATTTGAACTAAGGGAAGGTGCGAATCAGCCTCTCGTCCCCCCCCCCTCTTATTCTTCTCTAATGAATTCCCACAATTCATAAGAAAAGCTTCTCATAAGAATAAATCTACATTGAAAGTTTCATGTTGAAAGTTTCATGTTGTTGATGTTGAAAATTCAGTTGAACATTGAAAGTTTCTATCAAGAATTATTGCGTTACGTACATAAGTACATACATAGATACAGAACCTACGGGCACATTAGTTCTCAGGCTTTGGTAGCCTGATGAGATAAAGACACGTCAAATTACATTATTTCAGTCAAGAATTATCTCGTTACATACATACGTACATACATGCGCACATACATGCGTACATGCATATACAGAACCTGTGAGCCCATTATTTCTCTGGCTTTCACGCCCGTGAGCTAAAAAACACGTAAAACTTCATTGGCCTAGGATAAACTAGATCAGCCTAGGACAAAAAAAAATGTTGGCGTTGAGGCGGTTATTGAATGCAATAAAATCACGCCAAATTGAATTGGCCTAGGATAAACTAGATCGGACTAGGATAAACTAGTTCAGACCAATAAACATCAGTCTAAACTAGTTTATCCTATAAGAGTTAGGCCAAACTAGTTTGACCTAGGAAAATCTAGTTTGTCCTATGGGCCTTAGGATAGACTAGTTTGGCCTAGGAAAAACTAGTTTATCCGATGGGCGTTAGGATAAACCGGTTTGGCCTAGGAAAAACTAGTTTATCCGATGGGCGCCAGGATAGACCGGTTTGGCCTAGGAAAAACTAGTTTATCCGATGGGGGTTAGGATAGACCGGTTTGGCCTAGGCAAATCTTGTTTGGCCTAAAATCGGGTTTGACCTGTAACAATAATAATAAAATGAAAAAAAAAAATTCTAAATTTTCATTAAGAAAGATATAATGATTTCAATTACCATAACCCAATTTTTTACATATTTTATCAGATCACGCACGATATTTTTTATTTTCACTTGGGTGTTTATTTCCACGTTCATAAATATGAAGTAACTCAAACCACAATTTTGGTAATTTAATTTTAGCAAACATCGATACATATGTTACCCTTAGGTATGCATTGAAATGTCTCGTTATACGGAAAATGCTGTATGACATTACTTGGAGATGACTGCTATGCCCTTAGCTGCAAAAGCTGGAAGTTATCAACCTTACTTCAAAAGTTTTTAAAGAGGGGGAATGGAAAAATCAGAATATAAAAGTGCAGCATGTCCTTGATTTAGTCACCACCGTTGACTTAGTATCACCAGGAACTATTAACCCTTTGCGGCGCAGGGAAAATTCATTGCTTAAGTGTTGAGATTAATGACTGACACCGGAATTTGAAAACAACTTTATTTGTAAATAAGAAAACGCTATGTTTCATGCATTCAACAAACGGTAATTTTTTTAAACAAAATTCCGGTGCCAATGTGGCGTTTGGGAATTAAAATTAAGTGGTATATCTATGAAACCACCTCGCCGCAAAGGGTTAAGAAAGAGGAACTGGCATATCCTCAAAATAGCGAAGCTTCAAGTGCACCGCTTTCGCAGGGGTTTTCAATTACAGAGCGGCAAACTTCCACCGATAAATTTATAGAAAAAATTTCCCTTTATTTAAACGCCTCATTAATGGAAAATTTCATTCAAAAGTAATGGCAAAAATGGTTATACATATTTACTGGTACATTTTGGCATTAATAGTTTTGGCCACCACACTGTGACAACCAAGACGACATCCTGTCAGTGTCAGTGAAAAGATTACAGTACCTGGGCAAAATTGACACCATTAAAAAGAAACAGAAATTTTTTGTCATATTTGCGAGAGAAATTTCACACCAATAAGCCGCTAAAACAAAACGAATTTTTCTATTCAAGTTTACTGATAAAGATTTTCACCAGCGGTAACAAGAAATTGTTGATCCGATTAAAAGAACCGTTGAAAAACTGTTTATTTAATTACAAAAAAAAAAAAAAAAAGTTGGAAAATGCACGTGAAGCGTAGCAAATGAGGTGCGTTCGTACGATAATGAAGTTTTTAAAATATCACTCTCACATATCAATCTCATAAAATCGTAAATAGTTAACTACAATTAAAATGCGCAACAAACAATGTTCTCTCTATAGCTACTCATTACGTAATGGAATACTTTTGTGTGGCCTTGTAAATCAATAACAAATGTTCTTTGCACAACCGATTATGCAAAATCTATATTATAATATGTACTTTATGATGCATATAAATATTATTATATTCGAATGAGTGTAATATTATTAAAATGCATTTGAAACTTTTTTTTCCCATTGACTGTAATGTAACGGAGTACTTTTGAGTGTCCCTGTATTTGATCTATGCATCCTATTTTCAAAAAAATTGAAATGACTAGACAAAATTATGTAATAAGTATGTAATTTAAATTTCAAACGATTAAAATGCATTTGAAACTTTTTTTCCCATTGACCGTAATGTAACGGAATCCTTTTGATTGTTCCTGTATGTGATCTATGCATCCGATCTTCATAAAATTTGAAATGACTCGACAAAATTATGTAATAATTATATATTTTAAATTTCAAACGATTCGGTTGGGTAGTTTTTGCGTTGTTATATGCGGACGGACAGACAGACGGACAGACAGACGGACGGACTGAACGACAACAATAGGTGCTACGTATTTACATAATTACGAACGCTCGATATTCAAATACCGGCTTAGAAAATCACTAATCGTTTTTGTGTAATATTATACAGGCAATGGCATATTTGCTAGTAAACTAACATATTTAAGCAATGCACAATTTATTTAACCCTTTCCGGCGCACTACTCTTTAAAGTTGGAATTTAAAGGGAAAAAAATTAGGCAGTCTATTTAGGCCTAGAGGAGTACACAGGTATTGTTTTGTAAAGATTGCACTAACCTTTTTAATTATACAGCTGTTGCCGAAGTGGTCACCTCCCATAAGTAAAGCATTGATAAGCGCAGTGAGAAGAGCATTGCTGTGAAGCGCGTATTACAGTAAAACATTTTACCTATTATTTAAAAACAGTAGAGTTTGATCTCTGTAGTGCTGCCATCTAGAACTCATAAGAAAGATTTAAAGTAGCCATTAGAGTAGTTTTTGAAATATTCAAGGAGTTTTTGTGTCTCTAAACAGGAGGAACTTTAGGTGTTGCCGACCCGGCAACACTGCGCATTAAGGGGTTAAAGAAGGAAATCAAATTGAGCACATTCATGGTTTGTTTGTTTCTGCCGATCATGCCGTGTATCGAAAAATAATCGCCATTAATGTCGATTGTATTTGGTAACATCTCGATTCGTCTCTGGGATAACTTCGATCCTTTGCTTTTACTAGGGAATGAACGCACGGATTAGTTAAAACAAAAGGATTGTTTGTGTGTTTGTTTGTTTGTTCTGTTGTATTTTATGCAGTGTCGGATTAACGTTTGAAGTCAGGGAAAACACAGTATACATTGGAAGTCTTCTTTCTCCCTGTTTATAAATTCAACATACACTGGTCACAAATATTATTTCGGGGAGAGATTTAGAGATAATTAACGTTTCATCAATCACCATATTTTTTTAAATAAAATTTCCTTTATGAAAAATAGTTGTATATATAAGGTTGTAATATTTTCAATTACTCTGGTAGTTTGTAACCAAGGTATTCGGATGTCCTATAAGACATAAACACAGTCTATAGGACATCTGAATTAACAGCCGAAATTTCCTGGGTTTGTTATTATTGTTTTTGTTTTCTGTGCTTGCATAAGGCAAACATTCTCGACTTTTTCAAATGATAAATAAAATGTAATTTAAGGCCTTATTTTTCTGCCTTTTTGGTGTTTTTTTTAAATTTTAGATGGCAAGTTTGTTATTATCATTAGGTCCTGTTTTTATGAATTCGTTTGTCCTATTTTCTAAGAACCGCAAAGTAAAAAAAAAAAAAAAAAAAGATTTATAAAATTACATTTTTACGTATATGGTAATATGATATATGACGTACTGTAGACCAAATTATTTGTTTTCATCAAAGTTGTGAAACGGATTTTTGTACAGCCTTTTATTTGTCCTGAAAACGCTATAAATACAGGATTTTACTTATTGTAGTACCTTAGTAAATGGCACTAAAATAAATTTAACAGTATTTATAACTTATGAAAAACAAGACTTTTGATGTCCCGCGCAGTAAAACGGATCTTAGAAGCCCTGGAAATCGGAACATCCCACAGTGAGGCAAAATCTAAAAAAACTGACTAAAAGTAAAAAAATAAGCTTACTAACTGGAAAACTTTGATTAGATAGTTTGGTTTTAATCATATTTGGAGGGTGAGAATTTTTTCGCTTTAACCTGACTACCTACACCATTTCAAATGTGAAAATCGGGAAGAAAGCATTTGAGACGAACAAATAAGGTAAAACAACGGTTTCTTTATACACAAACTATATTTTTCCATACCATACAATTTAACTATTTGTAAACGGATTCAAACTATTATGCCGAGTAGATTATTTAACCCTTTAGCGATCAAAGCATTTTCATTGCTAAGATGTCGAAATAAATGAATGACACCGGTAATTAAGAACAAATATATTTCTAAATAGGAAAACGTGATTTTTCACATACAAAATAAAAGGGATATTTTAAGATTAAAATACCGGTGTCAGTGTTGCAAATCGGAATTAAAATTTTGTGGTTTCGTGGCGAAACCAATGAACGTTAAAGGGTTAACAGTGTTATAAAACTATAGTAACAACATAAAATTTAATAATTTAGTTTTTATGCTGTTAAAAAATTATACCTGTTATTAATATATATATCTCTATATAAATCAATAATTTGATTATTATTTTTTTTAACACGTTTGCTGCTAAAGCAGAGATTCAACAGTACTAAGACTACGAATATTCTCGTAGTTGTCTGCGACCGTGTTAAACATAAAAAAAAAATTAGAAGTTCCTCAATGAAATTTAAGGAGATAATTGCTTGAACTATTATCTGATATATAATATAAAAAAGAAACAGCTACTACAAATGGCTAGTGTACATTTTGTGTAAGTTTTTGTAGAAAATGGCAAGTAGAAATGTCTCTTTTATAATAACTTAAAAAAATCTGTGAAAGTAATTTTTCTTCACACTAATTTAGCTATAGGAGATTTACGAAATTTATAACATCATTTAATTTTGTAACAGAATATTTTGTGTTATATTACAAGTAAGTATTATGGTCATAACTAGTTTTTTTTTTTTTTTTCATAAATGAATTTGATAAGTAACTTTAGTAACAAAAAATGTAAATAATTACCAGTTATTGATTCAGTGATATAACATTTTCTGAACTTTATAAGTAAAAATTTCATTTATTCCATTATAATTAGAATAAATATGTTGCCTATTAGGCAAATATCTAAAGACGCACATGTATCGTGCAACAAATTGATTAAAAGGTATCTCGACGATTTCTCGCAAAAATGAAGCAGGTCGAAGATGTGTTTATGCGCCTTTTCATTTTTTGAGATTCTTTCATTTCGAACTTACATAAATTAGAAAATATACGTTATAAATAAAAATTTACGTATAAAAAATATACGTTAATTATGTAATTGTCTTTAGAAATTTTAACCCTTGAATCGTGAGTAGAATCCTCAAAAGCGTCATTTCAGATAAATAGGAAGTCTTAGAGGTCTGCACGGGCCCGGGCTTGGCTCGTGGCCCGCACCCGGCCAGCAAAAAAATTGAACGGGCCATACGAGCCGGGCTGATAAAAAAATTTTCGGGCCTGCCGGCCCGTTTTGAAGACTTAATCAGAAACGATAAAATATGATCCATTTTCAACGCAAATGGTTTTAACGAGAATAAATATAAATGTGCGTCACGAGCCATACTAGTTTGATAGCATCAATATAAAAATGTAACTTGTACAGTGTGAGATCGCGACGGACAGTTAAATTGTGTGTAACCCATTTTAATATTTTTTTAGCTGACTGATACCGGGCAGATCAAGCTTGCATTATTTTTCTACGTATAGACTTGCCGGAACGAAACAACACTTAATTGTTCTCAAGATCTGTAGGTAAGACAACATGATTTGTAAAATTATTAAGAGCGATAAAGAACTTATGTTAGATTAATCTTTGGATAGATATACTTCTTGATGGTTTTTTAATTAATTTCTCAATAACGAGTGTTTAATTAAAAAATCGTCTGCTTTTTATCCTAGTGTTTTTCCCTCTGCGCAGGGATATTATTGTTCTATTATGTTTACTTTATAGTTGAGTTTGTGAATCTCGACGATGTGTGCATTGTGTTCCCTCAGCGGATTTTATTTATGAAATGTGTTATTAAATAATGTGAAAAGTGATTATACAGTCTACTGCTTTCATTAAAATATATCGACACAACATTTTGGTCGCAATCGAGTTCGGAGTATTGCGAAATTCAAGTTAAAAAGTTAATAGAATAATTCGTGAGTGAAATTCATTCTAAAGTAAAATGAGCTAATTGGAATAGTGCCAAATAGAATAACGCAAGAAAAAAAAATGGATAAGAAAATATTGACTGATAAAAAAGTTTTAAAATCTTCAATTACAAGAGTGAAAAATAAATTCTTCAAAACTGATTTGAGTGTGTGTGACTTAGAACAAATTCAGTTATTTAAAAAAGAAATTGAAAAATTAGATGAAGAGTTAAAGAATTTATTTAAATCGATTTTTTATGCATGTGAAGAAAAAGACATTGATTTATTTATAGAAGAGAAGGATGAACAACAAGACATCTTAGATGAATTAACTCTAAAAATTGAACGTGAAATTAATGCTAGAAAAATAAATACGGACAATCCAAAAAAGGAGGTGAGTGAAATGAAATTGCCTAAACTTTCTTTACCATCTTTCAGTGGAAATATTCATGAATGGTTAAGCTTCAAAGATTTGTTTACAGCAAGTATACACGAAAATGCTAATTTATCGCCTGCTCAGAAACTGCAATATTTAAAATTATCGTGTCATGGAGACGCGTTAAAAATAATAAAATCAATTCCTATTGAAGATTCGAAATATAATGTAGCATGGCAATTATTAACGGAACGGTTTTCAAATAAAAGAGAATTAATATATTCTCATATAAGAAGATTACTAAGTTTTCCATTCGTGCAAGGCGATTCACCGGCAGCAATACTTAATTTAGTGGATATGACGAATGAATGTGTTCGATCTTTCGAAATCTTGGATCAGAAGGTAAGTGGCTTTTCAGAAACTTTGTTGATTTATTTACTTTTGCAAAAACTTGACTCTAATATTAAATTGTGGTGGGAACGTCAGTTAAAAAATGACGAACTTCCAACGTTAGATCAATTAATAAATTTTCTGAAAGATTATGCTCGTTCATTACAATCTGCTAAAGGAAATAGTGTTTATAAGAAAAACAGTTATCCTAAATTAACTGCGATGACTGCTTCTATTAATAATAACGAGTGTAAATATTGTTCTTCACCTAGTCATAAAATACCTAAATGTAGTGAGTTTCTAAAATTATCTGTTCGTGAAAGAGTGCAATTTGTAAAAAATAAAAATCTTTGTTTTGCATGTTTATCTGCTGATCATAAATTAACCAATTGTCAGTCAAAAAGAGTTTGTTCAAAATGTAATTTGAAGAGTCATAATAGCTTATTACACTATGAAAGACGAGAAACTAACTATCCAGATATAAAAAACCAAGTAACGCCTCAGTCCTCGTGTCATACTAGTGAGACTGCTCTTGAAACATCTAATAATACAAATTTGTCCATAAATTCATGTCTTGGGGAAATAAATTCAAAATCATTTGGCATACTTGCAACTGCGCTAATTAATGTGAAAGATAATTATGGAGGCAATAAATTATTGAGATGTATAATAGATGTCGGAAGTACTAACAACTTTATAAGTGAGTGTGCAATACAATTATTAGGTATAAAAAGAAATTCTGCTAATTTACAGATTAAATGCTTGGGAATGGGATACTCCGAAGAGACACGTGGTGTTGTAAGATTGGAATTTTCTCCACATTTTGATAAACAAAACACACGATTAGGTACTTTTTATATTTTGAAAAAGATAACGAGTAATCAACCAGTTGTATCATATGATATTAATGCATTCAGTCATTTAAAGAACATAACACTAGCTGACCCTAAGTGGAATGAACCGGGACCAATAGACTTATTATTTGGCGTGTCATTATCATTATCTATAATTAGAGGAGAAAAAATATTTGGAAAACCAGGACTTCCTTTTGCAGTAAATTCAGATTATGGGTGGTTAATAACAGGAGATAGTGATACTTTTTCAGAAAATAAACCAAATATTATAGTTAATTTTGCAAATGTTGAAACAGATTATGTAAAAAGGTTCTGGGAGTTAGAAAACATCCCCTCAAAAGAAATATACACAAATGAAGAAAAATATTGTGAGGAAATTTTTGATACAACTCATTCACGCGATACTAATGGAAGATATATTGTGCGTTTGCCATTTAAAAAGCAATGTAAAGAATTAGGGGAATCAAAATCGTTAGCTATGAAAAGATTTCTAAATTTAGAAAAACGATTTAATAGAGAGCCCGATTTGTATGAAAATTATTGCATATTTATGAATGAATATCTTGAAATGGGACACATGGAGAAAATACCAAAGAGTGAAATTCAAAAACCTGTTAATGAAATTTATTATCTGCCACATCATCCAGTAATCAAGGAATCTAGTACAACAACCCGTCTTAGAGTTGTGTTTGACGGTAGCGCAAAAACTGCAAATAATGTTTCTCTTAATGAAAATTTAATTGTAGGTCCTAGAGTTCAACAAGAGTTATTTTTTATTTTGTTAAGATTCCGCACACACGCTATAGCTATTAATGCTGACATTGCAAAAATGTTTCGTCAAATTAAAATATTTCCTGAAGATCAAAATTTTCAAAGAATTCTCTGGAAGGACAAATTTTCCGATGATATAAGTGATTATCGTCTTACTACAGTTACATACGGACTAACGTCTAGCCCATATTTAGCTACTAATGTTCTACAGAAATTAGCGTTGGATGAAAAATTTAATTTTCCATTAGCGTCAAATGTTGTATTACGTGATTTTTACGTAGACGACTTACTTACAGGTGCATCATCTCCCGAAGAAGCTATAAAATTAATATCAGAGTTACAAGAATTAATGAAAAGAGGCGGATTTGAGTTACGCAAGTGGGCCTCGAATGACATTAGTGTACTAAAAAACATTCCTGAAAATTTAATTCAGTCTAAATCAGATTTATCAATTGAAAACGATAACTCAATAAAGGTGTTAAGATTAAAATGGGACTCAAATCTCGATGTCTTTAAAATTAGTGTCACCATAGAACCAACATTAAAAGAAGTCACAAAGAAATCCATATTGTCAGATATAGCAAAATTTTTCGATCCACTTGGTTGGATCTCCCCCTTTATAATTTCTGCAAAAATTCTACTTCAGGAATTATGGAGAAGTAATCTGGCATGGGACGATCCTGTTCCACTTCTGATTAAAAATAGGTGGATAAAAATTCGGGAAGAACTCGCATGTTTAACATCAATTACTGTGCCTCGTTTAGCAATTATTCCTTCAGCTAACACATTTGAAATTCATTCATTTAGTGACACTTCCTTAGTGGCATATGGTGCAGTTGTTTACTTAAGATCCTTATCAAATGATTCGGCTGTATCAGTTAGAATATTAGCAGCAAAAACAAGAGTTGCACCTTTAAAAACAATAACTTTACCTAAATTAGAATTGAGTGCCGCCCTGCTGTCAGCCCGTTTGGTAAAAACTGTTCTAGATTCATTGTGCTTGAACATCTCTAAAATTAATTGTTGGACGGATTCAACAATAGTTCTTTCTTGGCTATCAACCGAATCAAGAAGATGGCAAACTTTTGTTGCAAATCGTGTTTCTGAAATACAGCAACTTGTTCCATCTGAGTGCTGGCATCATATAAAAGGAAAGGAGAATCCAGCAGATTGTGCATCAAGAGGTCTATCACCCTCGGAATTATCATCGCATGATCTGTGGTGGAATGGCCCCAGTTGGCTCAGTGATCCATCTTTCACTTCTCCAAAATCACAATTAGGGAGTGTTTTCTGTGACGAAGCTTTATTAGAACAAAGGAAAAATTATTTTTGTGCTACAGCCCAATTAAATGTGGAAATGCCTATTCTCTCAAATATATCATCATTTACTAAGCTAAAACGTGTTATTGCTTGGTGTTTGAGATTTCTTACGAATTCTCGTTTACCTGTTTCAAAAAGAAACTTCGGCTTTCTTACACATACAGAAATTCAGAGTGCCTTAAAGGTGATAATTAAACAAGTGCAAGAGTCATCATTTCCTGATGACATTAAATGTATGACTTCTGGTAAGTGTTTACCTCGCAATAGCAAACTGATTAATCTTTCTCCATTCCTTGATAAAGAAGGAATACTCAGAGTTGGAGGACGTCTTCGTCATTCAAATCTCACACAAGAACAAATCCATCCAATATTGTTACCAAAAAATCATCCAGTGACAGTGTTGATTATCAGATATTTTCACTTATCTCATTTTCATGCTGCCCCTCAGCTATTATTGTGTGTTATCAGACAGAAATTTTGGATTTTAAGTGGACGAAGTGCTGTAAGAAAGTTCGTAAGGAATTGTGTAATCTGTGCTCGTGCTTCTGCTTCTACAGCTAAACAAATCATGGCTGATTTACCTACAACTAGAGTGCAACCTACCCGTCCGTTCCTTATTACAGGAATTGACTATGCAGGACCTATATTGTGTAAATTTAAAAAAGGTAGAGGTTCAAAATCTTTTAAGTGTTATATTTCATTATTTATATGTTTTTCTACTCATGCAATTCACATTGAATTAGTGACTGATTTATCTACTCAGGCTTTTAGCTTGTCTGAAGCGATTTATATCCAGACGAGGAAAACCAAAAGAAATTGTAAGTGATTGTGCCAAAAATTTTGTCGGTGCGAGCAAGGAGTTGAAAGAATTGTATAAATTTGTGGCTTCTTCTCAGCATAATGAAGAAGTGACAAAATACTTAAGTTCAGAAGAAATAAATTGGCATTTCAATCCACCCTCAGATCCTCACTTTGGAGGACTTTGGGAGGCTGGTATTAAGTCTATGAAATTTCATTTAAAAAGAACCGTTGGCAATTCAGTTTTGACATTTGAAGAACTTTCAACTCTTTTAGCTCCAATCGAAGCATGTTTAAATTCTAGACCCCTTTGTCCTTTAAGTTCAGATCCTAATGATTTACAGGCCTTAACCCCTGGTCATTTTTTAATTGGTGCTCCTCTTACTTCAGTACCAGAAGTAGATATTTCAGAGGTACCTGCATCAAGATTGACCAGGTGGCAATTAGTACAGAAAATACAACAACACTTTTGGAAAAGATGGAGCAATGTGTACCTTTCGACCCTACAACAGACAGTAAAATGGTTTAGAGAAGAGCCTAATATTAAAATAGGTGATTTAGTTATAATAAAAAATGAAGGTCTCTCCCCTTTACAGTGGAAATTAGCTAGAGTGATCAAAACTCACCCTGGATCTGATAAAAAGGTTCGTGTAGTTACCCTGAAAACTGAAAATAGTGAATTATAAAGGCCAATAACTAAATTGTGTAAATTACCTTTAGAGTAAATTTTTGAAACCCTTTCGGCTTTCAAGGCCGGGAGTATGTTTAATTAAAAAATCGTCTGCTTTTTATCCTAGTGCTTTTCCCTCTGCGTAGGGATAATATGTGTTTTTCCCTCTGCGCAGGGATATTATTGTTCTATTATGTTTACTTTATAGTTGAGTTTGTGAATCTCGACGATGTGTGCATTGTGTTCCCTCAGCGGATTTTATTTGTGAAATGTGTTATTAAATAATGTGAAAAGTGATTATACAGTCTACTGCTTTCATTAAAATATATCGACACAACAACGAGAAAGTTTGACACATTTTCAGATTAATTTTTAATTGTAAAAATATAAAAGTGATAAACCTGACTATTGAAGGCATTTGGAATCGAATAGCATTTTTCATTTTTGATGAATAAAATACTTGCATAACCTTGTTCAGATACAATAGTTTCTCAAATGGTTGCAGGTTTTTCTCCCTTCCCTTGCCATGGCGTCCGGAAATTCTATTGAAAACGCTAACTATAGCAATAATTTATTTCCTTTCAGTATTCTTAAATTGCTTGTATCAAAAAATGGATAATGCCATTTGATTATATAGTTTCTGAATAAAGATACCTGCTGCTATGCGTTTCTAAAAAAAAAAAAAAAAAAAAAAAAAAAAGAATTTAGAAATGTATCAGAACAAGAAAGGCGCATATTTGAATTAACGAATGAATTTGGATTTAAAATCTTTAAAAAATGATATAGAAATATTTTCATAAATCTTCTTTTATTAAATAGCCTCAAAAGTTACGATGTTTTTAACTTTCTTTTTTTTTTCTTTTATTCTAAGCCATATTAATTTTTTGATGAATCTTTATTTGATTGTTGAAAACCTAAGAATCTTAGTAATGACTAATGTTGCAAATGTGTATTTCCGGTAAAATATAATGTAAAATCATTCCATAGATATGTATGCAGCACTCTTTAAAGAAATCTTAATTATATGAAAAAAATCTGAATTTTTTACAAATCGTAGAAATTGTAACGGGCAAAACGGGCCGGGCCGGGCCTGTTTTCACTGATTTCTGTACGGGCCGAGCCGAGCCTAAAACATAAAAATTTAAACGGGCCGGGCCCGGGCCGAACTTTTGAGTTTTACAACGGGCCGGGTCGGGCTGAGAAAAATTTCCTACGGGCCGGGCCCGGGCCTGGAAATTCCGGCCCGTGCAGACCTTCAGGAAGTTTTTATCTTTAAAACATACGGGTATACGAAATTTCATACAAATCGAATAACTTTCGAAAGATTTTAATTTTTTTCAGCCATATTATAACCGCTGTTTTGTCTTTTGTAATTTTAAACTTGAATCGTAATGAGCATTCAAAAAGCTGTAAATATCCTCCGTGCAATTCGAAACACCTACTCATGAATGATGACCCAGGAAGGGGAAACTTTCAAAAGCCATAAACTTCGTCAGTCTATCTCAAACATTTCTTCCAAATTTCAGAAGATTTCGCAAAATAATGACCTTTAAAAAAAGAAACAACTAGTCGTTGGGGCCACCGTAATACTACCCATCATGGATATGTATATGAAAATAAAACATGTGGAAACCATTTATACAATGCATTGCAATTCATAAACAAAACTTAAATATTGTTAACGTACATAGTAATGCTATATTAAAGAACTACTGATGTACCAATTTCGACAAATTATGTAAAACGCCAAACTACTCAAGTAGTACCGAACTGTGTTAAAGAAACATCCTTATAACTCCAAAAATAATAACTCTATTAACTAACAATTAACTGCGTCGGATTAACCGTCTCATTTCCAATTAAAATATACCTCTGAATTGAAATTTGAATGAAATACAGGGTCATGAAAAATCGAAGAATGTGGAAAACAGGATTACAAATATCGCGGCAACTAATAATCCGATCGACTTCGTTCTATATGCAAAATGTGTGTTATTTTATTGCCTTTTACGTCCATTCCTTAGAACAAAAAAATTCGAAAATTTTTACCTTTCACTAGAACGAATTTTTCGAGAGTCCGAAAAAATTAGTTCCGGATAATCGAGATTGCTGATATTAAATAGGGTTTGTCCCATTCTTACATACTAACTACATACAAAATTTCAAGTCTCTATCTCAATTCGTTCGGGAGATAGAGCGTTTACAGACAGACGGCAAATTTTTTTTTCTAAAAATACTTTTTTCGGAATCTCCACTATCTAAAACGTGTAAATCCGTCAAAATTTTTTTTTCGATTTTCAAAACGATTGCAAGACTTACCCTATACTACGTATGATGGGTAAGTAATATATATATATATATATATATATGTATATACATACACCTGAGTGCATGTGCCCTTTGGACACATGATCATTCCTAAGTGCACACAAGGTGCTGAACTTTCGTCAGTGTCAATGTTTCATGGTTTTAAAATAAAAAAAAGTCTTTTTTATACATATATATATAACCCGGCGTGAGGTAAAGCGGTGGTGTGCGGCCAGAATTTAAAGTCAATTTCTTCAAACGTGAGAGGCGATAAAAAGAAAAATACTGGTGCAGAATTTGAAGTTCGCAATTAATGACGGCTCTGGGTGAGGCGAAAGACTGTCAAAGTTAATCTCGAATTCAACAGGCATGCACATTCCAGGCATTTTCTTTCAGTTATCACATTTTTTTTCTTTTAATTTAGCTCTTATAATCAAATGGGGATAAAATGGGAATTTGCACTATGTTGAGAGCAAATTTAAGCTCGTGAGATCTTGAGACCTGACGTTACTATAATTCAACGCAAATGCATATCCATTGTTTTGAGCAAACAAAATGACATTATAGACGACAAATAATTTTTTTTTCCTGAAACTGATACTTTCGGTGACTGATATTCTACGTTCGATCCCAATATCCGACTCTCTAACGTAATAGAAAAATAAAATTGAAAAATTAATACCGGAAAAATTATAGAAATTAAATAAACTAATAAATAAACAAGCAGAAATTTAAAGAGTGAAAAAAAAAATCAGGGTTGTCAGATTAAGCCTCTTATATAGTTCTAAAACTTTGTTCCCACCAAAAGCTCTATATTGTATTATTTTATTTATTTAACGACGGATGATTCATTATTCATCAAGTGAAGATTATTCTTTCAAAATTTCTCATGTGAATTCAAAGTTTTCAAATTGAAAATGGAGACCAAACTGGCAACCCAAAAGGCAACGAGGCTACCTAACAACCGCAGCTATGTCTCGCTTGTTATTAGACAGTCAATAGTATGAGAGCTGGTGGTATCGCGGAATTGAGAAAAAAATATGTAAATCGATATTAAAAATTCATACGAGCAAAATGAGATCACTAGGTTTGTGAAGCCGAAAATATGTTCAATTAAATTAATTTTTATTAAAAAGAAATAATGTTTTATCGTTATTGCGGATGTGAATCACACTTATAAGTCTGTCAAAAGAGAGTGGTTTTGGGTGCGTTCGTAATTATGTAAATACGTAGCACCTATTAGTTGTCGTTCAATCCGTCCGTCAGTCTGTCTGCATATATCAACTCAAAAACTACCCACCAAATCGTTTGAAATTTAAAATATATAATAATTACATAATTTTGCCAAGTCTTTTCAAATATAATGAAAATCGGACGCATAGATCAATTACAGGAACAACCAAAATGATTCCAATATATTACGGTCAATGTGGAAAAAAGTTTCAAGTGCATTTTAATGGTCTTATACCCTTTCGAACATAATATAACTGATATGCATCTATGAAGTGTACACTATAATATACATTGTGTACAATCTGTTGTGGAAAGAATACTTGTTCTTTATTTATAGGGCCACACAAAAGTATTCTATTACATAATTATATATTGAGACATTCCTTGGCTCGCGTTTTAATTGTATTAAAATATTCAACATTTTATGAAATTTATATACGTTGCTGAGCATTACTACAAATTTTTCCCTGTATAATCGAAAGCAGATATTATTTACAGGGACGCACAAAAGATTTCGGCTACTATACTGTATCTGAAATACTGTATACTATTGCACCAAGATCTGAATTATTTTTAGGTGCGTTCGTAATTATATAAATACATAGCAACTATAGTCATCGTTCAGTCTGTTCATCCGTCCGTCTGTCTGTCCGCATATGACAGAGCAAAAACTATCCAACTAAATTGTTTGAGATATAAAATATATAATTCTTGCATAATTTTCTCGAATCATTTTAAAATTTATGAAAATCGGCTGTATAGTTTAATTACAGGGATAATCAAAAGCATTCCATCACATTACGGTCAATAGCAAAAAATAGTTTGAAGTACATTTTAATAATGTTGCACTCTTTCGAATGTAATAGAATTGACAGGAATCGGTGAAGTAGATACAAAATATACATTCTGTACAATCTATGATACTAAAAATATTCATAATTAATTTACAGGGCTACTCTAAAGTATTCCACTGCATTATTGTATACGAGAAAATATTGTTTGGGCATGTTTTAATTGTATTAAACTATTTCATATTTTATGAAATTGATATACGCAGTTGCAGTTTAATACAACTTACTTCCTGTATAATAGAAAGCCTCATTGTTTTTTGTATTTATTTAATGACGTTCTCCTTCAACCCTTCAGAATGCATATTTTAATGAAATTTTCAATTATTTAAAAATTATTGGTCACCACAGTTTTGCACATGCAAGACGGACCAGCGATATCTCATTCGCAAAATTAGGTTGATTGTTCCCAAATTGTACAGGGACATGTTAGCGTAGCAATTTAAATATTATAATAGTGTATATGGGGGTTGGGGGTTCAACCAATTCCTAATTCAGTATGCTCAAAATAACTGTAAAACTGCTAAAATGGTAAAACGTCTCATTAATAATTAATTATGTAGATTAATTATAATTAATTTTACACATAATTAGAAATATGCATGCGCATTATTTCAAAAATTGCATTAAGGAAAAAATTAAATTTTACATTTTGGGAAATATGATAGCAGAATACGAAAGAAATATCTCATCAATAGTATTTTTAAAAAGATGTACTCACAAATTTTGACATCATAATACAAGGCATCAAATGCTGCTTATCTGATACTACGGTTTTTATTATTATTATTTTTTAATTAATAGAGTTTAAATATCATTTGAAACGCGACACAATAATCGGACGAATAAAAAAGAAACTTGATTTTTAATGCGCGGGTGTTTTAGCATCTTGACCTCCCATTCCTTTCATACATTTCTGGAATGGGATATATATATATATATCACTTAATGAATAAAGTCAGGGGTCGTACATGTCTGGAAATTTTTCAGGACAAATATCAGTATTTATTTATAAAACATACATCTAGATTCAACGTACGAAATGACACCTTTATTTTAAGAAGATATTTTCTGTGAGAAAATACTGGTGCTGAAGATTTTCTTGGTCTTAAAATTTCAGGACATGTACGACCAGGGGTGCAAAAATCTAGGCGCCAGAGGGTAGTCTCTCCCCACTAAAATTTTAAAGTTTTTTTCGCTCAAAATTGAATAGCATTCTTGCAGGAATTTTACACGAAATATTAGACGAAGAAAAAGGAAATAAATTTTGTGGTGAGAAACTGCCTGCTGGCGCCTAGATTTTTGCACCCCTGTGTACGACCCCTGTAAAGTGTATTGGCATATCCAGAATCCCGTGCCATAATAAAACTGAAGTCAAACAATTAAGCATTAAATGAGATAAAATTCATTTCATGTCGTTGCCACACGGTTGCAGACATTCTTGTAAAACCGTCCAAAAAGGTTTTAAGTTATACAAAATCATTAACTGTCAACCATATAGCAATTACTTAAAAATGCAGACTGTCTGTAAAACTTGTATATTTATTAATAAATTTTAGAGGTAAATTATTTTTATAGTGTAAAATATTATTTAAATTATGAAGTTCCTTTAAAAATAAATTTTTATTAAAACAGAGTTTGTATTAACGAAAAACTTAACCAATGATTATATTTATGAAAACTCGTTTATGAATATTTGAAGTCCAGTTAACCAACTGATTAACTTCAAAACTAAAATTTAGTATGAGCGTATGTAGCTCTGATTTAAATAGGCTGAAAGACTTTTTAAAATTCATTTTCTTGTTTAATCTGAATTTAGTTCCAAACTTCATTCGATGTTTCAGTTCATCAGTAGATATGAAATCGAGGTTACCGGTAACTACCGGGTGTCCCAAAAATAACTGATGGATTTTAAAATTCAATAACTTGCAAACGGTGACAGCTATTTTAAAACTTTTTGCAGGAGGGTTATGTATAATGTCAGGAGTTTTTTTTACCGTAATTTTTTATTTTAGTTCGCATCTCAAACAATAGGTGGCAAATTGAAGGCCAGGTCGACGTTTCACTCAGCATTGATCATCTGGCATTCAATAGCCGCCAGTGCCACCTATTGTTTGAGATGCGAACTAAAATAAAATATTTCAGTAAAAAAAAACTCCTGACATTATACATAACCCTCCTGCAAAATTTTTTTAAATAGCTGTCACCGTTTGCAAGTTATTGAATTTTTAAATCCATCAGTCATTTTTGGAACACCCGGTATATGTTGTGAATTATTACCGTAATAGGGGGAATTCTGGTAGTGCTACATTCTCAAGGGACATTCGAATAGGAATCCAAACTCTGTGCAATTTCTCTATAATTAAATAATTTATTACCCAAGATATTGACATATCTGAAAGTTGATATAATAAGTAAATTTTTGATTGGAAATATTTCATTGTTTTTAGTAATAATCTTATTTAGATATAAGTTATCAAAACTTTTTTGTTGGCAAGTACTAACAAAATATATTTTATCCATACATATAGTTACCGGTAACCTCGATTTCATATCTAATGATGAATTGAAATATCGAATGAACTCTGGAACTAAATTCAGATTAAACAGGAAAATTAATTTAAAAAAGTCTTTCAGCCCATTTAAATCAGAGCTACATACGTTCATACTTAATTTAAGCTAGAAATACAATAAGCGTATACCTCTTTTTAACGAATGGAAATTGAAAATTTTGGACGATTTTAAAGTTTTTCAATCCAATTACATGAATGATTCTACTTATACATACAACAAAATTACTTTAGATATACAAAGGGAAATATCAAAACTAAAAAATTATTTTGTCTTTTGTCCAGTCGATTAAGCATCCAATAATTTTGCAATAATCTGAAAAAGCTATTATGCTAATTTGATACATGCTGAGCTCAATAAAAGTGTCACCTATAGTTTATATAAATTTACAATACAAACGTTTATCAAGAAACATCTAGCTTATTCTAAAAAAGTTCAAATTCCTTTGCCTAGAGTTAAAAATTTGTCTTTTCGTTTTCTATTCGTAACCCCCAAATTTCATAAAACACCTGTTAAATATAGATTTATTTGTAGTAATGTAAATAGCATTGGTAACGAATTTAATAGCAGATTTGAAGAAATGTTAAAGAAGATTTTGAATATTTTAAAATTTAAATATAAAAATAGTAATATATATTGGATTATTTTAAATTGTTTTGAAATTAAAAATGAATTGATTAAAAATGACATACAGAATATACAAACTTATGATTTTGAAAATCTTTTCACTAATATTCCTATTACAGAGTTAAATAATATTTTATTTAAAATTGTTGATTTGATTATGGATGACACCGATTTGGATCTTAATTTATTTAAATTATTGTGTAATTTTTGTTTATATAACAATTATGTTTATACAGGCTCAAACATTTATTTACAAAATAATGGGATAGGAATGGGTACCAGTTATTCTTCCTCTGCAGCTAACCTATTTTTATTTTTTTATGAATTTCAGTTTTCTAGTGTAAATAAAGATGTTAATTTTCTGGCTTTTAGATACATCGATGATTTAATTATTCTGAACTGTTATCGTGATTTTTTGAAAATTTCATCTGATGTTTATCCTGATATGTTAGTCTTGGAAAAAAAAAAAAAAAAATGAAAACAATAACGCTGCTGATTATCTCGATTTAAAAATCCATATTTCAAATGATTCGCAGATTTCAATGTATAATAAGCGGGATAATTTTAAATTTGAAGTTAATCAGTTGGTTAACTGGACTTCAAATATTCATAAACGAGTTTTCATAAATATAATCATTGGTCAAGTTTTTCGTTACTACAAATTCTGTTCAAATAAAAATTTATTTTTAAAGAAACTTCATAATTTAAATAATATTTTACACTTGTCAAATCAAGCACGTTTTTCGGGGAGTTTTAAGGCAAAATGCTTTTTTATTTAAATCATTTAATCTCTTGCCTATTAATTTATTTATTCACTAGGTTTTTTTTAATGTACCATTTCCCAAAACTTGTATTATTTTAGCGTATTATTGCTTGTACAAGGAGGAATTTTTTGTTGATTGTGTGTGGTAATTTGGGCTTGAAAATTCTGCCACAAATCCACAATTAATTTACTATTCACATTCTTCCAATTCGATTTATCTTTTCTTTGTAATATGCTTTCCCTTTTTTGTGGAAATGATTTAACCCTTTGCGGCATAGGGCAAATTCATTGCTTAAGGGTTGAAATTAATGATTGACACCGGATTTTGAAAACAACTTTATTTGTAAATAACGAAAAAGCCATCTTTCAAGCATTCAATAAACCGTAATTCAATAAACCAAAATTCCAGCATCAATATGGCGTTTGGGAATTAAAATTTAGTGATTTCATAGATGTACCACCGCGCCGTAAGGGGTTAAAAGAGATATGAGTTTATATTTCAATTTCTGAATTTTATAATCCCATATCTGCATGATGTATCTGCATTTTCGTATATGGTTTTGTATATTATATTTTCTACTTAATTCCTCAAAAGCAAATAACTAAATTACAGTAAAACCTCCATAACGGACACTCCCTAATAGCGGACACCTCTATTTAACGGCCAATTTTCCAATCCCCACTCCCAAAACTTAAATTTTTGTATATTTAACCTCTGAATAACGGACATTCCGAATAGCGGACACTTTATTCGTCGATAAAAGATGAAAAAGTATTTTTTAAACAGTAAAAATAATAAAAAAGTAAAAAAAAAAAATCTGAATTTATCAGGACAACGTGTCCCAAATTTTGTGAGATCACAGTTAAATGTAGATAAAGAGCTGGAGAAAATCCCCCCCCCCCCCCCCAACGTTCAGTGCTAAATTCAGGGGGTTGCCCGAGAGAAATAATCTCCCAGACTATTGAAATGTCATCCAAGAACATTTTGAGATTTTATGCTTTTAAAAATCAAAAAGTGCAGTTCCTCCCTCCTCGCCCGGAACTCTAACAATTGTTAGAGTTCCGGGAATGTCCACACATAAAAACAAATTACATATAATCGCAAGCAAAAATAAACTTTTGTAACATATTTTTTTTCCCACAATAATATAATAAACAGTAGATAAAAGTGAGCACAATTTTATTTCAATTTTATTGCTTAAAAATTAATTTTAATTTCTGATTAATTATATAATAGAGGTTTTAGGACATATAAAAGTAAATTAATGAACAATAAGCATTTCTTAGCGGTTTTTGAATCTCTGAGGTTTTCCCAATAGCGGACACCTCCGAATAGCGGACAATTTCTGCGTTTCCGAGGTGTCCGTTATTTAGAGGTTTTACTGTATTTAATAATGATATGTGAAATGTACCTTTTTTATATTAATTTTTTCATTCGTTTTACGGTTTTTGCCTAAATTCGCTAATTAATAATTTTTTTGTTCTTTTTTCAACGACAGAGCGACCATTATCTTTGCTTTTTGAAAAAGTATTTTTTTTTTTTTTTTTTTTTTTTTTTTTTTTTTTTTTAATTTTAGGGCTTTTTATCGATTGTGAAAATCAAGTTAAATGGAGTACGCAAAAAAGAGAAAAGAAAATTAACCTGAAATCCGAATGAAAGCTATAATTTTCTTCTATATAATTCAAGAAAAAAAGAAAGAAACGCAAAGATTTAACTCGTATATAAATTTTTTTAATAAGTATATGTGGTTTATTCTGTTATATTTTTTTGAAAGATTTGTATTGTATTTATGTCATAGAAATATATCATCAAAAAATTATTATTTGAAAGTAGCTAATCAAAAGTAAGACATTATGAAACTGCATACGGCATCATTAATGTAATATAATTAAGGATAAATTAAAAAAATTCAATAGCAAAGCCGTAATTTTATAACATATAAGTTTCACCATGCCCAAAAAAAGCCCCCAAAAAAGCTTAAAACATAGATTTCTATTTAGCACATTCCAACAAATTTGAAAAGTGCTTATGCATTCGATTTGCCTGGGCGTCTGTCCGTCAGTCTGTCCACGCTCACACTCTTATAAATATACTCGGATTTTCATGAAGTTGATAAAGTTTATTTAAGGTCACCAAAGTATGTTTGGCATTGTATATGAAGTATGTGTAATTAATGATTCATTTACAGGACTCTCAAAAGAATTCGATCACATTATGGTATATAGAGGAAAGCAGAGTATTTTAATGATATTACGCAATTTCAAATGTATCGAAAGTGATGTAAATCACTGAATTTTACGACGATCACGTTAAAACAAGGTATTTATAGCATTTTTAATTCATTTACAGGGATACACAAAAGAAATCAGTTACAGTATCGTATTTGCATAATAATTTCTATAGGGTAAATTTTAAAATTCGGTATGCGCTTTTAAATTTAATCAGTTTTTTGCGTATTCTCGTTATATATAACATATTTACCTCATATACAGGGCCGCACAAAAGTATTCGCGTACCATTCTTCTTATTAGAGGAAGTTGCTGAAGGGGAATTTTCAACTGAGGTATGTGTATCGTTTAAGTGAACTAAGTTTTAGAGTGCATGTTGTTAATAAACACAAATCTCTATATCATATACAGGGCTGCTAAAAAGAAGCCTATTGGTAATTAATTATTAAAAAGAAGATTACTGAAGTTATACTCTATGTTTGTTTTTAACATGTTCCAACGAAGTTGAAGAGTGTTTATGGATTCCGTTTGATTGTCCGTTTGTTCACACTTTAACTTACCGTAAATATAGGGAAATTCTCATGCAATAGGTGAAAATTATAAATAACGTTTATCAATTGCATAACCAAAGTATGTTTTGTATCGTATATAAAGTATACGGGATTACTTAGTATACACCCTGAAATCCGCACAGCTTGGAACCAGAGGTTAAGCGGATTTTAGAATTTCGAGGATTTCTGGTCATTGCTTTGTTTATATTTTTAAAATAGTAATTTCAATACAATTAGTTATATCTCAATTAGCAATTGAGATTATAATGAATGCTTATAATGTAGTAAGATATTAAAATAATTAAGTAAAGTAATAAACTTAAATATTAAAAATTTAGATTATTTGTTTATTTATTTTTGAATGATTAAAATACTAAAAGCAAAGGTGAAATAAATAATGAATAATGTATAATATATTAAATACTCATTATAAAGATGAGATGCATTTTCCCTAAATTATAGAATGAAACTTGCCTCATAAAGGTACATTTACTAATTCACATCAAAATCTTAAAATAAGGAAGTTTTATTTCAGGTTTAGCCAGTCTGAAAAATCAAAAAAGCTTGATTCATGCAAAAATGCCTTTAACAAAAAGATTATGAATACCAATAATATCAAGAATACCTTGAATTTTTTCAAAAATAAATTTATTTTTCCTCCCTGAAAAAGCACGAATTCAGTAATATTAACGATAATGACAGATTAAAATATATATAGAATTATTATAAAAATATAAAAAATTTCCCCCAAATGTCGTCCCTACATTTTAACTGAAAGTTTCATTATTTAAATCTGTAAATTATATGTGAATTTTAGAGAGTTGGCTCATTCCATGGTAATTTACGTTACATTTTGAACTATTTTCAGTAATTTTAGTAAATAACACACTCACAAAAATATTCAAAATGCAAATTTGACATGGTTTGCTAATTAAACTTATTCAAAACCCTATTTAAATTAAAATTATATAATTTTAATGTTATTACTTAAATTTTGGTAGTTTTATTTATTATGGTAACATCCATTACTGAAAAAGGAATATAAGTTATGATAAAAAATGTAATTTTCATTATCATTTTTAGGTGCGTTCGTAATTATGTAAATACGTAGCACCTATTGTTGTCGCTCAGTCCGTCCGTCCGTCTGTCTGTCCGCATATAACAACGCAAAAACTATCCAACCGAATCGTTTGAAATTTAAAATATATAATTATTACATAATTTTGTCGATTCATTTCAAATTTTATGAAAATCGGATGGATAGATCAATTACAGGGACAATCAAAAGGATTCCGTTACTTTACGTCAATGCGGAAAAAAGTTTCAAATGCATTTTAATCGTTTGAAATTTAAAACGTATATTTATTACATAATTTTGTCGAGTCATTTCAAATGTTATGAAAATCGGATGCATAGATCAGTTACAGGGACAATCAAAAGTATTCCGTTACTTTACGTCAATGCGGAAAAAAGTTTCAAATGCATTTTAATCGTTTGAAATTTAAAACGTATATTTATTACATAATTTTGTCGAGTCATTTCAAATGTTATGAAAATCGGATGCATAGATCAGTTACAGGAACAATCAAAAGGATTCCGTTACATTACGATCAATGGAGAAAAATGTTTCAAATGCATTTTAATGGTGTTACACTCATTTGAACATAATATAATTGGCATGAATCTAATGATGTATGTACTAAAAATCTACATTCTGTACAATCCCGGATGCAGAGAATATTTATTATTAAATTACAGGGCCACACAAATGTATTCCACTAAATAATTGTTTAAGAGTACTAATTCCACTAAATAATTGTTGGGAAAGCATTGTTTGGGGCGTGTTTTAATTATATTAACCTACTTCACATTTTATGAATAAGATATACGTTAATGAAGTATAATAAAAATTACTCCCTGCATATTTACAGGAACACAAAGATTTCGACCACTAACTGTATCCGGAGTACGCTCTACTATATCAGCAAGATCTGAATATTTTAAAACTTCGTTATCGTACGAACGCACCTCATTTGCTACGCTTCACGTGCAATTTCCAACTTGTTTAGGTAATTTTCCTCCAAATTGATCCTTAGATAGGTTTCATTGACAAATCATGCTAATTTTAAGTTTGGATATTTTTTAGTCTTATATTACTAAAAATTCTGAAGTAAATTGTTCTAAATGTAACGTAAGTTGGCATGGAATGATCTAGTTGCGAATTTTAGGGTTGCGGATTTAATCGAGTCTATTGTAGTTCATTTACAGGGGCCCTCAAAAGAATTCCATCACGTGATATATATGCGGGAAAATCGTTTGCAGGGTATTTCAATGAGATTGCGCTATTTCAAATGTATTGAAACTGATATAAATCATTGAATTTCACCACAAGATGATTATGATATAATAGGGTATTCATAGCATTTGTCGTTCATTTACAGGGACACGCAAAAGAAATCGGTTACAGTACTGTCTTATTTGAGTAATAATTGCTGGAAGTGAGTTTTAAAATTCGGTATGCGCTTTAAATGTAATAAATTTTGTGCATGTTACTCCTTGTATAGAAATTATGTACCTCCTATACAGGGCTGCTCAAAAGAATTCACGTACCATTCTCTTTAATAGCGGAAATTCTTGAAGCGGAATTCTCAACTAAAGTATGTATATATTTTTTAACTGAACTAAATTTTGGCTTGCAATCACTTAATAGATACAAATCTATATCTCATATACAGGGCTGCTCAAAGAAATCAGATAATTTTCCGATTACAGATAGGAACAGCTAAAATTGGGTTTTCAAATGTGTTATTCTTTTCCACGTGATTAAATTTGACATAATATTTTAAGGTGAATATAAAAAGAAAGTATGGAAATTGCGGTCCGCACAGCAAAATTTACATTAAAAGTTATATAATGCAAATTCTTTTGATACATTCTAATAAAAATATCCTTGGAAGTATTTTCAAGAGACATTACCAGAATAAATGCCAGAATAAATTCTAATAACATAAATAAAGCAGAAACAAAAAACAATTGTTGTTGGGATGGGCTTGCATCCCCCTCAACATACACCTTAAAATTTAGCTCATTTAATTCTCTACCATTTTTCACTTAAAAGATTAAAGTACATGGCATTCTCGGGGCTGTAGATCCCCTTGTCAGTTACTCACCTAATTTTGATCATTTCTCCACTTCATTTCAATCTTTAAAAAGCTATAACTTTGCTTCTATGAGAGCTACAGTAGGGAGAAAAATTCTAGTATAGCTAACTTTTCCTCGCCGTTCTTTTTGCTATTTCAATTTTCCAGTTTTCCCCATAGTACCGTTTGGGTCGTTTCTCATTTTTTGATGTAATATGTCTATTGAAAGCTCATACTTCATACATTACAAATCTAGCATTAAAAATTTTCTCCCATCATTCTGGGTCACGTTATGACCCATAATGGGTTAAAATTTAAATTTCTCAAACTTCTTCGAAATAAAAAACTTTGGTACATGCCAGTGAAACTGGGGTTCGAAATCGCAAATTTTTGATTGTGGACGCAATCTTTAAGCTTCTTGGCCACCAAGCGCTCAGCAACGCTATTATTTGTTTAGATTGCCATTTTTAAATTCGTAATATCTTTAGTATGGAATCTCCAATTTGAATAGTTCAAAAAGTATCAAAAAGTATCAAACTACAGGTATTGAAACAGTCATGAATACAAAATAATTTACTAGGATAAGGATTAATACAAATGTATCAATAGCACGGTCTAATTTGTGCTGGCGTATTTATCGCGTTTTAAAATGCAAGAAAGTAATTATAGTGAGATAACTACAATAGCTGGACATATAGTATAGTGAGGATTTTTTTTATATAGATATTGATATGTTCTTTAATATTGTAGACCATTTTTTTGTTCATTTAAAAGTATTTTTTGCACAATAATATATTTCCTGGTGATTCAAAAAATATGTCTTGAAGGTTAAAAAAACACACGTAATTGTTCAAGTTTTCACTTCTGTCGGCAATCCCGGAGTGCCACTATTTTTTTTCCACGCCCGTCTGTCTTAATCCCTCCCCCCCCCCTATCGCCTCCCCGGCGGTGGGAGGTGGTAATTAAGGTCTTGTTGATTGTCTAAGCTTTGTAATTACAAATTTTGAGTTTATCTGTGTGAATCTGTCAATATCGAAATATCGATTCTAGAACTGAGAAATAGATTCTTATTATGATCGATGCTGTTTTATTCGATGTTGATTTTAATCGATTCTCAAAATTTCCAGAATCGCCCATCACTAGTTTGAAGTGCTATCAAAACTGGTTACATTTATTTTTCGCATACTTTATTGATTTAAATAAAGAAAAAAGTCAATAGAATATCGCTTTACATCAAGTAACACTTAAAACAAATAGTTACTGTTTAAAAGTATTTTGTTACAGTTTTTTGTTACATAAAGCATTTAACAATAATAATGACTTGTTGCACTAGCTTCGAACGGAGGAGGGATCGGGAATAGATAGAAATTCTTATCAACAAAGCAAATGGACAACATTCTTTTTCTTTTTCGTTTATTAGTAAACACAAGTTTCATTTCATACATGGTTTCACTCATTCATGGTCATACATATTTCACACATAGTTTTGTTGAATCGTGATTATATATGCATACACATATACACAGAAGAACAATAATATCAAACTTTGGAGTATTTCATATATTAGAATTAAATAATTTCATAGCAATTTAGTGATTTTAATAATAACCTTCTTTTTTTGTAAAAATCGATAACAGACTAAAAAACGTAACATAACTATTTTGCATGAAATACTATGTTAAAAATAAAAATAGAATATTTTGATTGGATTAAAAATAATATCGATATCAAAAGACAAACCCCCTTTCCAGGGCCGTAGCTAAGGGGACGCTATGGGCGGCTCACCCCCCTAAAATTTTTTGAGCCCCCCTCCCTCCCGAAAAAGATTTCAAGGTCACTCAATGAATTTCTGTTCCGAAAATCCAAATGAAATTCTGTTCAAAAATCTAATTTAGTTTTGAAACCCTTTCACAGTTTTGCAGTATTACTAAATTGTATCTAAAATAAGCGTTACAGCACTCCCTCATCCTATTTGTACATATGAAGCTAACATGATGTTTAATTTTGCACCAGTTATGTACTCAAAATTTTCATCATCATATACTTTTTTATTATAAAATGAAGTTATTACAACAGTTTAATAAGAAACACAGTACTTGCAATATGAATAGGCAATAATTTATCTTTCTGTGTTAGAGAAAAAGAAAAAATGTATGAGCCTCCCCCTATAATCTCTTGAGCCCCTCCTATAGATCACTTCTAGCTACGGCCCTGATCCCTTAGTGATATCTTAAGAAATCATAGGCCAACCCCCTCGCCTCCCTAAAATGATAACGTTATATTTGCACAGCCCCTTAATTAACATATACAAGTGATATGTTTAATTAACGTAAACATTAATCTATAGACACAAGAGCAGCAAAATAATATTAATGTTAACCCTTTGCGGCGCAGTGGTTTCATAGATATACCACTTAATTTTAATTCGCAAACGCCACATTGACACCGGAATTTTCTTTTAAAAAATTACGGTTTATTGAATGCGTGAAATATAGCGTTTTCTTATTTAAAAATAAAGTTATTTTCGAATTCCGGTGTTAGCCAATTATTTTAACCGTTAAGCAATGAATTTGTCCTGCGCCGCAAAGGGTTATTGTTGTTACTAATGCTATTAATTTATCATGTTTGTCTGCTGTTGAGCATGGAAATGTTTAATTGTGGATGCATAGCATCCGAAATATCTGTAAATCGGTTTTAGAAAGCGAAATAATACACACACGACTCGGAAGCATTTCTGAAAATCAATGGCAGTATAAGAAACATTGTTTTTATAAGCTCTTCTTTAAATTTCGAAAATATATTCGTTCTTCGGTTTCTAAAGATTTAAAAAAAAAAAAAAAAAAAAAAAAAAAAATCTTTTCGGAAACGTGTGTAACACGGAAGAAGTTTTTGTACAGTTTAGTTCTTAGTTGTCTTATGTTTTCTTTGATTTTCAAAAGCGTCTGCATTATTTATTTATATATCACAGTCTATATTATTAGATATTAAGTGCAAGTAATGAAAACCTTAATATAATATAGTACCGAATTATCATGTTTAAGATTGCGCATCATTTTTAAAATTACATCATAAGAATAACATTAAACTCATCGAAGAACTTTATTTTCAAATAAATTTACATAAAAACAATTTTGAGAATAAAATTTAAAATGTCCGATTTCGGTTGATCATTAAAATTTATAAGGAAAATTATTTTCAAATAAAATAACATAACAACAGTTTTTACAATAAAATCTGAAACTTTCTATTTCGATTGATCATTAAAATGATTAGAAAAAAGAATCCAAATAATGTAAATGTAAACAATTTCAAAGAATAATGCGTTATCTTCAGGACGAAAAACATAACTAAAATTACTGTTAAAGAAATAAACTTTAGCACAGCCGAAAAGAAAAAAAAATACTGACCATATGGTTTTTCACATGAAATCATCAAAACATTTACTATACCAGTTTGAAAGAAAGTTTCTTTCATGATCTTTGAAAGCTACAATTGTTTTAAGAAATGAAAAAAAATAGTTGTTTTTATTTTTGTAAAGTGTTCCGGTGAAAATATATAATATATTGCGGGCCTAAATAATTGATGTTCCAAGAGTTTTTGAGTTTATAGCTTCTTGTAGAAATATTTTTGGATAGAATTCTTACACGCGAACATTGTCATTGAATTTTTGATAAGTTATCTCTTTCGGCCCTGAATTTTCTTCCAATTTTGAGAAAAAAAATTACTTTATGTTAATACAATTAAAAGTAGCTATTTAAATCTCTGAAGAAATTTAATGATATATTGTTTACAAAAACGTCATGAATGTTATTGTTTTGCTTATTATAAGTCTAAGGTAAAATTTTTGAAGAAGTTTGGAAATGACGTATAACTACAAGAATAAACAGACATAAAAAACTTAGTAGTATTTAATATGATTTATCACAAATAAATAATTTAGAAATTTAATCCCTAGTTTAAGGGAGTCCGGGAGACAAAAATCTTGAAATTAAAATATATGTATATATATATATATTCCATTATTTTTTTGCTTTAAGGGTGTATTTCGATTCAAACTGTTTATTTTGCGATTTATTTTTGAATTCATTTTTGCTCTCAAACACACCAAACTTTCAAAATCTCTTATTTGGAAAGTACACAAGGTGCCGTGGTTCTCGATTCTTTGATAAATGCAGAAAATATTGCAATAAAAGCAATCAAAAACGGCATTTCGAACCGATTTTTCCCAAGCAGGATATCTGGGAACGAAAAAAAGCGTCATACTGATAAGGTAGTTGTTTATAAATCAAATTCTAATGAATTGAGCATCACACGGCACCTCATACGTCCCTTGAAGAATCCCCTCAGCAAGTTTCATGTTTCTACTTTTAAAAATGTGTCTGAAATTGTATCGGAAAATTTCGAGCTGTTGAAGGTGGAAAAGTGTTTTTTCGAATACACCCTTAACCCTTTAACGTTCATTGGTTTCGCCACGAAACCACAAAATTTTAATTCCGTTACGCAACACTGACACCGGTATTTTTATCTGAAAATATCCCTTTTATTTTGTATGTGAAAAATCACGTTTTCTTATTTTGAAATATATTTGCTCTTAATTACCGGTGTCATTCATTTATTTCGACATCTTAGCAATGAAAATGCTAAGATCGTTAAAGGGTTAAATCAGATTTCTGTCTTAAATAGAACAAGAAATATTAATTTTTTCGTTTTGGTTTGTTTTCAAAATTTAGCTTTCAGATAATGGTTCTTGCGAAAACGACTTCTTGTAATAATGCGTTTTTCTTAATGATGGGTTTTTTCATTATTTCTCCTATTAAAATTATTATATTTCAAAAACACTTTAAGATAAATGGTTCAAACTTAGAAAATGCCTTTTTCAGTTGTTTTAATTTAATTTTGATTCAGCAAATTCGAAAAAAAAAAATTACTTTAAAAAATATGATTTTTTAATAAAAAATTGCATCTTTATATATATATGTTGCGGCCAATACCCGGAGCCTGGCCAATTCTAGAACTGGCCGGCCAATACCCGAACTGGCCAAGCTTTCTGGCCAAAACCCGAAATACATGAAATGAATAACGTATTTCGGGTTTTGGCCGGCCAATTCGCCAAATGACCGGGAAGCCTTACCCAACATCCGAACTATGATGCATAGGTACCAATTTTTTTTGTAATTAAGATAATGTAACATTAAAATGTACAGTAAAAAAGATTCCCATTGATTATATTGAAACGAAATATTTTTGTGTAACCAACTAAATTAACCAAAAATAGTATGCAATTCCCTTTTAATATCAAAATTAATTGATAAACCAAATACGATAACAATTACAAGTTAACCGGAAACTTTACTCTAGTTAGATCACGGACTGGCCGACGTCTAGACTATTTGAATTCATAGACGCTTTCAACTATGTTAGAAAGGATTAAGCCGAGTACTTATATCTATTTCGCGAATTGGCCAATTGCATCTGGCCAGTTCGCGAATTGGCTGTCCAATTCTAGAATTGGCCAGTCATTTTTTAACGTTGCTGGCCAATTCGGGAATTGGCCGGCCAGTTCTAGAATTGGCCAATTTCGGGTATTGGCTGCAACATATATATATATATATATATATATATATATATTTAATTATATTTTAAAATAATAATAATATATAAAATAATTTTTTTAAATTTTTATATTAATATTTTAAAAAATACTCTATCAAAATTAAAGCTTGTATTATTCTCATTATTTATATGAAAAAAATGAAATTCTACACATAATATTTAGAGTTATAATGATTTTAATTGCCCCCCCCCCCCCCCGTCACTTTTTTAATAAAATTTAATTTTTAAAAATAATTATGAGTTATTAAGTTTTATCATATGATTTTGTTTATTAATAATATGGTCAAAAATCATCACAAAAAAAATTCAAAATTATAACACAACGAATAAAAATTATATTAAAGTGTGTCCCGGACTCCCTCAATAATTCATCTAATTTTTATTTATTGTTGCGCTATTCAAATGCACTCCCCCTCTTTTCTTTTTTTTTTTTCCTTTTTAATAATTCATCGCGATAAGTTACGATACCAAAAGGTACTTTTTTTTTTAAATCATACCATCCATCAATTTTAGAAATAGAAAGCTATCACCGAAGTTGAGTTATCACCAATCAAATACAATTATTTTTAATTTCTTGACGGCTCAAAATTTCTATGTTTAAAATTATTCCTCTTGTATTTTAAATTTATTTTAAACAGTATTTTTGAATGTGTGTTTTTGGCAGATGTATTACAATATTTTAAATTAATTTTGATCTCGACATAAATGAATAAATTTAAACGACATTTTTTCTTTCTTTTTAGAATAAATAAAATTCATGAACCAGAATTTTCATTTCTTCTTATAGATCCGAATGCAAAAGAACTACATTTAGTATTATCTGCTTGTAACAAAAAATATTAATTTTAATGTTAGTGTTAATGCTGTTAATTTATCATGCTTGTTGAATATGAAATGTTTACTTATGGCATTTTGCTTTTTCAAATGTATTAAAACTGATAAAACTCACTGTATTTCCTACCATCCCGTTAAAACAGAGCATTCACAGCATTTTTTATTAATTTACAGGGACACACAGGAGCAATCGGTTACAGTGCTGTCTTTACGTAATAATTGCTGGAGAGTGCGTTTTAGAATTCGATATGCGCTTTTAAATTTAATTCATTTTTTGCATATTTCTCTTTATATATAAGTTCTATACCTCATATAGATGGCTGCACAGAAGTATTCACATATCATTCTCGTTATTAGAGGAAATTGCTGAAGGGGAATTTTTGACTGAAATATATGTATCGGTTAAATGAACTAAATTTTGAAATGCAATTTGTTAATAGATACAAATTTCTATATCATATACACGGCTGCTAAAAAAATTCGGATAATTTTCCGATTATAGATGGGAACAGTTGAAATTCGGTTTTGAAATTCGTCATACATTTTCATACGGTGGAATGGGTATTTTATTTATTTAAACGATGTAGCTACGTTACATTAATTTTAATGCGTTGGAAAGTGCTTCATAATCTATGCTTAATGCATGATTTTTTCTTTCTTGTTATTTTCAAGTCAGAATTTTTCACAAATCGTAAATATTTGAATTTTTATGACATCGAATTATTGCAAAAATCTGATATTATACAGTAGGTGTAAAATAATTTTTATCGTAATGATTTATTCATCTTTTTACGTATATTATACTTTTTTACAGCAAAACATATAAATATTTGCGTCTTTAAAATTTTTGCAGTTATATTTCACATGTGGAAGTTTGTTCTCGTGCTCTGCCACGTGGTTTATCTTTTATATTCTCTGGCAGAGCTGTCCAACCCGGAGAATGGGGGCGCCATGTCGCCCCTTTGGAAGATTTCTTAGGCGCCATTCCGAATGCTTCCCGTTACTAACTTTTTTAAAATATAAAATCCGTTTTAAAATATAGAGATACAAGTTTTTAATTATTAATATCTGCAGTCGTTTTATATTGTATGTAGAATCAATGGGTTTTTTCCACTTTATCCTACCAAAGTTTTTGAAATGAGACCAGAGCCATTACTAAGGGGATGCATGGGGGGGGGGTCTCAGCTCACCCCCCTAAAACATTTTGAGGCCCCCTAAAAAAGATTTCAAGGTTACTAAATGAATTTATGTTCCGAAAATTCCAGTGAAATTCTGTTCAAAAATCTAACTTAGTTTTGAAGTCTTTTCACAGTTTTGCAAAAATATTAAATTGTAAGTAAATAAGCGTTTTATCCTATTTGCACATATGAAGCTAACATGGTGTTTAATATTGCACTAGTTATACACTCAAATTTTCCCTCATCCTGTTCTTTTTTAGCATAAAATGAAGTTATTACAGCAGTTTAATAAGAAACACAGTAACTACAGGGTGAATATGCACGCATTTATCTTTCTGCGCCAGAGAGAGAGAGAAAAATATGAGCCCCCCCCCTACATTTTCTTGATCGCCTCCCCCCAATTATTCACTTCTAGCTACGGCCCTGGATGAGCCCCTTTAAGGGAAACATAATTTTAAATGTACTATATTTGTACGTTTTCTGAATTTTAACATAGGTATGACTATCCTTATGATATTTATCTGTGTATCTTATAAGACGTGTGTTTCTGCCGAATGTTTCTTGTTACTCGATTCATTTAAAACTTAAAATGCCTTATTTTTTACTTTTTATTTAACATTTACATGTTTTAGTAATTTAGGCAGCATTAAAAGTGCTGGGTCCTTATCTACAAAAGTTTTTGAAATACGTTCTTCTCGGGGCAATGTAATTACACATTAACTATGATTTGCGTTTCTGATGGAATTTATTTTTAAATGGGCATACTTATTGATAAAAGCACATCGCAAAAAATGAGTATATGTCACTACTGGCTTTAAATAACGCTGTGTGTTTCCAATCATGTGAATAATGGGGCCCTTCATTATTTGTTAGCAGCTAAAGTGTGCCCCTGGAAATTGAAACGTTGGTCAGTTCTGCAACATTTTATAAAGTACATTTTATAAAGTTAAAAGATAAATTTTAATTTAAAAAATATCATTAAGAAAAACAAGACAGAGTTTCGCCATATTTTTACTGTTTAACTCTGAAATTTATGTTATGCGATATCCTTACGTTATAATTATGATGTTTTAAATACAAACGTGGTGGTTAAAAATAGAGGTCATTTAGGAATTTTGCCTTAAAAAATACATAAATATCAAATATCAAAAGTTAGAAAACACAACCCTCACATTTGTTTTATAAAATCAGATTTTTGTATTGTGATTTATTTATTTGCTTTTTTTTCCAATTTATATTTTTAAAACGGATAAATTACTTTAAGAATAATTACTTTACATTTTTTAAACGGATATATTTACTTTATATGCTTAAAAATGAAGATAACTTTAGGATTCAACACTAAAAAATAGATAAAAATCAACTATCAAAAGATAAAAAACACCTTTTTGTATGCAATAAAGCCAGTGTGAAATTGCAGGTATTTCTGATTCATTACACGTAGATTTTTAGTTCTTCGTTGTAAGTGAGTGTAATTGTTTTAGGTAATTGTTTATACAAGTAAAAAAAAAATAGTTAAAAGAAACATTAAATCAAATTTCACAGAAAGGAAAATTTATGTATTGTACGAAATTATTGTAGTCTGTATGCGGTCTTACATTTCTGTACATACCTCCGGTACTCATGAAGTGAGTTTAAATGTTTAGAAATGTAAAAATATACTTTAACACATTAATGAGAGTTTATTCATAAAGTGAGCTACTCTCTACATTTCATGTGCTTTTTTATAATAATAATAACAATTATAAATAAATAAAATGTTAGTATAATTTATCATCTAGAGATTTCTCATTATCTTATTAAAAGTTTCTACTTTGCAAAATGATTTAATAAAAAAGGTAAAAATAAAGTTTGTTTAATATATATATATATATATATATATATATATAAACATTATTAAGTTAAAAGATAACTTTTAATTTAAGAAAAGTTTATGTGAATCAAAACAACTTCTATAAATAATAAATTTTAATTTAAAAAAATTAACATTGAAAGAAACAACTTCTTTAAATATAATTACTGTTTAAAAAAAATTCTGTAATTTCTGTTCTAATGATTATTTATTTTTACATAATAAATAATCATAATAGTGTATAACTTCTTCATATTCTGCCTTTTTATGTGGAGAAAATTTTGTTTTAAAATGATTTACAGTTTTGTGAGGTAAAAAAATAGTTCCACAAATATTATTTTCATTTTTGAAAGCATTTTAACTGCAGAATAAAAAAATTAAAAATATAAAATTTTTGCAAGAATTTCTAAAAATAAATTTTCTTTCCCATAAATTATTTTTAAGTTTTATCTAATGCATTTGCATCATCTTTAAAATAAAAGTTCTTTTTTTTTTTTTTTTTTACGTTTGTATTGATTAGTTTTTAGATTTTATTTCCTCAGACTAAATTGAACGTCATGATTTATTTGTAATAGAAAAAAGAAAAAAAACCCTATACAATTTTTTTTTTTTTTTAACAAGCAGTTAACTAAATAAATAATTGGAAAATTTCGTTTCAAATACGTAAGACGAAGCTAACTTCTATTGAAATTTCTGAATTTATAAACAAAAAAGAAGAAACACAGGTGATTTTTACGCAATCCTGTCCCATGGTAATAACTCATCCACCCCCTCTCGAGCCTCTATTTGATATTAGACATTAGAAACTCAGAAACCCAGCACACGAACTTCCAATTAGAGTGCACCAGCGAAGAGATTTCGCCAAAAGTCAGCCAATCTAGACTCCTTTTCGTTATTCAAAACACCCTACCACAATTTTAGTGGAATGTTATTAGTTTTATTTTACGACAGAATGTCTGTCATGAAATGAAATAAAATATACTATATGAAAATTCTGGTAGCAATTTTGTGTATGTTGTTGGTTTTCTTTTGATTTTCAAAGTGCAAATATTTATAGATACACAAAAGAGGTAAAATGTTATCTAAAGTGCCCAAAGCAAAAATCCCCTTTAAAAACTTTTTAAAAACACATCTAAATAAAAGAGTAATAAGCAAATTTAACAATTTAAAAAAGTCTATACTAGCTCTTTAAGAAAGGAAAGTTGACTAATTATTATTAGTATTATTATGATTATTTATTTATTATTGTCATTATTATCATTATGAACCCGTTTAAAATGAATTATAATCGCATGAACATAAAACGGTAAAACTAATTATATGTTGATTTTCAAGGGAGAAATCAGAAAGCTGAGCTGCCTTGATAGAAAAAAAATCTTAGTTTCTCTTTCTGGTAGTATATACTTTTTAAAATGACTTTTAAAGATTAAATTACTTTCTTTTTTAGCTTAGCATAGAAAAACAAATTTAGTTTAAATAAACTTGAAATGAATTGTAAAAGAAGAAGAAAAAAAAGTGGGAGTCTCTATACTTATAACCAAAGTCCAAGCAAGGCCACAAGAAAACTATTTTTTTTCTAAAATGCAATATGTATACTGTAATCTTTCTGAAAGTCTGATTCTGTGTAAGACAGAAATCTGTCTAATTCAGGAAGATTATGTTCATGTGGATTCGGAAAGACTTCAAAATCTGTCTGATTCAGAAAGATTTTGAAATCTTTCTGAATCCACAGATATAGAGTAAAATTTGTCTAAAGCAGAATATTGTCTACTATGGAACATTTTCTTTATCCCGATCGATTCTACCCCTGCGCAAAAAATAACTGATTGTAACCAGTAAATTTTAATAGTATTTGTTGATTTATTAAATCTCAGCAATAGCATTATTAAATAAGGGAGAAAAGGTTTAAAAAAATAGTGGTACCAATCGGTCATTTCTGACGCATCCCTTTTTCCACCAGAAACAGAATTCACTATAAATTTATTCTACCTTGGCAAGATTTTTACGTTGTCAGACTCAGATTGGTTCCTGGAGAATCCAGATTTCTAGCGGCCAAGCGCTAGCCCCTCGGGTATCCTTCACCTCACCAGGTGGCGCCCGCGTGCGCGGAAGGTGTGGTCTAGCGGACTATGAGAAGAGGTCGCGGAGCAGATTTCTCCTCAGTTCGCTCTCCAGCATCAACGATTAAACCTGCCTCAGCAACATCCGTCCGTATTTTAACACCCGTAATCCAATCACGATGAAGTTTTTAGCGCTGTCCGTTGTTGGCTTGCTTTTGGTGGCACTTGTATCCGCCGCTCCAAGGAGGAGAAGGGATGCTGAAGAAGTAAAATCGGAGGAGGTGAAAGCGGAGATCGAACACGCAGCTGTTCCCCAAGTTCCTCAAGAAACACCTCAACCCACAGAGAAAGTTCCCGAAGTTCAACCGTCTGTTCAACCCGTTGCTGCCGGTGAGTGATTTTTACATCGTTTAACACAAGAATCCCCGGAAGGAGTCGATTCAACTCCAACCATGTGATTAAATTGCAATTCGAATCAGAAATTTTTTCTTAAAATAATTTAAATTCAATCCACACAGATTTTCGTCAAATAAATCAATTAAGTAATTTTTAATAAAAATTCTGGTGTGAAATGTTAATGTCAAACTTTAGTAAAATTTCCTCGCGTTCTAGATGTCCCAATTATTACAACAGAAAGAACTTTTCCAATAGATTTTTCTATCAAATGGCAACAAAGTTAAAATTCTGTTATTACTGCCGATGTGTAAAATTACTCTTTTGACATATCCAGGGTTCGCAGTGTTTCTATTTTTTTTTCTACTTTTTCTACCACTAATTTAAAACTGTATTCTTTATTCTCTAACATATTGTCAAATGAAAAAGATAAGTGGCATAAAGAATATTGCCTGGAAAAAGTAAAAGTTTAATTGAAAATTTTTACGAATACGGCAAACTCAGCATATATCTTTTTATTGTTATAAAATATTTTACATGTGTGACAGCATAACTTATCATGCGCAAAAAAAAAAAAAAAAGTGTCTGGTTGTATTAAAAAAAATTACGCACGCTCATTATAAGATTAACCTTCTACAAGGCTTATTTCAAATGATAGGGTTTCAACAAATTTGGATCTTACTATTTTTATTACCATTTTGTGAAGTATCACATTCTGTGAGAAGAAAATTGCATAAAATTTAAAATAAAAATAAAAGTTACTTTTATTATATATTAAGAGTACCATGAGATTTTATTCATAATCAGCAACATGCTTATTTAAAGATTTCTAAACCTTTCGGTCACCAGGTATTCATGTTATTTTCCTAAACTAAGTTATAAAAATTAGTATTTTAAAATCTATTTTCGATTCAATTTTATTTACACTGTTACAAATTAAACTTAAAGGTCTTTTAATATGTGATATAATTTTTTTATGCTTAACTTTTTAAGAAATCTTTCTGAATAAAAAATTACAACTGGGCATAAGAAATTAAATGTAGCTATTCCAAAATTAAAGTTGAGTGAAATTTAAAAAATGCATCATTTACTGAAATTTAATTAATGTTGTTATTTTGCGTACTATTAATATAACAAGAGATTAAAGAATTTTTTTTAAAGACGTTTCGAAAATGTCGTAGTACAACTGAATCAAATATAACGAAATTTCAGTGCTTATTATTTTTTTTTTTTACATGAATAAATGTTTGGAAAGGCTGTTATTTTATTTAAAGAATAAAACGCACGTTTGAAATTTTAAAAAATGACCATCGATGTAAAGATTTTTAAGTGAACTTATTATTTCTAAATACTGAATGATAAATGAAATTATAATAGTAAATCTATAAGAAATAGCTATCACTACTAATATTTATACAGTAAAAAAATTAATTCTTAAAACAAATAGTACTCAATGTAAAGACACGTTGTATTCTTAGCATGCCAAACCCGAACGGGTTAATTCTTTTCTTCTACCTTTTTAAGTAGTAGAACTTTAATCCCTTTTATCTATTTTTATTAACTTTTGAGGAAAAAAATATCTTTATAAAAAAAATATCTTTAAAAAACCGAAAATACTTGGCCAAATGTTAAAAGCTAAGATTTACTGATAAGCAAGGGATATTTCAGTGGTTATTTTGCCTACTGTTAGTTTAGTAATACATGTTATAGAAGAATTTTTGAAGATATGCTTGGAAAATGCTACAATATTGCAACAAAAGGATTAAATGTACGTCACAATTGCACAATACTTTTTTCTTTAATCAAAAACTACTGTTATGGACAGATGGATTCCATTTTAAAAATAAAAGAATGAATCAAAACGTCTCAGTAACAGTATATGCAGCGTATATTATTTATTTATTTATTATTATTATTATTATTATTATTTTTACCATTCTATACTAAAATATAAATGTGCCTATAATTGTTAGTGCATATATATATATTAGCATTATAATATACAAATAATAATTGTATGGACGGAATAATAATAAATGTACTAGTTTTAGAACAGGAAAAGGTTAATTATGATTTTGACAACAGGATATAATTTTCTGCTCTTGGATCAGACCAAGAACATAGATCCCCCCCCCCCGCTCATTTGTCATTAATGTATAAAAAGTTTAAATTCAAACTTTTTCATAATAAATAATTTTTTATTGCTTGTAAATTTCATACGAAGTTCATTTTGCTTTTTTTTCCTCATAAATTTAAGAAATTTTTTTTTTTTTTTTTTTTTTTTTTGTAATTTAACATTATTATTAACTGTCAGTGTATTTATTATAAAAGCTATTTGAATTTGCTAATCCAATTATAGAAAATAAATATGGCCGGCTCTGAATTCAAAAAAAGTTGAGTGTGAACAATAAGGTTGCTTAGTTAAAATTCTCGAACGTTCCATCGCAAGTATTTTGAAAGAATTTTATATAATGTCGCGTTTTTTTTTTTTTTTTTTTTTTTTTTTTTTTTTCAAGAGCAATTTTTATGTACAATTGCTCTTCGAATGTTATATAACTACTTAAAACGGATTTCACGATCACAAAAATAACTCTTTTCAATTTTCATAATTTGCCCTTTTTGAGCTTTAGATTATAAGCAATCTTACTTTTAAATGCAATGATAAATATAATTTGTACTTGAACTATTATTTATTTCTCGCGCGTATTTAATCATTTAGAAAATGGTTGTTGTTTACAGTCGAGAATGGACCTTGTAGTGCTCGCATTTTATTTTATTTTTTATGATTGATCTAGGAACATTAATATTTAATCCATGACGTATGTAATGGATGATTCTGTTATTACTTAAGTCAACTTTTAATCATCATAAAAATGATACCTTTACTGATTTTAATAACTCACTAAGAAACTTTTTGCTTTGGGCAATTGATGTCCGCATTTTATTTATTTATTTATTTACAAAATTTACCTTTAGAAGATTTTTTTATTTTAGTAGGAAATCGAAATGTCGTTATTAATAAAGAAGAAAGTAAAAAAAGTTACAAAATGGATATACGCAAATTATCGGATATGGAAAAAACTGAATCCAAAGAAAGACGTCGTATTAAAAATCATACTTTAAAGCAAAAAACGAGATCTGTTTATCGAGTCCACCCATTATGATGTATGCTACGATCACGAAAAAGGAAACAATCTAAAGTTGAATCGATTAATTGTAAAATATCATTTATTTTAATATAGAATTTATATTTAAGTCGTAAATTTTAGTCTTTGAAAAATCATTTCCCAAATGGTTGTAGTATTTGTTAAAATACATTTATTAGTATTATTATTATTTTAAATGTTAAACTTTTTTGCAGACTAATCAATTTACAACATAGAAGACACTATGGTTTTAAAAAAGGCAATACAAATTTCTCCTATTAGTATTTATATAAAGTATTAGTATAAAGTATTTAAATTTATTTTCTTAACTATATACTTTCGTAAAGGCTATTTTCTTCTGTGGATATACTTTACTGCACAAATTGTTACGATAAACTCATTCCTATTACTATCTTAAGAATATCATTTTCATAACACTTATATTTTTGTTGTATATGTTGCACTATTATAAAAAAATAAAGCCAACATAAGTTGATAGAGGCTTTCAAATATTTTCTCGTTAATTTCGCAATTATAAAACTTTCGTAGTATTTATGTTTTTAAAGATGCTGTTTAGTTAAATTTAAATTAAAACTATTGAAAACATTCTCCCTTAAAGTGTATTTAAAAATAAATTAAAACAAGGCAAGAACTTTCTCACGGGGTATATAATTTCGAATTGACTGTGTGAAAGAAGAAAATATATAAAAATTGATGAGGTATATGAATTTTGATTATTTCAAAAATAAAAAGTTAATATAATGATGTCATAATTCTTTTTTATGTTATTTTACTTATGTTTCTATAAATATTATTTCATTGTTTAATGAAAATATTTTTTTATCCTAGTACAAATACTTTTTCAAAGTGGATTACTACATGATTGATGGGACTAATAGAATATTCTAATTGAACATTCATATGCTAGAACATCGTTCATTGCATGAACCTCATGCAACTCACGGATGAAAATCTAGGATCCGTTAAATCTCGATTCGCATATTAATTCGCAATCGGCCTGCCAAGTCAAATCTTGGTGGAAAACGCTTAAAAACCCGATTTTAATGGTTGAATCGTAGGTTTACAATTATTCTTTCCTGCATCCGAACGTCTAAAAAGATGGAGGATGGGGACCAGGAAAACATAATGGTAAACCTACGAGTCAACCATTAAAATCGGGTTTTTAGGTGTTTTCCATTAAGATTTGACTTGGCAGACCGATTGCGTTTTGATATGCGAATCGAGATTTAACGGATCCTAGATTTTTATACGTGTCATCGACGAGGTGATTGTCTGTGCTGCCGCCTCCCGGCCTGTTATATTTTCTTTACAAATTTTGTTTAAAATACATTTGAATATCGATAAATTAATCTAATGTACATTAATTTCAATGGTCAATCATAATTCGGCACATTCTGAGATTTCGATTACTGAAGAAATTGGTTTACTTTAAATCACTGACGATTAAGCGAATCCTCGTACTCAGTATAGTGTTCTAAGCTGAAAATATGAAAAGATTTAGAAGAGTTATTGGGAAAAAAGTGTACTTTGCGAGCCCATTTCATTCGTCGAATTAAATCGATTAAAGATTGAGCTAATTTCTTTTCCTTTTACCTAGAGTTCGTGCTTAATTGTCGTTGTACGCTTATATCAGTAGTTTTTGAAACCTTTCACATTAACTTTTGCTGACAATGAGTAATTTTTTAGGTGTAAGGATCGGAAATATTCAGTATGGCTCAGAAAAGATAACACTTTAATTTTTACCAGATCAAATTATAATAAACATTTTTTTAATTACTATTATTATTTTACTCTAAGTTCTGTTTTTAGAAGAAAAAAATCCCTAAATCTGACAAGAAAACAGCAAAATTTCCATTCTTCCATTGCTAAAACTCATCGAATTACAATAGTGTGAATTTTAAGAAATTTTAAAGTTCCCTGAACTAAAAAAAATCCTCTGTTGTTTTTAGTGCGGGAATTTTAAATCGTTAAGTTCTAGCAATAGAAGAATGAAACTTGTACTGTTTCCCTTGCCAAAGTATGGGAATTGTTTTCTATATAATTTATAAAACATATGGACCGTATAAAAATTTAAAAATTAAATTTTTTGAAGAATGGCAGAATTTTATAGTCAATGTAATCTTAATTCGTTTCTGCTTTTGAACCCTTTTTTAATACTCATTGCCTAAAACTTTTAATCTTTTTTTTTTTTTTTATTTACCCGTTATATAATGTAGTTGATTATCTGAAATATTCTCATTTAATATAAATTATATTCTCGCATGCTTAATTTTATTTATTTGCTATTTAAAGATATCAAAACATATCGTTCATTATTTATTTATTTGTTAATTACTTTTCATTGGACAAACATTATTTTTAATTTTGCAGTCAACACTTTTTAAAAATTAAGTTATTGCACAAATTGTTATTTAATTTTCAATAAAGTTATTGTAAAAAAAATATTTAAAATTGTAAAAATTACATTCGCTTGCATTTTATTTACTTATTTTTATTAATTTTTCAACGAACAATCAAAAAATCATATTAATCGAGTAAGAGTAATTCACTGAATTAAATATGGATAAAATTTTATTTCTCTTTGAAATTTTTATTAAAGTGTGAAAAAAAACTGAAAATTATCAGGAATGATTCTATAGTTTTATTTCGAATGTACTTTATCGCTTCTAGCAATTTTTATACAATTAAAAAACTGAAATTATATTGGAACAATGCATTTAATAAAAAACGTATAAGGAATTAGCCGTTCTGCACGCAAAGAAATTTTGTTAAACTTTCCTATTTTTATTTAAAAATTACATTTCTTAACGATCATATTTTCCTGCGCATTTCATATATCGTGAAATGACACAACTAATACATCTAAAAAGAAGAGTAAAGCTATATTTTGAAATTAAAACTGCGCGTTTAACAAAGAAAGAACAGACGCTATTTTATCAGCTTGACAAGAGAATGATGCTTTGCTGTTATAGTAGTTTTACAGGGATAGATTGCTTCTGCAATGAAACACATAAAAACGGCGATAGTGAGTTACATTTTTTGCAACATAAACTCTAAAAATGCCCAAAATGTACAATGATTGCGTCGTAAACTGACACATTAATCGTCATAATATCGTATACTGAAAGACTAATCTTAACATAAGAATTAGGTAGTATTACGTGTAAATTGTATTGCGATATTTATTTAATATATGATACTTAAAATGCATTATAAAAAGTGCTCAAGCACTTTTTTGTAGGTAAATATGTTATATCTGTCTGTATTTGGTAGTTAAAATGGCATAAAATATTTTTCAAAATATAGGCTTAGTAATTACCGTAATTTCTGACCTATAATCCACGGGTCAAACAATACTATCTGGACTCCGAAATCTTATTTAATAAAATGTAACTTATTAAGTCGTTGTAGATATTTAGCTTCAATTATTAAATAAGATTTTTAGGTTGAAACATGATTGTTCGATTTGCAGATTATGGGCCCTAAATTAGAGTACTTAAAAATAAAAAGTAGAAAGCAATAACTTAAGATCTATGATTAAATATTTAGTTAATTCTGCACAATGAATTTTTTTTCTGTAATTTGCATAAAATGTAAAATGTTTTTAAATCGTTGTCTTATTCCTTTAATAAATCAAAACAAAGAAACAGAGAAAATTCACAGTTTTCTGCAAAAATTGAAATGCACAACAACAGTAAATTACAGTAATTCTATACAATTTAAAAGAAGAGAAAAAGTTGGTAGCAAAGTATTTTATTGCAAAACACACTTCAAATAAAATTCTTATCATAAAATCTATTTGCGTCTTATCTTAACTAGTATATTCTTGAAAGATCACAATGCATTTAAAAATGAAATGGATGTGAAAAAATTAAATGGACTTTCCAGGATAATAAACGTAATTTTTAAATTGAGGTTTATTATAAAGAATACAGTGCATTCCATTAAGGTAGTTGATAGTCTTTGAAATATTTAAAAAATGTCCGTTAATTATTGTACAAAAATTATTTTTGTAACTATTTGATGTTAAACAGAAAAGACACTTCCACATATAGAAATACGTATGCGCATGTACGTGTTCATGTTTAGTTGTGCGTATATAGGTCTTAATCTATTTTTTTTATCATGAGACTGGACCGGTAATTATTATTATATTCAATAGGACCACAATTTACGAAATAATTTCTTAGTGTTAGATTTCTCTTGAAAACAACTTAGCAGATAATATATTTTAAAAATCCGTGCGGACACATTAAAAAAAAAGAATAGTTGCTGTGAGGTATATCTCACTACCCCGTTATGAAAATGTTAAAATTCTCTTTTAAATTTTTAATTTAAAGATCGTTTCTACAATAAAATCATTCTTTTAGTTTTCATTCAGTGATAAGTTTAAAAACTCATTCTGTTTTTTAAAAATTTGTTACACTTCTATTTTTAAGAACAATGATAATAAAATAAATGTATTGTGCTTATCGTAATTTTAATTTTGCAAAAATGTAGTTAATCATTCACAGCCATGTGCTATTGGTCCGTTTTGAAAGTTCTTTCTGTTTGAGAAAACTAATTCGCATTCGAAAATTCTATTGTTTAATTACCAGGTATTGTTTTCAATTATTAATAATTAACGTGCAAAATTTTCCGGTACAAAATTGATTTTCCCAAACAGAAAGCAATTTTCGGACGAACAAATATATTTAGATTTGATTTTGAACATCAAAATAGCTCGAATTCTAATTATGATAATTATTTACAAACTGTAGCTAAATCCCATGATGAATGAATAATTAATTGTTGAATTAAACATGATTTTCTAACTCTTTTCACAACTCATTGACAGCTTGTCATGCAGCATCGATTTTAAATGCACTGCTTATTCATAGATGCATTTTATTTTAGATGTTGATTAGAATTTCAAAATCAAAATTGTTCAAATTCAAATTGTAACATTTGAGTTGAAACTTTAACATTTTGACAAGCTGCAAAATGCAATATTAATAAATTAATGAATGATGAAAATAAACTTCAATGAATGATGAAAATAAACTTCACTTTATGGCTCTCTCAACTCTCTATGTTTTAACAACCTGTCATTCAAGAAAGATTTTTCGAAATATTCATGTAATTCACCGCTCAAATAATGCGTCGTTAGTTGTTTATTTGTCAAAATTTGCTCAAACTTACTCAACTTAAATTCGAAATATTATCATTATTTTTATCATCAATTCATTTCAGACAAATATGTCAGTTTTATTCAAAATTAAAGTTAAATATTCGAGGTTCTTTCATATCTTCACTTGTTAGCCCGTCATTCAACACCGATTTTTCGAAATCGTTTATGTAAGTCACCGCTCAAATAATTGATTGATTAGTTGTTTCTTTGTTATATTTTGATGAATATTGCTCAGCAAAATCACGATAATCTACCTCATGATTGACGTTACTGGGTTGGAAATTTAAAATTCAAACCGCCATTACACTTTTCTTGTTTGGCAACAATCGGCAGGAAAAGTTCTAAAACATTGATTTTCGTAATGCCTTTATCACGAACTGACCTGCGCGAAAAAAGGGTCAAATGGTGTTTAATTACTTTTAACATTCCATTAGAATATTCTTATTTCCCTTTTTACTGTGGGTATTTCCAATGAATACTTACCTGTTGATGTTTTTGCCGATGTCCTTGGCGGTTACAAGGGTCTCGGAGGTGTGTTCTCTTAACTGCGTCCTTGCCCTTTGGCAAGAATGCATGACCCTTCGCGAACTAAAAGTTGTTATTTGGACCCTGATGATGATGTCATTTTTTCACCCGAAATATTTTAAGTCATGCAACGCTGGAAATAATAATATTCTCACCGGTAAAAAAAGAGTAGCTTTGCTTATCATAAATTACTATGCTAGGCACTATCATGACTAGTTAAATTACTTCCTGTTATGAATGGTTTAATGGTGCATAATCATAATCTCTGCGTGAGATAGACGGCAGTTTTACTGAAGTAGACTTTTTATTTTTATTTATGGATCTAAGGAACTGGAAAGTTTTCTAAGAACACAGGGATCTTTTTGTCTCTTTTTTTTCGAATGGTAATAAATATGTCTGCAGATAATAAATTATTTTTTTGTCGTTGGGTTAAGCGAACGACGCATGTAATTTAAATTTGAATAGTCAATTAACCATCTTCAGTAGCCATGCATATAAATTATTTAAGCACATAAGAGGAAAGTCATCATTCATATTTAATTATTTATGTTGCTACTTGGAAAAAAAAAATAACCAATTGTCTGAAAGACTTCCATGCTATTTAAAAGGTTTTCAGTGATTTTTCTAGCATGAAAAATATTTAATAATATTATGAAAATGTTTTTTATTTTATTATTATGTTTAATGTGGTAATTTGCCCTTTATGGGTCATTCTTAAAAGAGGGGGGAAATTTAATTAGAACAGACTACAGGCTTTTCTGTCAGAAATCTGTATTCTATTCTAGGATAAGCGTTGTTTTCAAAAACTAGTTTCTATTTTCTTTTTCATTTTTTTTTCTGTTTATACATCATTCTTAATTATTGCATAATTCATTCCATCACATTATCAAAAAGGAAAATAAGTGCACATTCAATTTTCTTATTTTTTTTAGGCATATTTTAATTTAGCGACTTTTTTTGACTTTTTTAATTATTTTTAAGTATGCCTTTTTTTTATTAATGATCTATCTCAATAATGAAAAGGTTTTCTACAATAAATTAAGGATAACTAGTGCAGCGTTTATTAATAAATATCTATTTAAATTGGAACTGTCAATTGATTGTCCAGATCAAATTTTAAAAAAATGAAAGACAGATTAATCCTAAGATCAGATTAACTATAAGTATAAAACTCTATTCTACTTTCTGCAAAAGCTATATCGATTTTAAGTTTTTATTGATTTTTATATGTTTTAATTAATGGAATAGTTCATATTTACAGAGTTTCCATCGATATGGACAGCCATGGATAATCTGGATAGTCAGGGAAATTTTATAATATACAGATAAAAACAGAGAATTTACAAATATTTTTTAGAAAATCACGAAAACCTATGGGAAAAAAAATAAAAAATGATGTGAAATTCGTCAAATGGTGTCCGAAAAAAAAAATCGCAAAATTCGTCTAATAATTGCAAAATAATCCGAAAAGTTCGAAGAGCGATCGCAGAAAAAAAAAATCTCGAATTTTGTCAAATGATTGTGGAAATAAATTGCTAATCTTATCGTATACCTATTTGGTCATAGGTTTTTTTTTTTTTTTTTTTTTTTTTTTTTTTTTTTTTTTTGTCAGCAAAAGTCAGGGAAATTGCCAGGCATAGGGGAACGAATTAGTTTTTAAGACCGAATAATTCTATTGTAATATATATTTAAATGTTGTTAATGTTATTTTTAAAAATACTTTTTCGAAACAACATTTGTACACCTAATATTTTCATGTAAGAAAAGTATACTTTGAAGATACTCAATACGGATTCTTTTATTTATTTATTTATTTTATTTTATTTATTTTTTCAATTAAAAGAAACAAAAATTTTATTTTCTTATTCATACTTAGAGAATTAATAACCTTTTCAAGTGTTTTTATTTTAAAGAGTATTGCTGTTTCCGCAGCAAAAAAACTTATTTAAACAATTGAAAGATGTCCGTTAATTTTAAAAAACGTATTGCATCTATAATCGAAAAATTCCTAAATATAATTTTCTGATCTAAACAAAGCTTATCTTTGAACTATGCAAATCTTTAAAAAGGATGGGAAAAAATATGGTTTGTTTATATTAAACATTTTAAATATACTTTCAAAATAGATTTTATCATTTGTTACTTTAGTTAATTAATATCTTTTGAAAATTTTGCTTTTAGTAGAATGATGTAGTAAAACTACATAACGGTCACTCCCGAATAGCGAACACTCTTTTTCAATTCTTCAAAACATATAAATTTGTGTATTTTTATCCTCTGAAAAGTGGACATCATAGAATGCGACTAATTCCGAACTTCCGATGCGGGCTATTGAGATATTTTACTCTATATCTTAGATGCCAACATTTCTTAATTATTCTAGAGTCGATCGTAGACAAACAAGCTTCCAACCGCTAATTTTATTTAATAAACGGTTTTAAAATTAAATCTAATGAGAACCATGTTGAAACAGGCCAAATTTTCTTATAAACATTTTCCGGTTTTAAACTTGTTTTCCTTGTATCAGACTGCGGGATAACCAAGAGATGTTGGCACCTATGATATAGAGTAAAATACGATTGAAATAATTGCATTTAAAGATTTATTTTTATATATTAAGATTTTACAACATGCCTATTCAAAAATTTTAAAGAGTTTTGAGTTTTTCCCTCTTGTAAATGTACCGTGTTTTGAAAAAGATAACACTAAGATTTTTTTTAAAAATATATTTTCAACATTAAGAAGCATATTAGTTTATGTTATTAAAAAATCGTTAGTTCTAAGTTTTTATTGTTAACAGATTTTTCTCTTCCGGAATTTGCCGCTATTTCACAATAAAGATATCTTTCTTATCATCTGGGAGATTAATTAAATAAGGCAAATCACTATTTACAAATAATGGTAGATTTACGAATTGAAATTCTTCTATATTTGAAACATTTTGAAGACTAAATGTGAAAAAAAATTAATAAAATCTCCATGGTTATTGAGATGTTCGGTTTAATCATTTTAAAATGATATTAATTAACCATCTAAAAAATAATGCGAAATATATTTTGACATTTTTTAATTTTTTAATATTTTGGAAGACTTTAATGGTTTTTCTTTTGTAAATCGTTGAATCCCTAAAAAATATCTTACAAAAAGCTTTAAGTTCATTTCATACGATAATAATAATAATAATATCTTGAAAATTTATTGCAAATCATGGAACAGATAGTCTTATACGTTTAATTCATAATAATTCACTAGAATAAAAGATTCAAATAAAATGCTTATTGGAGAACCTGGACAGAAATGATTCGAAAAAACTCATTATATTTTGGAAAAATCGATAATGGTTAAAACGTTGATGAATGCATTCAATTAATTTTAATGTATCAGTTTATGGAATAATGCAAAAGTAGAGTAAAATATTCGCTTACATTAATGACAAAATTAATTGTTCAATCCTATAACTTCAATGAATCATGATGATGGATTTTTATCTGCAAGCACAAAGCTTTTTTTACCCATTAAGCTTAGTAAAATCTGGATAATGAATAGCTTTACTATAAAAAAAAAAAAAAAATCTTATGCTAGAAATAATAAATAAAAAAGTTTAAGTTTGCTGCAAAATTTGAAATAGATTACCCATATTTTATATTTTCTATTCATAATTCAGAATTTGAATACTTTAAATACTTTTAGATTACAAAAGAATTGTCAAATCCATTGCTCTCTGAAACAGTCAGTTATGATTCAAAAGACATTTGTAAGAAACAATTTATTTTAATGCATTCCATTTACTAGAGAATAAAAGATTAGCATAAAAAATAAATTTATATTAATGGAAGAATTGCAAGCTTTTTAAATTAAGCGACTGATGAAGATTAATTTTTGTTGAATGAATAAATTCACTTTTTATTTATTTATTTTTATTTTTTTATCTTCCATCTAAGCCAATATAGTCCACGAAAAGTTGATATAAAAAATCATATTTTAAAACACTGAAAGTTGAATAACGATTGATAAAATTTATGTTAACAGATTTTTGGTATGAAAATATTTATATAAATATTTTCAAACATGAAATAAATCTTTTAAATAATATGATTTTTTATTATATGCTGAAAGTTAAAATAGATAATATTATAGTCTCGATAAATCTAGCAAAAGAAATCTAATTTTAAAAAAAGAAAAGAAATAATGAACAATTTTAAAGCTATTTTGAACGATAAAATGTTAATAATTTTGCATTTCCCAAAACATTAATTGAAGTTTTATTCATACTTTTGTTTATTTTTATTATTAAAGGCTATATTAATTTATATAATTTTATCCTTTTTATCTGAAAGTTATTTTAAATAGGATGAAATAAGATTTTTATAAACAAATGTCTACTCGTCCCATATTATCTTTAAGTTATAACATTTAGAAACAGGGAATGTTTTGGCAGAAGTCTATCATTGAATAGCTAGACTTGAACATTATAATTAATATTATAATGCTATTATATATTATATTCTATGTTGGTACTAAATGCGTTTTCTGATTTGTGCATTATTAATAATGATAAACTATCAAGTAAAGAAATATTTAAAGAATTAAATTAATTTTTAAAAAGTCGAACATACAGATCAAGGATTTAAATTAAAAATGTTGCATAACTTTAAATTTCATTTAATTTTTAAAGAAGCAAAACTTTCCAAATATATTTATTTATATTTATTTAAGACTTAGTTTACTGAAGAAAATAAAAATTATCAAACGATAACGAACGGCAGAAAATTTTAATCTATCAAAATTTTACATTTAATTAGCGCAAGTTTGGAAATAGAAACATTGATCGATAATATAAAAAACAAAACAAATAAGAGCCCTATTAAAATTTTAAAGCAACATATTTTAAGTGTGTGTGTAATTAAATATAAAGATCAGCTTAGGAGTTTCGCATTGTACCTGAATTACTTATTACAAGATATTTTTATTCGTAATTAAACCCTTAATGAGTTTCGAATTCTTGGAAATTTATTAACAACACAAAGACAAACTTAATTGATTAAAGAAATTCTAAAACTTTATTAACAACACAAAGACAAGCTTAATTGATTAAAGGAATTCTGATACTTAATTAATCTCGAGAAATTTCGAACATAACCACCTCTTATCTTTTTTTTTCACATTCATTTTACACATTAAATTTCATCGTATATGTATGAGTTGGTTCAAATTAATTAGAAAAGAAAATCTATGCTGAGGTAAAAATAAACAAAGCAAAAAGCTCTTTTTAAATTTATTGAACTGGGCGTTATCCTTTACATTAATATACTCATTAATATAAATGATTTTTGCAATCAACAGTCATCATTATTATGTATAATGATGTGTATGCATATGTGTGAATATAATATTCAAGAAATATTTCATATTCTATATATAATAGTCTTTTCCTTTTTTTTTTTTTTTTTTTTTTTTTTTTTTATTTTTTTAACTTAGAGAGATATTTTTCTGCATGCAACAGTGAATTAATTAAGTCAGTTGCAATTTAGATATTATAAAAAGAAAGTTGTTATAAGTTATGAAAATATTTTTTGCATGTTTTATGCATTTCACATACGAAATGCATAAATTTCTTATGTGTGTTAAACAGAAAAACTGAAATTTTAAAAATATCTTTCAAATTTCAATAATGCAAAAGCATGAAAAATTCACTTAACCCTTTACGGCACACTGTGCCCGGTATGGGAAACGTAATTTTAATTCCAAATTTGCAAACGGCATCACTAATATTATGGTAAAATATTGCTTTTAGAATAAAAATCTTAAATTAGGGTTTCAAAATATCTAAAAAAATTCGTTTGTGAATTCCAGTGTCAGTCGATAATTTCTCATTTTACTAACAGATTTTGGCCATGCCGGAAAGGGTTAAAAAAAAGAATGCTTTATGTATATGAGGATCTCAGAAGCTAAGGGGTACAAGTGACAAAAGTTTGATTTGGAGTAAGTTGAGTTCAAAGATAACTGACGTTAAATTTGAACATCAATAACATTTGACTTAATTGAAATTGGAAACTGAAGCTTGTTTCATTGTGGTCTTTGAACTCTTATTTCAATAGCTTTAAAAAAAATGGAGTAGAATTTTCTTTAAATTTATAACTAATCAGTATTGATTATTATTTGGCAAAAGTGGTTTATCTATAGAAAGCAGCACAAAATTAGCAAATGACTTATATTTCCTTATCTGAAAAAAGGCATATTTCCAAGTCGTCTGTGCACTTAGCTCGTTTTTTTTTTTTTTTTTTTTTTTTTTTCAATTTTGTCAGTTATAACCCTTGGCTTTTGGATTTCTCATACATATATATATGTGTGTTTAGATATATATACATGTTTTTCATTCCATTTACTTTTATAAATCATGTACTAATCCATGTTTCTTTATCTCATAATTATACCTTATGTTTGTTTGCTTTTTAATAGTCGAAGAGAAACCAAAAGAAGAAGTTAAAATAGAAGCAGTTAAAGCTGAAGAGCCGTCAGCCCGGGAAGAAGTTGTTCCTGAAGAACAACCCAAACCCCAGGAGCAAGCAGCCCCCGCAGCAGCTCCAGAACAGCCGAAGGAAGAAGTGAAAGCAGAGCAACCCAAGGAGGAACTTAGGGCCGAAGAAGTTCCCGAGAAAGTAGAACCCAAAGAGGCCGCCGTCGAAGAGAAACCCCAGGAAGCAGTTGGTAGCGACCGAGTTCAAGATGAAATTCCAAAGGCTGAAGAACATAAAGTAAGAAACTGTACTGGATATTTTTGCAAGATAGATGCACAGATGGCTATTTCCACGAAAACTTGTAATGTCTGTCACACAACTGAAAATTGCTATGCTTGTTGGATATCGTTAATATCGAAAAGTTAGCTTCGGCTTATTCAATTGATGAGATATCTCAGATGAAATAAATCCCATTTTTTTGTTTTAGAATACTGGTAGCAGAAAGTAGTAGTATGTGACAGGCATGACAAAGACTCATGGAAAAGCCAGATATTGATACTATTTGATAAAACTGGTGGGAATCAAACAAGTGTGAATAAAAGCCGAGAAGATCGCTTTCCGTGAATATCACGGGAGCGAGAATAAAGGCGCTAACGCATTTTGGCGTCATTTATAAAACTATCTTTAAGATATTCTAAATTTTTCCCAGGAAATTTGAACAGTTACTTTTAGTTATTATAGTAATATATATGTAGTGAATAAAATAAATGAAAATTCGGATTAAAATATTTATGATTCAAATTCGAAATTTCTGAATTTTAAAAAAAAACACCCTAGATTTGTAACACTTTTTGTGACCTGTATAGTGTTAATGCGTATCCCGCAGTGGTTCGAAATACGGTCTTTAGAGCGAAAAAAAAGATAATCGGTGTTTTTTGCGATATTAATTGTTTTTTATTATAGTATGAAGCATTTGAATAATTCTTTGTTAGTCGCAATAATCAAATTATGATGTAGTAATAAATGACACACTAATCGAATTTTCTGGAACATGTGACCTAGTCCAACGGTCTTCTCGTATCCCAAATCGGTATGATAGAAAATTTAATGATAATCGTCTGAGTCATTTTTTAGATAAAATTTATAAACATACACACATAAACACACACAAGATTTGCTCATATTATAATATAGAATAAACGGATAAATTTACAATTTTATAATCCGTATTTACCAGATTATAGAAAATAACTAAAAACCATTGTTTGTTTGTTTTTTTTCAACTTTAACATATTTTTTACATTCAATTAATTTTTTTAGCTTGCTCGCTGACAATATAAAAAATTAGTTATGTGGAAAATATCTATAATCTATTCGTAGTTCGATTATACGTGTTTTAAATTTGTGTCTTATTTTATTTATTTATTAATGAAGGTTCAATTTCGTTCTGGAATATTAGCCAGAAACAAATTCTGAATTTTTTATATTGTTTTAACTGCAAACGTTCTTTGCTTTAGCATAAAGATATGCTGTAATGTACTTCATACAGCGTGTTTGATAATTCATCAAAATATTTTTATTTTCTTCAATGATCTCTATTTAATTTTAAAAAATTGAATGCCTATCAATTGCAGAATATCACTTTAACTGTCTATATCGTCGGTACCATGTCAAACTATCCAATGTGAAAATAGTAGATTACTTTTTAAAAATTCAGATTTAATGATTGATATCACTTTTTTTCAAATGGTAAAATTCTCCTTTTTTTCTTCCCGAATCAAATCTTATTAAATAAGATTTAAAAGGCGAATTTTACTATTTCAAAAAATTGGTGTCAATCAAGAAATCTGAGTTTAAAAAAAGTAATCCACTATTTTCACATTGCATAGTTTGACATCGTACCGACGATATTGTTAAAGATAATATGATACAAAAGGCTCTTCGACTCAGCAAGTTGTTTGGTATTCTTTTCACCATAGCATAAAAGTTTTCATTTAAAGCAGGATTCTGTTATAAACAAGTTTCTCTTTCTCAACTTTTAGTGCATTTGTCAAAAGTTAAAAGAAATTTTAAGAAGTTTACAATTTTGCTCCTAAAATGTATATAGTATATGCAACTATATTCTTTTCTATATTTTTGCTCTTAAAATGTTTGTGTATATTATATACTACTGTATTATTTTGTAAATTCATTTTATTTGAATCCTTTTTAAATAATGAATAGTGGTTAATCATTATAAATCAAACCTTTACTTCTAAAACATACATATATAAACAAGCCGTTCTTTTATTTCGATTTGCACATTATTTTTTTATGGCAATCTTATAACAACAAAAACTTCTGTTTAAAATAAGAAATAAAATTCTAAGTATAATAAATTTTTAGATAAGTTTTGAAAGCTAAATGAGATAGGTTTTAAAAATACTATAAATAAAATGAGTTATATTAAATTGTAAAAGAGTTAATTAAAAATTTGTTATAAATATTATCAAAATAATTCATTTTATTTTATGAAGAAAATTCCATAGTTAGGTCCACAGCCAACAGGAACAGGCATATTTTAGATATGGCGCAACTTCATTATTGTAAACACATTGCCATTATCCTCAGAACAAACGGAATTCTAGTATATCTTGAAGACTGATCACGGAATTGCCACCGTAAAAATTTAAAAGATAGTTTCATTCGATTAAAACAACAAAGTTTCGCTGATTAAATGTTAATCGCATAATGCATTCGTTAATGGTTTAATGCATGTTAATCGTTTAATGCATTCGAGAGATGACTCTCAACCATCACTAGCGTTCGTACGTTAGATAAGGCGAAGAAAATTATTTTAAAATACTGGTGTCCAGAACATTTGGAGCGCTCCTTTACGTACGACACTAGTGTAAGTGAGAACCACCTCTCAAGTGCAAAGGGTTTAATATTTAAAATTTAACTTGACTTAAAGACTTAATATTTAATTCTTAATATTTTATATTTTTTAAAATTTTATATATTTTTTTATTTTGCGTTCTTTTTTATCATTTTCTTCTGTAATAGATTTAAAATTACACATTTTACAGTTTTTTCCCCAATGTTGCACAAATATGCAAAACATTCAAACAATAGACTGGGTGTTAAAGTGATTACAACTAGGTGACCCCTCAAATCTGCTCTACTATTCAGCACCGTTCCGACATTATTCATTTTTCTACACATCGCGATTGTAGTTATTAATGTACAAGCCATCTTTGACAATTATCAAGTTCGTTCAAGACTGTACTCAAATCCAAATATTTTCTGATTCGTTGTTTAATTTATTTTTATTTGCAAATATATTAACCCCTTAACTAGTTTGCCCGAACGCCGTTCGGGCAAGACTTATTTGCTTATTTCATCATTTAAAGCTTTTAGACACCACTATTGTTTTTAAGAAAATTTTCATACTATTGAAAGGCGGAAAGGAAATGGTTAGACTAAATTTTACGAATATTTTATTTAAATAATGGTGGTGTGAGTCCGCTATTTTCAATTTATTGAACGGAAAAAAAATAACCATTTAAGAGGTTAAATTGTAGGTGCTCTTATTAACACTAGAACCGCGGCGACGGGTCATTTTGACCCGTATCATATGGAGAGACGTCGATTCGAACCAGAAAATTCTTAATAAAATAAGCTAAATATATGCTTAGAAAAAATATTTTCAATAAATAACTTAAACAGTTTTAAGTTAAAATTCCGGTGAGAAATATTTTTAATAAAACTTGAATGAATTTTCCCGCGGTTCTAGTGTTAAGAGGATACACTTGTTTTGAAACCTCTTCTCAATTTTAAATAATACTGTAATAATGTGTAGTGACACAATACTTAATACTAAAAATTAAATAAAATTTTTTAAAAAATCTTGCAGAACAGGCTATTTTATTAAAATTATTTTTTTTAAATTAACATTTTAAAAATCTTTACTACATTTATAAATATGAATATTTTCAATTTCCCCCCCCCCCCCCCCACATTCATTAGAATATACTATATAAAACTGTGCATTGATTTTCAGATGTATGGGATTTTACATTTAATATGATTTTTTTCTCTCGTGTATATTAAAAAATGAAGAAAATACAACAAACTCTCAATTCCAATCTTTTTTCTACAATGAATACAAATTTGAATGTTAAATCCTTGCACATAAAAATTACATGAACCATGGAGAACAAGTAAAAAGAAGTCAAACCTCTATTTTTAAATTAGCAAAAAAGCCTTAGTGATAAAGGAACAAGCAATTTATAAAAATAGGAACAGGGAGAAAAATCAGTTTAAAATTTTCATTTGTTTGGGTAATTAATTGCGCTGGATCTATTAACATAATGTATAATATCTCGCGATATAATGGTCGTACAGGTAATAATGAGATGTCAAAATATTCACAATTAAAGAAGCTTTTGGTTAATATTAAAAAAAAAATCGTTTCTTTTAATTATTTACTTAGATACATCATTTGTATTGTATGAAATAAAAAGATGTAATTGCATAATAATGTTCTGAGTCATTTAAAGTGTTTAATTGTCTATTCCTAGCTCATGATTTTCGTTCTAGTTTCAATTTATCTTAAATTCCTACACATATGTTTCTTGATTTCTAAAGACGAAAAATTTAAAATTAATTAACAATAAACTAACTATACCGGTTACAGTTAATCATGTGTCTTTTTCTTATCAACAGGTAGAAGGTGAAAAGAAAGTAGAAGAAGCTAAAGTTGAAGAAGTCAAAGTTGAGGAACCAAAAACAGAAGTGTTGGAGAAACAGGCTCTTGAAGCTCCAGAAAAACCAGAACAAGAAGAAATCGGAGACAAAGTTAAAGTTGAGGGACGAAGCGAAGAAAGCGAAGAAGCAAAAGTTGTGGAACACAAACCAGAAGAAGCCAAAGTAGAAGAGCATAAACTAGAGGCACCAAAAGTGGAAGAACACAAGCCAGAGGTACCAAAAGTTGAGGAACACAAACTAGAGGCACCCAAAATAGAAGAACACAAACCAGAGGTACCAAAGGTCGAAGCACCCAAAGAAGGTATGAAATATACTGTTTTTCTTTTCCCAAATAATAATAATAATAATAAACAAAAACAGTGAACTCTAAGGCGTAATCGATTGGGGCCGAGAAAATTTTTCGTTGTAGGCAATATTCTAACTTAGACAAATTTTACTTTATCTATGGCTTCGCAGAGATTTGAAAATCTTTCCAAGTTAGACAAATTTTCGTCTTACACAAAGCCGCCTTACAGAGAGTTTACTCTAAATAATAATCATATTCATTATTGTATTATGTTGTTTCCAGAATTTTCAATTTATATGATGAGCAAAATTATAAAATCTCAAGATCTCGTCTACCCCCAACACACACATTGCAACATAGTATTGTGCGTTACGTATTCAGTGTGTATCATTATACATTATTTATACTATTTTTTTTAAATCAAAATTAAATTAAAAAAAAATCAATGTAAACGTTTATTGTCTCTGGAATCATTTTTATATAATGTAAAAGTATCTAAGTATCCGTAAAAAAATATCCGTATCTCTGTAAAATACCAATAAAAAAGATGTTACTCTAACAAAATATAAGGTTTTGTCCTTTAAAAACATGCCTGCACTTTAAAATTATAGTTTTATGATGTAAATTTAAATGATTCAACCATTTAGCCTGAAAATGTGGTATTATTCTTAAAATTCTATGGTAAATATCCTTGAATTTGATCATCTGATTATCGTTTTTCTTTAATTCTAAATTATAATCATGTTAATTTGTTTTTATTTTTAATTAATGGAGATGTAACCAAAACATAGCCATTCTTTTATTTAATCTATGATATAAACTTGGGAGAAAACTCGCGTCAAAAATATCTTGCTTCCTTTTGGATTTTTTTTTCTGCTGGGGCTAAAAGGGACGCGGCCTCCGCAGAAAAAAAATAGATAGTCAGATTTAGGTATTATATAATCAAAAAATAAGTGAATTTTAAATCGGAAGTCAATATGTAGCGAATCGCAATAATCAATTTTTAAATTTAACAGTAAATTGAGGGTTTTTTTTTTATAAAATAAATAAATGACAGTAAAACAGCTCAGAAAAAATTAGCAATAAATCACAAATTTTGTACAAATTACCATTGAATCTAAAGAACACACGGTCCGCACTTCAAGCTTGCGATCTTGTCCACTTTACGGGCACGTGTTTACACTGACTGATGACGGGCTGTTATAATTTCCGTCTCGAAACGTGCCTTGTGTGTTCATTAGATTTTATGGTGATTTGCACGAAGTTTTATTATTTCATTATCAATAAATACAAATATTGATGACATGATAAATAATGAATATTTAAGATGTGACATATTACATTGCTCGCTAAGCGTAGAACCGATATTGAAAAATTTCCAAGGCGGGGATCGATCCCGGGACACTTGGAATAGCGCCCCCGCTACTAGCATTTAAGTTACGAGGACGATGCCCCAGCTTGGCATTTATCATTCACATATGATGGTAAGGCTGCAGCTGCAGAACTAGATTGAAACGGTCTACATGAGCACACAAACTTGAGGTGTAACATCAGACACAAAGAAATCCATTTTTCACTTTGTTGGTTCTTAGCTTAAATACGCTTAGATGTGATATGTCACTTATTAACAGCTTCCATGTTTTACCCATACGTCGTTCAGGCAAGACGAATTTGCTTGATTCATCACTTACAGCTTTTTGACACCACTAATAATTTTAAATACAAGTTCATACTAATTATTTGCAGAAACGTTAAGACTAGATATTAAGGATATTTTAGCTAAATAAATGGTGTTAACCCATATTTTCAAATTATTGTACGCAAAAAACGAATCTGTAGGGATGAAATTTCCGCTTTTTTGCACACCAGTAAAATCCAAGAGAAAATGCTATATTATTTAATCGAAACATTTTTGCGATTTAAGAGAACAACATTTTCTCTAAGATTATACTGGTGTCCAAAAAAGCGGAAATCTCATCCCTAAATCTGTTAAATAGTTAAATATTCAAGATTATAAAATGTAATTTCACTGCTGTTAGTTAATTGAAAAATTAATTAAAAATTATATATGATAATTATTATTAACATCTTTTAAGATGTACAAAATATGAATATTTATATGTTTTCTCAGAAGGACCTTTTAATCAAAACAATAATAAAGGAGAATTAGAAGAGTTACATAGTTGACAGATTAATTTTCTATGCAATAAGTCAGAAATTGAAATGTAAGCTGCAATTGTACTTCTTCATTTTATCCTTTGGCGAAAATGTGACTAAATTTTAAAAATGTTATCATATTACAGATCAGTAATGTCGCGGCCACTAAATTTTATCTTAAACAGTATGAGAAGTAAGCGTTCAAAAAAGTAAATTTCATACGTGATTAATATTTCTGGTAATAACCGCATAGACCTTTACCTTGTGTGCTAAAACTAATTATTTATCCGTTTTCAGTTTCGTAAGAAATTTCATCAAAACATAATAGTTGAGAATAAAACATAACTACAAAATTTAAAGGTGACTTTTCTTTGAAACCTGATCGAAATTTTAATTGACGCTACATTTGCATTTCAACATTTAAATCCGTTTGGGAAAAGACGACAAATAATAAAAATTATTCTTATAAATATTTCTGGTGCTATCCTCTTAAAAATTTAAATCACGTTTAAACCTGCCAAACATGAATTTATTTGTTTTATTATATGTTGTGAATTTAAATCAAAACAATAATTGATTAGAAAAACAGATAATTACAAGTTAAAAAGTTGTTATTATTATTATTATTATTATTATTATTATCGTTATTGAACTAGTTAAAATTTAAATGCAAGTTACGATTTTCTACGTTTTATTTTGACGAAAAATAGGCAAAAAGTTATCATTACCAATGAATACCATTGCCACCACTAATTTGTGTTCTGTAATATAAATTTAACCCTTTAAGGGGCAGAAACATTCTGTTCGTAAAATGATAAATTAATTGACTGACGCCAGAATATTCAAACGAATTTCTTAAAAAACAGAAACTCTTTAGTTTGCTCTTTCATTGGGAAAACATAATTTTATTGACAAATTTTTGTTACCATTAATCAGTTTTGGGTCGCCAGCTTTTGCCTCTTATTAATTCGGTTAATTCTGAAATTTTGCATGCAAACCAGAAATTTTATATTGTATTGTTTTCTTCGTTTAGTGGCAAACATGTCGCGATTAGTAAAGTAAATATTCTTTTTTGAAATTTTCTGGTGCGAATTCGGAGTTTTTATATTGAAAATAGAGGCCTCTAACCTAATTAGGAATTAAAATTATGTGGCTAGAGCTACCGCCTTGGAAGGGTTAAAACTCTACATGTATTCGTAAAAACAAGTAGATAAACACTACGTTATTATATAATATTTCTAGTATGACCCAAACAGACCTTGAAATCACCTTTGCAATATGCGAATTATAAGGATTTATCTATTTTCAGCACGGTAACGAATTTCAATTAAAATAATAATTGGCGAGAATAAAAGATGATTACAAAGTTCAAAGGTTAATTTTCTACGGAACCAACTAGAAATTTAAATACAAGCTACCTACGCTTTATCTTTTTGGCAGTTTGCCTTGTGGTTTTTCCATTAATTTCGAAATTTTTGTCGGAACACCACCATAAGTTATTATGAACGGAAGCCCAGTCCAGTATCTACTACCTGAATTTCACAGAATTATGGAGACGCGGTTAATTTATTTAAGTACAGAATCTTTTTAGATCAAGGACATTTACTAAAGGTATAAAGTCGTAATTGTACAATAACAGAAGACAAGGTTATAATGTACTTTTTTTAATTTAATTTATAAAGAAATCAGTTTTGTATGGGTAAAAAGTAGTTGTACAGTTTTTTTTATTATTATTTTTTTTAATGTTAAGTATTGCGATTGAGTTTAACCAATTAACTGATCAATATTTTTGAAAAAAAAAACTTTCAAATAATACCTATTTTTGCATCTTTTACAGAATTTTTAATCCTTTTTTTTTTTTTTTTTTTTTTTTTTTTTTTTTTTCCAAATCAGAAATTTTTGCTACATTGAATCAGAAAAGTACTCAGATTAAATAATACATAATTTACAATAAAAAATTACTGGTGGGAATAATAATTCATGGAATATGGATATCCTTACGTAGTACGGGCAAATCATGATTGGAAAAAAATCAGGGAAGCGGATATAGATAAATGTTAAATATTATATTTTATCTTTATCTTCTTTTCTAACTAAATAAATAAATAATAAAAAAAAGAATGCTTTACAATATGCTTACAATTTATGCATATAACAAAAAAAAAAAAAAAAAAAAAAAAAAAAAAAAATCATTTGTTATCTAGAATTATTTGAAATACAAAACCAAAAAGTTGTTGTTGAATTTAAAAAAAAATGTTTTTTTGCGTTCTTTTTTCTTTCTTTCTTTTTTTTCTTCTTCGTCTTCTTTATTTAAAAAAAAACTTTTTAAAAATCCAAAAATCACACGTTAAATAGCGATCATGTATTAGAATTATGTTTAAAGAAATTGTAACTGTACATAACATTCTACTTTTTTAATTAATTAATTAATTTTGTTACATAAAAATGGCACTTATCTCGTATTTTAAATAACAAGAATACCGTGTTAAATTTAATAAAAAACAAAATTAAAAAAGTTTTCATTTATTATTTTTATTTTAAAAAATTATAACGATAGGAATGTAACTCCTACTTCAAAAAATCAAGTCAGTATCTATTTTTTAAAAAAAATATTTCAAAAATCATTTTATGATTGGTTATTTTCCTGTGGTCATTGATCACTTTTATGATTTTCTATACATTTCCGCATTAATGATAAAAATATAACTTCTATTTTAAAAAAATCAAGTCATCTTTTTTTTTCTACTGATTTTTCAAGTTATTTTTGATGAAATTTACGTCTCTATAGCAGGGGTTCTCAAACTATGGTTTCACGTACCAGTAAATGGGCTATTTTTTAAAAAATCAGATTTTTTGATTGGCACCATTTTTTTGAAATAGTAAATTCACCTTACTTAATGACATATCAATTAAGTCGAAAACAACAGGAATTATACCATTTTTAAAAAGTGGTGCCATTCATAAAATCTGAATTTTAAAAAGTAGCCCGGTTACTGGTACGCGAAAATATAGTTTGAGAATCCTTGCTCTAGTTGGTTGCGTTAGCCACATTTTACTACTCGATGATAATACTTAAATGAGCCTAGGTTAAATTAGTCACCAAAGCATAACACTTGCAAGGACTACGACCACACGCTGTGACCATCTTATTTTAATTCAAAAACTAACAAGCCGTATCAAGAATATTTTAATAAAATTTTACTTTTAAAATAAAAATGTAACACAACATGTTTCTATTTTTTTTTTTTTTAAATTCGTTTGTAAATTCTGGGATTAGTCAATTATTTCCATCTTTTTAGAATGATGAAATATTTGACAATTACTTCATCATTAATTTTTCTTCCCCTGAAAGAGTCAACATAGTGATATTCCACAGACGTGTGAAGATTCTTGGCGATTTGTTTCTACCGAATTTGTCTTCGCCAATTAAAATTTATTATCCATGTGACATCATTCACTTTTACAATCTTTTATAGAGACGCCTCTGTACCCCGTAAGAAATAATCAAGGTGGTGAGAGATTAGGGAAAACACAGTAAAAAAAAAAGAGGATACTACCAATATTTTTTTTAATAGAAAATACTCCAAATAATATAAAGGGGTTAATTCCTTAACATTCATTGGTTTCCCTACGAAGCCGCGAAATTTTAATTTCGTTATGCAACATCGACACTTGAATTTTAATTTTAATAAAAGCCATTTTATTATGTATGTGAAAAATCCTTTTTTTCTTACTTACAAATATATCCGTTTGCAATTACCGGTGTCAATCATTTATTTCAACATCTTTGCATTGAAAATGTTTGTCTGTTAAAGGGTTACAGAAGGACAATTTTCTCTTTAACAAAATACTAAAATTTAACACCTTTTTAGGCTGTGATTTCCCTGGCCAATCGCCACTTTGATAATGCAGAGCTCCCAAATGGTCCGCGAACTGAACATCAGTATTTTTTAACAGAAAATTTCATGATACGTTTTTACAGAATTTGCTCTAGAATCAACTTCCGAAGGTGGTTTCTCGGAAATTTTCAAGAAAAATCTAAATGGAAAATTTCTCTAAGAAAATTCTGATGTTCAGTTGGCGGACCATTTGGGAGCCCTGATAATGCATGCTTAGAAGCTTTTAGGGAAAATCGTATATTCGGGACAACTGTTTTTTTTTTTTATGTTGTTGTTTAATTGGGAATATTTCAACTGTGTTTTGCAACAACAGCCTAACATTTTAACTGTAATGAAGCCTCTCATAAATGTATGTAGACTCCTTTGTGACACCATATACTCCTTTGTGACACCATATACTCCTTTGTGACACCACTCCTTTGTGACACCATGGGTGAAGAACACAACTGTAGTTTCGAGTCTCTTCGTTAGATATTTAATAGCAGAGAATCATTAAACCAAAGTTGTGTTCTTCTCCCATTTCATTGCATTAGCCCTTTAACAGACAAAGTATTTTCATTGTTAAGATGTTGAGATAAATCGATAATACCAGCAATTGCGAACAAATATGTTTGCAAACATGAAAAAAGGGATTTTTCACATGCATAATAAAATGGATTTCTTAAAATAAATTCGTTGTTGCATATCGGAATTAAAATTTTGTGGTTTTGAGAGAAACCAATGAACGTTAAAGTGTTACGATAAAAAAAAATTCTAGCCCTATTATCATTTTCATATCCTTTTAAACAATACTATTTCTAATAAGTGGTTTTTACCATTGCAGAAGTTGTAGTACCAGCCGAAACATCTCCCGTGAAACCTGAAGAAACATCGCCCGTGAAACCTGAAGAAACATCGCCCGTGAAACCTGAAGAAACATCTCCCGTGAAGCCCGAAGAACCCTCTCCTGTGAAGCCATCTGAGGAAGCCCCAAAGTCCGAGGCAGCTCCCCAGGAATCTCCGAAGCAGGAGTAAGAATGTTTGGTCTCCAACCCCAACAGTTGAAGAGAGGAGGCCAGAAGAGGCGGATCTGACGTCTTGAAAGAAGAGTGAATATTTTTATCTGGACATTTTTTACATACGTACATATGTGTTAAGTGACAAAGGAACTGGACAAAGGTCTAGTCTCCCAGACAGATATCCGTGCTGGATCTACGGCTGTCCGGCTGCTGACCTCTGTACTGCAGTTCCGATGATATAAAAAAGAAAGAAGAGGTGAAGGCCAATCGCTCGGGGGCAGGAATCCTCCATTGTTCGGAGTGTTTCCTATGTAATTTTTTTGTTTGTTTGTACAATGTATGTAAGTGCTCAGGAATGGAAATAAATTTTCATTTCTTATTTATAAAAATTCTTTGTTATTTCCTTTCACACTGCAAAACTAAAGCTGAATACACAGTTTAAATGTGTGGTGCGATGAAGAACACCTTAAGCATCCTATGTATGTATGTTATGGGTTTCCTCTTCCAGAAAATATTGTTGAGGATTATTTCCCTGTTTTATTCGACGAGTAAGGGAAGAGCAAGGTTGTCCATTACTTTATTTGGTGTACTTCAACGATTCTCCACTCGTATTCTTCATATTCATCCTTGGTCTACCCCTCCGTCTACTTTTAAAGATCCCTTTTTATCTTTTTTTATTATTAATTAGTATCCGGTTTTTGATCGTACAACATACATTACCCAACCACCTATTTTTTTAAAATTAGGTATCCGTTTTTGATCATACAACATACATACCCAACCACCTAATTTTTTTCTTTTTCTCTTTTTTAAGCTCGGTTGCTTGTAAAGTTTTAATTTGACTTCCATGATTTGACTTAGTTTTGCTTTTTTAACTTTTCCCAGCTGTTATGATCTTGCAGAGCTTAGACTGAAGTTCATTTCAAATGGGAGTATTTTTTGGTAGTTTATAAGAGGGGGAGAAATTTAAGATCTAAATGTCTACGAATTATGCATCATAAACCTAATGCTTAGCATCATGGCACTATAAAGTAATCGTTCAGTTTCATTGCAATTGTTTTTCTGCTCTCTCTCTAATTCTCTTCTAAATGATCTATATTGATTAACGTCGCAGAGTTGCCAAGTCTCCGGCTTTTTGCCCACCACTATTATCATAGAGAAGATGTGGTTCTTTTAAATCGGCGATATGTTCCAATTAAATAAAGCAACTTTCTCTGTATTAAAATACTGGTATCCAAAAAGCAGGAGACTTGGCAACTCTGATGTTGTCGGGTCCAGTGTCCTAAAAAAATAGGACAGCGTTTTCTAAATCGGTAAGATAAAATACAGTAAACCATATTAAAACGATACAGTTATAGCAGAGTTCTATCTTAAACATAAAACTTACGTTCTGTCTACTTTAAGAATACGGAAATTTTTCATCTGCTGGAACAAAAATCTGTTTAAAACGAAAATTTTCTTTGGTCCATTGCGATTTCTTTTTATTATGTTTTATTATTACGAAATAAACATTACAATCTTATACATAGAAAACTGTGGAAGCGAAAATGCTTGGACAATGAAATGTTTATTTTTAAAACAGAATTTTATTAAAAATAGGTCCATTTTCACATTTATTTGAGCAAAGTAGAATGGAACTCATAAAACCAGAATGGCGATGAACCACAAAAAAATTCGTTTTAAACAGATTTCTGTCTAAACTGATAGATTTGTAAAGTATTCATTTGTATAGGAATCTAGGAATTTTCCATTGTAGATCGGTTTTATTATCACAGATTTTATTGCTTGCTTAATTCCTCTCTAAGCAGACCAATAAATAGCATGATACCAAAATATATTTAAAGAATTTGTGTATTATAAAAAATCAGAGCCTGCTGAATTCTACGCAGTGATTACGCGTTACAAAACCTGGATCGACTGAAATCCGGAAAATCCGACTGGATACGCTCTGGACAGGCCAATAAAAAGCATGATACCAAAATAAATTTAAAGAATTTGTGTATTATAAAAAATTAGAACTTAATGCATTCTGTGCAGTGGTTACGTGTAACAAAACTTGGATCGACTGAAATTTGGGACATCCTGCACAAATTGCAATAACAAAAGTAATCTTCATGATTAATATATCCATTGGAGTTATGAATATAGAGAGGGATACATATAGTGTATACTCTTCATTTGAGCGGGAAGTAATTGAGAATGTTGACACAAGACGGCGGCGTATTCCTTCAATTGTATTGTCAATTTCTGATTGGCGCCAGTGAAAATTTCTATCATTAAACTTGAACAGAAAATTTCCTCTAATTTAAGCGCTATAACCTTCTCAGCCCTGATGTTGGCTGGACGCGACACTAAAAACATCCTTTAAATTAATTCAAATGCTTCTGAAATTGATACAGTCGACTCTCGCTAATTCGAACTCGTCGGGATTACAAGAAATGTTCGAATTATGGAAAGTATGAAATGAAAACATGCTTAATATGGTACTATTACAAAGATATTAATGTTATAGTGTTTTTTTTTTTTAATTTATTCCGTCTGTTAACATTAGAATATGACTTAATATTAAATTAGAGTGTAGAAATACATTAACTAATTAAAAGATTAAAACAAGCACAATAGCAGAAAAATATGAAGCGTCACTGACTGAGACGGGACACTAAGAAAGTGGATATCAAATGCATGAAATTACATGTATACTCGTTCGGAAAAATTCTAAAAACAAATCAAAGTAAGAAAGTAATTCAAATGATCTGAAATCCGTGAGAAAGAAAATAAAAATAAAAAATCGGAATTATCGTTAGTTCGAATTAAACGAAGTCAAGAGAAAATGAGATCGAATTAATGAAAAATTTTAACGTTATTCTGCTATTGAAAATTTCGGGACTTCATGTTTAGTTCGAATTAAGCGAAGATTCGAATTATCCGATTTCGAATTAACGAAAGCCGATTGTATATTCACATCTAGACATTTTTAAATAAATGTTTGCATATCAGAAATATCGCTATATAGATTGAAGGAGATGTTTTATAATAATTTGAAGCTGGTTTTTGTTGTGCTACGTAAAATATGTCTTCGGACTGAGAAGCTTATTGATGGGAAATTTCACTCATTAATATGGTTAAAAAAATAAATAAATAAATAAATAAAGTTTTATAATTTTTTTTACGGACACAGGCAGTAGGCTATCGTGATTGTCCCAATCTGATGAAACTACTATTGTCTAAGTAAACTGCTACCAGGAAAAATAAGTATCATTTTTTGGCATTTGTTTTAATTGAAAAATTTTTGTAATGAGGCTTATAAATAAAGAAAATTTTCCATTTAAATTTACTGGTTGTAGTTTTCCGCGGTGGTATTGAACCCCAAAGAAAATGGTTATAATTGAAGTTTCTGTATTGTGAGGATATGTCAGTTCCTTTTCTTAATAGTTCTATCATAGATCCACAGCACTTGAATTCCTCAACAGTTTTTAAGCAGCCAATATTCACATACAAACTACGTTAAACCAAGTTCAGTTTTAGCAAAAACTGTAAAAAACAATTCTTTCGGGATAGCTTATTATGTTAAAAAAAGAAATAAATAAATTATTTTTGAGTAACAGAGAGTTTGTTACACAAAGAACTTCAATTACACAATATAGTTTTTTTTTTATATTATTTATTCTCTAAATTAACACTCTAGGTATAAGATTTATGCAAAATAAAAATAGTCAACTATTAACAAAGATTGTAAGAAGCGATTCAATCTAAAATCTCACATATAAAAATACATACAATTTACATACAAGCATTTGCATACACAAGGATCTAAAATTCTAGGCGCCAGCGGACAATCTCTCACCACTAAACTTTATACGTTATTTTTCGTCTAATTTTTTTATAAGAATGCTAACAAAATTTAAGTGTAGAAAACTAGTTACCTTTAGTGGTGAAAGACTACCGGCTGGCGCTTAGATTTTTACACATCTGTATATAAAAGATGATGCATTCCCATGTACATAATTTTGAAAATGTTGTAGAAAATTTTACACGCCTATGACATGGTAAATTATAATTTTAAAAATTGTTCATTTTTTTTATTCAACATGGGTTAACAGATGTAACACCAACAGTGAGAAAAAGTGCCCAAAACTGGAATCGAACCTTTTTTCTCCGATGGTATTACACCTCTGAACTATATTAAATAAAAATTCAACAATTATAATTACAAATTACAATATTATAAGCGTGTGAATTTTTTTTTTTATAAAATTTTCAAAATCAAACATATATTTGTACTTATGTATACATAATTTCATCAAAACTGGGTTCTCTTTTGTTTTTTCGCTGTTCCCACAACTGGTAGTTCATGAAAAAAACATTCCATTGTGTGATTCAGTTGCATCAACCCTGAAAATAGGTAATAGTGAAAAATGCTAAGTTGACATTGTCCAGATATCACAGTAGTATAGCATTGTCGTGCAATGTCAGTGGCTCTAGTTCGATATTAGATTCGGATACTTATTTCATTCTGTCAGTATTACTTTTCTAATCTATATCGAGTAAAAATTCTGGAATTATAATTTTAAATCAGAGCTATAGAAGGACCGTTAAAAATCTTTATTTCTTTTCATATAACATTTTTTTAATTAAACTAAAGGTACGCCAGTACAAATAACGATTGAGGAAATAATAACTTTAATAAATATGTAAATTCAATTGTTTTGGTGTGCTGTATAAATGTAATCGAAAGAAGTATTTTGCATTAACAATAAAATCTAATTTTATTTCTAAATGGATTAAATGCATTTTACATTAAATTTTCTTTTAAAATTTAATATTTTTCTTTTAAAGTAATTATCTCTTTAAAAATACTTAAAAATACTGTTGAAGAATAAAGGTTAAAATGTAAACAGTTTAATCAAAGGCATAGCTATCTGATATCCAATGAATCAATATGCTATTACTAGTCATCACTGTTATCCTTTTTACTATTACTTTTCATTTGGGAAAACTAAAAATATATTTTCTGTAATTTATTATTTTGGATTCTGCAAATTTCAGAATACAGATATTCAGGTTTTACTAAATATACTTTAAGGACCAGACTGTTTTTTTAATCATCTAATCAGAGTTTTCAATTCAACCAATTTTTATTATAGGGTAACTCCCCAGTAATTGGCACATTAAGGATTTGTCTTTAAACTTACTTCTATTTTCATTACCAAGAAATAAAATATTTACTTGCAAATATTTTTAAATCAAAGAGTGCATATCTGTGCCTCTATTTTGCCCACTAAAAGCAAAAATATTTGAAAAAGTATTTTTATAAAAATGTATTTATAAAAAGTTGCTGTAATCACCAGTAATTGGCACTTAGACTTTTACACAATTAAAGTAACCCTTTTCAACTAAACAAAACTGTTGTCAATTAAAATTTAAAATATACTATAAATCAGATAATAATAAATTGAAATGCATGCCTTTCTTAAGTCAGAGAAGAAGCATTTGCAACAAAAATGGCTAATTTGATACAAGCCATAATTGTTTCTCTTTCCTAGGCACTGTTGTCATTTAGTAGCATAAATCAAAGTTACGTATAATCTGTAAAGTAAATGAGCATATAACTGGTATATGTTCTTGCATTTTTAAAAGACTGGATATAAATCTTATTTTAGGACATTTTGTAGGATGTGCCAATCACTGGTGCCTGTCAATTACTGGAAATGTTACCCTATTAAAAAAAAAAAAAAAAAAAAAAAAAAAAAAAAAAAAAAAGCCACTCTTTTTATAGATGTGCCCGTACTCAATATCTTTATAAATAATTCTAATTTTATATTTTATATTTTATTTTAAGAACAGTTTTATAATCTTTCTTCCCACTGATGGCAATCGGATTGCCTTCATTGTAAAAGGGAAAAAGGAAAACAATGGGAATTACCAAATCATTATAGACGCCATTTTCCTATTACAATTAATGACTTTTAGAACTTTTGAATAGAAAATGTCATCGCGATTTAGAATAATTCATGTTTATACATTGAACGTTTATGCTGTACATTTGTGCCGTACATCACGTTTATGCTGTTACATTTCAGTATTTTTGTTTTTTTTCCCCTGAAAGTGAGATTGAGACGATCATCTCAAAGGGCTTCAGTAGGTGAATATGGTGTCATAGTAACAATGAAATGTGTATTGCATGCAAAAAATGTAACTGGCAAATGTGAAATCAAACTTGGAAACAGGGGATGGTAGCCGAATTCGGATCACTTTACAGATTTTTACATGTAACTCACTTAATTTTTGGAATATCGGCAAAATATCACTAGAAGGGGTCAATTTATTCATCTACAAACTAAATAAATATTTAGATGAATTTCTATTGGACAATCTTAAGTTTTATTTCAATTTGAAAAAAAGTCAAACGTTGTTGAAATTCAGCAACTGGTCACCTAAGTTGGACCAAACAATATCAGGTTGTTTTCACAAGTAGGAAATGAAACTAATTTTTTTTAAAGCATAGTTTGCGATTATTAAAACAGTCATACAAAATAACAGCAATGCAATATAATGGAATCAAATATCTGAAAGCAAGAATAATTGTTTTAACCCTTTCCGGCACACTGTGCCCGGTCTGGAATACCTAATTTTAATTCCAAACTTGTAAACGGCACCAATAATATTTTAGTAAAATTTTGCTTGTACAGTAAAAGGCTAAAGTAAGGAATTCAAAATATCTAAAAAATTCGTTAGTGAATTCCGGTGTCAGTCGATAATTTCTCATTTAACTAATAGTTTTTGCCCGTGCCGGAAAGGGTTAGATGAAAATGTTTTCAAAATATAACTAAAACTTATCCGTATCTAAGAATAGAAATCATGGAACTGATTGTCAGTTCCTTGAATATCATGTAAAAAGTTATGCAAAACTTACACATGAATTTCGTTTATTCATTTTTTTTTTTTCAAGCTTATACAACAAGGAATTATATTTATCAATGTAAACACTGACTCATTTCTGCCAGGCAAAAATCATCGTCACTGTCTTTATTTTTCTTTTCATATTCTAAATCATCAGAGTTTTCTTTTACAACAGAAATTTTCTTTGTTTATGTGTGTAGTTCTTCCCTTTTGTCATTTTCTTTCCATTTAAATTACGCCCATATTTTAAATATAGCTGTTTTTGGCTACCTCCGTATTTTGGTTTAACTGAATTTATCAATGAAGAATTTTTCTGGAGAATGCTGAATTTATCAACCATTTATCAATGGATTATTTCTAATGCTTTTTACTTTTTCTATCTTCAATAGAAGAAAGTATTGTAATCGAAATTTTTTTCGACGGATTTACACGTTGTAGGGGTCAGAGATGTGTCATGTTGTTCAACATGTTTTTACAAAATGTCTGTCTGTCCGTGTGTCTGTGTGTGTGTGTGTGTGTGTCTGTCTGTCTGTCTGTGTGTATGTCGCCATTCTACCATCAAAAAGTGTATGAAGTTATGCATAGAATTGAACCAAATTTTTTGTGAATGTTTTCGGCTGTGGCAAGCACGTCTTCCTTCCGTTTTGAAATATTCCGCCGGAAGGGGGCACTGCAATCGCGATTTTTGCGCCATTTTCAATATTGTACCGACCAAAAGTATATGAAATTATGCATCGAATTGAACCAAATTTTTTGTGTAAGTGTATGACTATGGCTAGTTGGTCCTCCCTGAATTTGTAAAAAATCCGTCGGAAGGGGGCTCTGCAGTAGCGAATTTTAAGTTAGTTCTAGAACTGAACTAAATTATTTGTATATGATTATTTTTTGGTAACGCAAGTAGGTCCTCCTTGAATTTGAAAAAAAAAATCTGCCTATCATTCTATTGTCCATCGGCTTGTGCAGAGACGGAAATTCTTTTTACTCTGATTATTTGATTGAAACAGAAATTTAAGATTAAAATCAAAGTTGGTATGGTATTGAATTAAAATTATTAAATCATTAAAATGAGTACTAATTTTTTTTTTAAATAGTAAAATTTACGTATGAGATAGAAGAAAGTTTTGGGATTGGCACATCTAACTAGTTTAGCTTATGTAAGCTTTTATAGCTGCAATCTTCTTGCAAGTCGATCTCTTAAGAGCTTATTCTCTTCTTTTCGTTTCACGGCAGGTGCTGGGTTCGAATCCAATCGCGGCCTTCGGCCTAACCATTCGGGGTTTTCGTGGTTTTCTCCGAACCTTTCGTAAACACGGGCTAGGTTCCATTAGAAAGACCCCCCATGAAGGGCGCTTCCCTGGACCTATATCCCTCGAGTATAGATAACACAGGCCTACAAAAAAAAAAAAAAAAAAAAAAAAAAAAAAAAATTTTTGGTGCCTGAGATTTTACAACTGATTTTGGATATTTTTGGGACGCTGATTCCAAATATGTAATCAGTTTTTCTCTATCAGCTCTACTTTTTTAGATATGCAAAGCGAACTAAAGATTTTTTAGAACTAAAGTGACCTTGAACACTTAAACTGACCTTATGATACATAGCCCTGTAACGACGCTCAAGGCGATTAGAAGGACGTTGAAATACCACAAGATCTTGAAAAAAAAAAAAGAAATGTGCAAGCAAAACTGAAGATTTGCGCATCCTTATGGTTTCGCGCGGCTCATCCATAAAGCCAAATGTAAAAGCCTTCAAGAGATAAGGTTAGTTTCAGAATTCGCTCTATGGAAACAAAACTGGCTTTCTTTGACTTTCTAAAGTTTTTGAACTTCCATGATATTTGTGTTTAAGGTAGAATTCGTATCAATTTAACGTAAAACTCGTAGTGTTGTAGATTGTTGTGTTTGCGTTGTAGAATGGAATTTAAATGAGTTCAAGTAGAAAAAGTTGTATAAATCATCCAGATAAGTTTTGCTACATATGCGGAGAATAAAAGTTGAAAGAACACAGAAAATATGTTACTGACTTTGTAAAGAGAGCTTATCTTGGATACTTTGGGGTTAGACTTGGTGATCAGGATAAAATCTGCGCGCTGCAACAGGTCTGTAAAACTTGTACAGAACATTTATGACAGTGAGCTCACGGAAGAGAATAAGTCTCAAATTCGGTTTATCAATGGTTTGGAGAGAACTCCAAAGCCATTTCTATGACTATTATTTCTACCTAGCACTGGAATACTATTTGAATTAATCGAAACAATTCTAATAAGAAAACTTATCCTGATTTAGTGTCTTCAAGACCCCCACTTCCTCACTCAGAGGAACTACCGATCCCAACTTTCATCAGCTATCAGAGCTTAGTGAGGATGAATATTGTCCTTCTGATCATCTTTTAGATAGCTGTGAAGGTAACAGTGATTATGAGGAGACGTCATCAATGCCTAAATATTTCAACCAGGTTGATTTAAATAATTTCAAAAGAGATTTCAATGTTTTAAAAGAAGCTTCTGAATTACTGGTTGGTTTCAAGATTAAAAGACAAAAATTTATTAGAACAAAGAGCCAAACTTACATCTTATCACACAAGACAAAATTGTCTACTACCCTACTTCTCTTAAAAAAAACAATCTTGTATTTTGTCATGAATTTAGAGGACTGTTAGAAAAATTGGTTCTTCCTAAATATTCTCCAGATGATTGTCCTTGGACAGCAAAGAAGTTACACAAAATACTATTCTTTTTCTATTTTTGGGACAGCAGGGATAAAACACACCACTAGATTAGAAAAGAGAGGCCTAAGAAAGAAAACATGGATGTTGGAGAAAGGACTGTCATTAATAACACTTTAGTTGGGCGAAAGAAAATCATACTTTCTGCACTGCATACAAGCTCTGTACTATGAAGCAGCTTGTGTAAATTCTCCATTAGAACGGGTCATGATTTGCATATATAAGGTAAAAACTTAAAACACCCGAATTGAGTTATGAAGATATTAAAGCAGGAATGTTTAACGGACAACAAATAAGACAACTGATTAAGAATCCTGCTTTCGTAAATTCAACGAATGAGGCTGAATAAAAAGCCTGGACTTTTTTTGTGACAGTTCACAAAAACATTCCGGGCAAATGCAAAAATAAATCTATGTAGAACTGGTAAATGAAAAACATAATAGCTTTAAATCTCTTGGGTGTACTAGAAGCATTAAAGTGCACTATTTACATTGCCACTTAGAGCATTTTCTTGAAAATAAAGAAGGCACAAGTGATAAACATCCCGAAAGATTTCACCACAATATTAAGACTATGGAGGACCGCTACCAAAAAAGATGAGATATGGAAAGGGTTTCAGATTACAGTTTGAGTTTAAAAAGACACTGTTCTAAAATATATTCCAGAATGTCACGGAAAAGGAGCTTCCGAAGCATTCAATGAGTATCAGTTTCATCAGTCACGTTTTTCTCTATTTTTGTGAGTAAAAATATTTGTACAATATAATTAAAAAATTATTATTTCAATATGTGTATATCATAATAATAAAAACTAACATTTGTGTATTATAAAAAATAAAAATCATGTATTTATTTTATTTTTACATACATTTTTTAATACATGGATTTACCTTAAAATAATGAAACATATATTTCACAAAAAGTTGTTTATCTTAAAAAACTGAGCTGATAGAGAAAAACTAATGCCATATTTGAATTCCGGACATCAAATTCATATAAAATCATCTAAAAATACCCCGGCACCAAAACAGCTGTTGACCAGTGTAATCGGCCGACACAAAATAAACCAACCCAAACTTCGTCCGTTTCATATATTTTTGACAACTTTTGCTGTCATGGATGTTTTTCTTCTAGATTGTTTATCTGTGTCGTTTACATTCCTTTTCAATTATATTTAAAAAATACCTATGTTAAGTATATCTGATCCATTTTAAACAACTCAAATTGGTCCAGTCAAGGCAACTGCATGATTTTTCAACCACTTAACGGATCAATATTTTTGAAAAAAACTTTCAATTAATGCCTATATTTATGCCTTTTGCAGAATTCTTAATATTTTATACCCGGTTTTTTTAGATAGAAATTTTTGTCTAACCGATTCAGAAAAATGCACGATTTAACCCCTTGAGGGGCAAAGCACTCATGTTTCTGAAATGTTCAAATGATTGATGACACCGGGATTCTTAAACAAATTTATATGATACTAGGTAAAAGCTGTTTTTCACGTACATTGTAAAAAACAAAACTTAATACTAAAATTCCGGTGCCAATGTGGTTTAAAGGAATTAAAATTAAGTGGTACATATAATATACCGGTGCCCTTCAAGGGGTTAAGTAATGCAAAATTTACAATAATAAATCATGATTGGAATATAGATGACCGTACTTGGTAAGGGCAAATCATGATTGGTAAAAGCACGTTGTCCGTATGACGAACGGACAATTCAGGGAAGCAGTTAAAATAGATAATCTCAAGACTAGGAACAAAAACGAAATCAAACAAGTCCGTGCGAAAATATTCTCACTAAACACATCAACTTAGATATGTATATGAAACAAATCACCTTAATTTCTCAGTATTCTCCTCCGTTTACAAATTAGATCAAAACAGCTAATAAGAATAATTTTCAAACGATGAATTAATTGGTAAAATTAATTATAGCAGATCTGTCATAATTAATTTTACCGATTAAATAATCGTGTTAAAAATTATTTTAATATGATTTCGTATGCAGCGTTTTCTACAGTTCCCTGTGCTGTTCGCATTTTTGCCGATCCCACCGAAGCTAGTATAGGGGGTTGAAGAATTTTGCTTTTCTTCATTTTTGAGTTTACGTTTATTCAGTCATCAATTTCTGTTTGAAAAGCTTTTGAAAGCTGAATTTTCCTTCTGTTTTTACATATTTATTAACAGATAAAGAAATAGATAATTCGGAATTTATAACTAAAGAAGTTAATCAGGATGTTTAACAATTGTTCTGTATTACTTTTAAAAAATAATAAAAATAGAATTGTCATTTCTTCTTTCCATTTTTTTTAACATGATATGCACATATATACACAATCAGAATAATTTATTTAGAAATAATAGTATTTTCATTTTACGGCGTCAAACTCATTTGTTCTATATTACTTTAAAAAAAAAAAAAATACGATTTCTTCTTATTATTATTACTTTAATGATATACCCATATACGCTCCTAATATGTACATTAGCATTCAGGATGGTCTATTTGCAAACAATTTTTCGACCAATCAGAAGCCCGTATTTTTATCCTTTATGCTAGTTTCGGTGGGATCGGCAAAAATGCCTGAAATAGTTCTTCAGTGACTAGTCCTTCCGGGATGACTCAACTTCAACCAATACATCCCTGGTTCGAATCCTGTCCCGGACTTTTTTCTCCCTCTTGGGAAATTTATATCTTTTATAACAAAACAACTAATTTTAGGTCTTTTTAAAAATATTGTCTGAAAACCGCACATGATAGACGGCTTGTTCTTCAAATCACAAATGACATCATTCTGATAAGTAGGATTTCAGTGGTAGATGGCGTCTATTTCTGTAATTAACGACAGAGTGGCAACGGTCCATTTAAAACGGTGGGTCCAAATATGGCTACTCTACCCTCTATTTATTTCATAATAATCCATTGCATATTAAAATATTTTTGAAATAGTTAATACCGAAATTGTTATGTAAATTTTGCTATGGAGAAAAAGTGTCATTTTCAGATTTCCTTGAAAACAGAAATTATAATTACGTCATAATGTCGCAGTTTCCGTTGATTTTTCATTGAATAATACAAAAGGCGAAAGCCTCAATAAATAACTTCATAATTTACAAAATTACATGTTACTGATTACGTTTAGAAATAATGTTCGATATTTCTATAACTTGAAAAGTTTAAGTAAGACTTTAATTCTAAATAACATTTATTTAGTTAGTTAGTTAATTAGTTAAGCAACTAATACAAGATTGATTATTTATTGGAAATATTTTCATAACTTCAGTCATACAGTTCCTTTAAATATATTTATTCGTCGATATTGAAGGATTCCGACTCGTATTTTATTTAAAAGTTATTCATTAGTTATAAATAATTCATGAATAATCTATGCATATTGACGCAAATTTTCGGACAACCTTGTATTTATTCCTAGTGAATAATGAATACAAATCAGCTTATAAAGCATATCAAACTTTATGAGTGCTGTTTATAAACATGGCAAAAATCTTTCATTCTCCTATAAACAGTAAAACCTGTAAAGAAAAAAAAATAAACTTAAAATTTCTATCTAGTTGAACATAAAAAAACAAATATGTATATTATACATTCATGATATTTTAAAAACTATCGTAAAAATGTTAATAGAAATTTTTCATTTTTCAAACTGTTTTAAAATACAATTTGATTAATTCGAACATGGATAAGTTGAAATGTTTGATAATTCGAAGATGAATTTATTTCTTGAAAGTCGCATTGTAAAGTGTCAAAAATCGTATGTAAATCGAATGTTTGAACCCCGCATTCGAATATTTCGACGCTTTCAAATTCCGGCTGCATATATTAATGAAGTTTCTGTTAATTTTTAATTACCCGGAAAAAAGGTGTGCAAGATAAATTCAGTTTGTTAGCATGTAACTGTAGTGTTGCTCTTTAACCAAGAGGTGTGATATCAGAGGTTTGCTTTCTATTTGGTCTTATAGAACAAACAACAAAGTATGTGAATTTGTATGCGTGTGTATAGTTTTCCTTTTAGGTATGATGTTATCTACATTTATTTATTGCCTCTTGTATCTTAAAAACATGACAATTGCAGAGGTAAACATCTACTGCATGCTAATTGATTATATTCTTAACTTCCTGCTCCTTTAATGTTCATTAAAATGCGCGTTTTGGTAGTTGGACTTTGTATAATTCAAACTTTATTACCATATTGTAAAGAATATTATATTATTGACCTACATACAACAGGTCTTTATAAAGGATATTGTGAGAATCATATCGACAATTGCAATACTTAACAAATCTTTTTTACATATTTCGCAAATGTATTAACTGCTAACCATCGCACAGCATTAGCTTTTACACCATCGAATAGGATAAAGGTGTTTTTAGATGCGATTTTTCTGGAAACTGAATCTCATTTTGTTAATTATTTTTACTTTTGGGGATACCAACTTTCGATCATGATATTTTTTTTGCCTTATTGTGTGCAGCCAGAACACAGAAGATTGAGCCGTTTGCACTTAAAACAATCTAAATACAGGGTGTTCAGCAAATAACACCCTGATTTCAAAATTAAATTTCTCAAAAACAAATATCAATAGAATTATGCAGTAAACGGTTTGTTTATCAGGTAAGCTGAAAAAATCTTATACAAAAGTTTCGAACGGTAAATATTTTGAAAAGATTGTGTTTTGATTGCAAAGAATGCTTTGATTTGACATTTTTCTTGCTTCAGATTGCTGCTAGAGAATATGTTTATCTACTTATGATTTGCCTTGTTCGTGCAAGACTCTAATTCTCACTCTTTTTTTCAATAAACAGGCCACCTCCTTTTAGGATTTTTAGAATTAAAAGATGTAAAATTCGTTCCTAGATCACCCACCGAAGATACTTTGCAATGCGAATGCCAATTAAAGATTGGCCAAACATTCGAAGTATTTTTCAAAAAATTGAATTTCCTTTGTTTAACCGCTTCCCTGACTTTATTTTATCCCTGTCTTACGGGTAATGTGTTTTTGCCAATCATTATTTATTATTCTCACCAGAAAATTTTATTGTAAATTTTGTATTATTTAATCCGAGAATTTTTCTGACTCAATAAGGCAAAAATTTCTGATTTGAAAAACCGGTTATACCAGATTAAAAATTCGGAATAGGCATGAAAAAAATAGGCATTACTTGAAAGACTTTTTTCAAAAATATTGATCAGTTAAGAGGTTAATATCTATGTTTTGACTGACGTTTGATAACACTACTTACATCTTTGGTAAAAGCGTTTGTTATTTTTTCTTTCTTTTTTTTTTTTCTATTTTTCAGTTCAAGTGTTCTGTAGAGGGAGATTACTATTTTTGGCCAAGGCTGTATACATTTTGGAATGTACTTTAGCTTTTCAGAAGAAAACTTGACAAAAATTACTATATTTATTTAGTATTGCAAATTATTTATTTAGCAACCTATTTATTTAGTACTGCAAATTATTTATTTAGCAACTTATTTATTTAGTCCTGCAAATTATTTATTTAGTATTGCAAATTATTTATTTAGCAACTTATTTATTTAGTCCTGCAAATTATTTATTTAGCAGCTTACTTATTTAGTACTGCAAATTATTTATTTAGCAACTTATTTATTTAGTATTGCAAATTATTTATTTAGCAACTTATTTATTTAGTACTGCAAATTATTTATTTAGCAACTTATTTATTTAGTATTGCAAATTGTTTATTTAGCAACTTATTTATTTAGTACTGCAAATTATTTATTTAGCAACTTATTTATTTAGTACTGCAAATTATTTATTTAGCAACTTATTTATTTAGTACTGCAAATTATTTATTTAGCAACTTATTTATTTAGTACTGCAAATTCTTTGCAACCTAGAAAATAATTTAGTTTTCTTATGTTAAAAACACCGCAAACTATAGCTAAGCAATAACTCTGAGATGACACACAGCCTGTTTACAACTATCGCACCATAAGTGTAACCGCTTCTGGTCAAATAAAGCATGTGCACCGTCAAAAATTACATCTGGGCATGAGATTTCCGCTTTTTTGAACACCAGTAAAATTTTAAGGAAAATGCTTTGTTGTTTAATCGGAACACTTTTGCGATTTGACTAACCAACAATTTCTCTAAGATTATACTGATTTGCAAAAAAGCGGAAATCTCATCCCTAGTACATGCACCATTTTTATCACCATTAACGAATAATAGTGTCATTTGAACTTCGAATGTAGGATCTTAATTTTCTGTATTTCATAAGTGAAGCGCTAATAGGATCGTTGCCATCTGAATAAAATTTGTGTAATGCATTCTTGAAGTCCATTCTCTCAACAGAAGAATTTTTTTGCTTTCGTCACTTGATGATCTGCCTTGCGGTATATTCGCTGAAAATTTGTGAAGTTAAATTTGTCACGGCAAGATAATACCAGAAAAAAAATCAAACTTCCTGCTGATGTGCATGCCATTTGGGATGCTTTTTTAAAAAAGTAAATTTTGTGTGTTTTTTAATTATTAAATTAAATTTTCTGTATTTTTACGTAATATCTTTTTTGACTTTAAATGCTATTATTTGTTTGAATAATAGAAACTCATATGTAAGTGCAGTAATGTTTATTGTCTTTAAATCTTGATTTCCACGCAGATGGATTATTAAAAGTTGAACTCACAAACGATTTGCGCTTCTTAATTCAGGCACGTGACAAATATGTCTCTTCAGAGAGGGGTCAAGTGGCATAAAAACATAATAAAACAACAGCGTAAAACACACCCATAAATATCCCTGAATACTAAAATAACACAAGTATTGACATTTTAATAAAAATTTTAATTTTACTTAAGAAAGGTGTTATAATAAAAATAAAAGACACTGACATGTTTTGGAACCGTCAAATAAGTTCCATAATCATAATATAAATAAACTAAAATTTCAAAATATTTCACGGTCAATACTATAAAATATTAATATATAATAAATATGATGAAATATTTTGAAATTTCAGTTTATTTATATTATGATTATGGAACTTATTTGACGATTCCGAAACATGTCAGTGTCTTTTATTTTTATTATAACACCTTTCTTAAGTAAAATTAAAATTTTTATTAACATGTTTATATAAAAGGTGTAGGTTTTAAAATCTGATGATTTAACACTAGAACCACGGGAAAATTCATTCAAGTTTTATTAAAAATATTTCTCACCGGAATTTTAACTTAAAACTGTTTAAGTTATTTATTGAAAATATTTTTTCTAAGCATATATTTAGCTTATTTTATTAAGAATTTTCTGGTTCGAATCGACGTCTCTCCATATGATACGGGTCAAAATGACCCGTCGCCGCGGTTCTAGTGTTAAAAAATCAAGTGGATTTAATTAACTTTTTAACACAAGTATTGAAAAATGCAAATCAGTCAATTATCTAAAGCGAGGTTAAAATAAAAATAACTTGCAAAACTCAGACTGGCATTAATAGGGTTCGTGCGTATCAATGGATTCAGTAGATTTTAAGGGGTTTAGTGCTGGAAATTTCGTAAAGTATACAGAAAGATAGAAATTTCTTTCCATTCAATAAGACAAATATTTCTTTACGGAAATTCTGGTCTCTTGTCCCTGCAAGTGAAGACACTCGCGAGCTAATGCTATTCCTATGGGGAAGTTATTTTCTAATAGAGTCGACTCTCGTTAATTCGAACTCGTCGGGACCATAAGAAATGTTCGAATTATCCGAAGTTCGAATTATGGAAAACATGAAATAAAAACATGCTTTATATGGTACTATTACAAAGGAATTAATGTTATAGTGTTTTTTTTAAATATATTTCGTCTGTTATCATTAGAATATGACTTAATAATAAATTAAAATGTGTAAATACATAAACTAATTAAATGATTAGAAACAAATACAACATGGAAGAAAAATTTGAGGTGTCACTGATGGACAGACGGCGCACTAAGAAAGTGGAAATCAAATGCATTGGATTATATGTATACTCGTTAGGAAAAATTTTCACAAAAATCAAAGATAGAAAGTTATTTAAATGATCTGAAATCTCTGAGAAAGAAAAGAAAAAAGAAAAATCGGATTTCTCGTTAGTTCGAATTAAACGAAGTCAGGAGAAAATGATATTCGAATTAGTGAATGTTTTTAACGTTATTCTGCCATTGAAAATTTTGGGACTTCATGTTTAGTTCGAATTAAGCGAAGATTCGAATTATCCTATTTCGAATTAACGAGAGTCGACTGTATCTTGTTTGAATTTCGACATTTCTATTTTTTTTTTTTCATTGGATGGCCATGTTTCATCTCTACATCGCTTCTTTTTTACCTTTTCGATTTGGGTTGCAGGTGTTTTTTAGGATGACGCTTTCATTTTCAGAATCGGTTTTGAAAGTGAAAGTAACTTTATTGAAAAAAAAAATCTACAACGCAAATCGAAAGAATTAAAAAGGAACGATGTAAAGATGGACCTCCACTATCAAATGGAAAAAAAAATAACATTTAAAAATATCGAAATTCAAATGAGTTATTAGAAAATAACCTCCCCATAAGAATAACATTAGCTCTCGTGTGCTTGTAGTGACAGCCTTAAGTCCCCTGTTTTTCAGACCTACCTGCATTGTTTTAAAATTTTCAACTGCCTAACCCAGAGGTTCTTTCTTGATATGTTTGTGAAGTTTTTTTATGTAACCGTCGAGAATTAATTTAATAATGAAATTTTAAAATAAAAAGATTCCTAAAAAATACCGGTATGGAACAATAAACGAAATATTGTGATAGTTTTTTATTTAACTGATTATCTGAAATAAATAAGTATAGTAATCATTATACAGAAAATGTAATTCAATCTGGCAATTTATTCTAATTAAAATTTCCATAAAATGATACAAAAAGCTTAATTTGCATTAATTTAAGTATGCAAATTTCTTCAAAATTAGAAAAACGAAAATATATTTAGAATAAGCATGAGAAATTGATCTGTATTCAGCTAATTTTAGTTTTGTGACATTACCATTGTTGTGCAGTCTAATTATCTTGGATGAATCTATTGATTAACAAAATGCAGAAAACATTATACAGTCGTTAGCTAGAAATATTTAGTTCTAAGCAAATAGTGATATCTGTTACCCAAATATGTTTGAGTAACAATTAAAGTTTTAGCGTTACATTTAATTTAACCAATATTATCTGTATTTTTAATCTAGAGCGAATGGGAAATTAATGAATCTGGGACGTATTTAATTGAACAGGATAAAAATTATCGAGATTAGGCACAGAAACAGCGGTGAAAAAATGGCTTCTACGATAATGTCAAATGCATAATGGCATCTACTTTTCCGAATTAATTTATTGAGCATGATAGTTTAAGAGTAAACCGGTTCGATTTAACAAAGAAAACCGAGTCGCGATGAAATGCTAGTTTAAAATGAAGGCTTATGTTTATTAATGCACAACAAGAATGAATAAATTATGGGGAGAATTTTAAAAACATTTAATGAAAGCAATAAGTTTTACGTCGAAAGCTATCATTATATAAGAAATTAATCTCAATTAAAAGTTAGATTTCATTTTTTTTAAGGTATGAATTAAAAGTCGACAAGTAGATGCAAAAGCAAAGAAGAAAATAATTATTAGATAGTGTAGGTAAAACATGTGAACAAATTGATTTCGTTTTTTAACACTTTATAACATAATTAAATAAGAAGTAAAAGACATGTATCCAACATAGATTATGTAACACTTTCCAACACATTCTTAATATTGTTAATGAACTTCCAGTTTATTAAGGTAAAACATAGTGCCTAAATAAACAATTTGAAAAATGTATGACACAAGTGAAAAACCAACTTCTGCTATTACAATTAACTTCTTGGGGACGAGCGACACGTATACGTGCCGCAAAAAGGCTTAAGAATCCTTGTTCATTCCCACCGGTAAAATTATACTGTAAAATTTACCTTAATCAATCGGAGCATTTTCTCGATTTAACAAGAAACAAATTTCTGTTTATTAAAACCGGTGACAAAGCATTAAAAGTTCCGTAAAAGGCTTTCGTCGCGAAACGGTTAATAACTGAAATATGTCCGTTATTTTTTTCTGAAGCTCTGTATATGATCTTTGGATTTCTATGTATACTGCATGGTATACTAAAAATTAGTTCATTGAGGCAAATAACATAGTCAAAATTTCCATTCAGCAATTTTTTATGAATAAACAAATATGTATTTAAAAAAATTTGCGAAACCCTGCATATGATCCGTACAATTTATCCAGACCAAATAATATATTTTTTTAAAAATAGCTGAAATTAAAAAAACTAACCATAGCTGAAAATACACTTCCAGCATTTGTTCCAGTTATTGTTCATAGGCTTCAATAATTCAATTTCGTCTGTAGCTAAATTATTTTTTCTGTCCCCATAAATGAACGATATATGCACACCCTATTCTACAGTAAGCTTCGTGTAGTTTTCCTCAATGATATATATGTAAATTTCATTATTTTTGAAATTGTGCAATAAAATACACTGCAAACGATTTTCCCCATAGAGCGTAATGTAACAGAATTCTTTTGAGTGTCTCTATAATGAATCGTAAATGCTAGACTCTTCATCTTCAACACCGAATATGCTATAATGACATACTATTAACATATATGAATTTCATGGCAATCAGTCTATATTTACCCGAGTTAGAGCACGGGCGGACGGACAGACAGATAAATCAAATTCATAAACACTTTTTAATTTTATTGGAAAGTGTTATAAAAGTTACATCAGTTTGTCTGGTCATCTGTCCGTCTGTTTTAGCTCTAATTCTCATTTTAAAAAAAACTAGGATCTCGTTTTTTTTTTATGTTATTTACGTTTATTACAGTACGATCGCTAATCAAAATGGAGTACATAGCATTTACAGATCATTTACAGAGACGGTCAAAAGTACTCCATTACATACTCCAAAAAATGGTTTCAAGTTCATTTTTCATTATTTTAAACCATTTCAAACATAATGAAATCAATGTGCATTTATAAAATACATTAAAAATGCATTCTGTATGACAGGCATAGCCAACTGTGGCACGCTGCACACCACTAAAATTTTATAGTTATTAATGGTTTATCTGCGATTCAAAAAGTCGGCTATTTCTTTATAAAATTAGTGGTATCTGCGTGCCACAGTTGGCCATCCCTGCTGTACAACATAGGGTGCGAAGCATACATTAATCGTTTACAGGGACACACTAAAAAATTCTGATACATAATGATCTAAGACCGAATGATACTTATCGTCCATTTACAAGCATACACAAAAGATTCGATACACTACTGTATCTGGTCTATCAGGGATAATTGTTGGAAGTGAGATTTCATTTACGACATGTTTAAGTAAATTTTTGCTTCCTGTGTATAAATGTTATAGATCATATACATGGTTAAACAAAAGAATTCGTAAGCATTGCAGAATATAAATGTGAAATGGCTTAAAGACAGCTTTTAATACTAACTACATTTAATACACTGATAAATATTTATATAATATGAAGGCAATCATATACAGGGGATGCAAAGAAGTTGGAAACACAGCCTCGTATGGATGATAATGTCTAGAAATGCGATTTGAATAGTTTTAACCATGTTTCAGTTTGAATTAAGATTTAGCTTGCTATGTTTCGCATATAAAAATCTGTTCATAACATACAGGGCTACATAAAAGAACTCAAATATGTTGATAGATACTGCTGAAGGGGAATTTTTGACCTGTTATGCATTTTCTTATAAAACTAATTTTTAGCATTTAATGTAGGATATATACGAATCTGTATATTAAATACGAAAAAGAGGCCGCACAAAAGTATTGAACTATTTTTCCATCTATGAATCTAATTGCTGAAATCTGGATTTCAAATGTTCTAAAATTTTATTCCACATCGAAGCATTCCATAAATGTTTGAAAATATTTCATAATCTATGCTTGATACATATGTTTTCTTTCTTGTTAAATCTGAAAAAAGTGCGACATTTATGGATAGCTTCATATTGTGTGTTTGTATTATTATATTAAATCAAACCTGAAGATGTTAAGTAAAAGGTGTGTTAGATCATGTTAACATTGATAATTAAGATTCCGTAGATATATTTGATCATCTTTTGAATGTGAACGGATAATTTCCAGTCATGCACTTATGTTTTTTAACCCTTCATAGTACGATTTTTTCTATTTCTATGAAAAAAATTATTGGAATTCATATATCGGTCTAATAATGAAAAAAATAGTATTTTTTTTTTTTTTTTCAGTAAAATTTGTTATAGCGTGTACCCTATGCACAAAATTAGAATTTTAAAATCATATATTGCTGTATTTTGCAATTAAATGAACTTAAATAATTAATTTTATCTGCTTAATACGCTGAAACTTTTTTTTTTTTAATATTAATATTTTTAAGCATTCAGTAAAAATAATGAAAGTAAATTTTGCTTCAATAGCTTGATCATTTTTTTTTCGCTGAATAAATTCTATTTTTTGTCTAGTGCAGCCATCTGATATGAACTAAATAATTGTTATCCTATTCTTTATACTGTTCTTGATCAGGTATAGACATCACATTGATAAAATGCATGCAGGGCCCGACATAGACTGTGAGGTGCCCTGAGGCAAACATTATTAGGGGGACCCCTCTTCTATCTTAAAATTTTTTTTAAATTATACCGAAGTGACTAAAACTGAAATTCATACCTATTATATGTGTACATAAATTTCGTACCAAGTACTATTCACATCTATAGACATAATAGCAGAAAAAAACAACTTTATGAAATTATAGAGTAAAGTTTTTTTTTTTTTTTTTCGATTACAGGAATATGAGGATAAATGTGAGGCCTTAAGAGGGCATTGGGGAAGGAAACAGAGGGGGCAGGAGAAGAGAGAGACTTAAAATTGAAAAAAAAAAAAGAATTTTGATCACTTTTGACCAGTTAAATGTATTTTCAAATGAGTTTTTTAAATGCTTTTTAAATGCTTTTAAATGCAAGAAAATACAAAAATCTTCAGAATTATTTAACTTAAACGCTATGGCTAATTCCATGCCTTCTTTTCATAGTTATAGTATTAGGAAGAATAGAGTGGAAGTATTGTGGCTGGAGGTGACGCTAAAAATGCAACCCCAAAATCCGTTACATTAAGCCCAAATACAATCACGTGTTTTTACAAATAAAAACTTTTAGTAATACAGTTTTTAATTCATAATACAATGAAATGTTACTTTAGAATGCTAAAATAGAAGCAGATCATTTTTATTTAGAGAAAAAAACCACAGCTGATGTCAAAATTTTTTATCCCAGTTCCACATAATTGCTTTATTTGGGCCTAATGAGGACATTTAAATTTGAGCGATAACGCGCATCTTATTACAAGCCGAATTTAGGACACACTGCACCTCCACCTAATTTTGTCTTCCATGCGTATTTGTAGTGCAGATCACATAGCTGCAAATAGTTACGATTTTTTACTACCAGTATTTTCGAACGAAAAATATGATTTATTTTATCGGAGATATCACATTAATTGAATAAGGACAGGGAAATTCTTCGAAAATAATGATGAGTAAAAAGCATATACTGTAAAAATATGAAACTTTTGCTGCAGCATCACTCTACTGCTCTTATAGAATATTTCTGTTTTGATCAATGAGAATGCTCTATAATACGGTGAAGTAATCGTTTTGTATATAAGAGATGCAGTGACGATGCAGCAAAAATTTCAAATTTTTAACAGTGTAGCAATTTATCAACTATATGACTTACATCACAAATACCCATGTAATTAGTAACAGAAAAAAAAAAAAAATGAGGATTTGTTGATCCTTCAATGGACAGTATTCCTGTGACGTCACAACTGGTAAAACGGCGATTTATATAGCCTCGAACCGAAAGGAAGAATATGGTCCATTTTTTATGGATTATTAGCTGGAAAACATGCTAAACTATTTATATTATTTTAAGTTAAATTTTCTATAATCGTCTGCATGTGGTAAGTACAATGAATAGTATCCCTGCGATGTCGCAATCTGAACAATGGCGGGCCTTGAATCGAAAGGGAGAATAGGGTCTATCGTTTAAAGCCCTTCAATTAGGTTACAGATAGTTAAATTGATATTTTGAGGGTGTTAGTCATTTGGGATCCATACTTGTGGATCTACATGACTAATCCCCTGAAATACCAGTTTAAAAAATAGGGCGCTTTCTGTCATCTACAATGTTATTTTGTTTGGGAAAAAAGAGTTATTGAGTATTTGTAGTATTACATTAAAGTCAGGTATGCAGAAGTTAAGTGAAAGATGTATGGAGATTAGATTATGTTAGCATTGAGAATTAAGTTTCCATAGAGGCATTTCCGTCATCTTTTGAATGAGAACGTAGAATCTGATGTCACGCACCTGTGTGTTTTAATGAGAGTGATTAGCATTTCTCTCTCTTACCTTTGTCGATGCTTGACGAATGGATCGGGTAATTGGCAAGGACGTAAGTAGGATTCGGCCACCTGAACAGGAAATTCAAATTTTAAACTCCAAACATGTTTCCTCTAAACAGCTGTTTACATCAGGTGGAGTTCAGTTTCGATTACCGTTAGCTTTCCTTAAAATGGGCAGAATTTTTTACGTAATAAGGATTCTAGAATGTACTCCGCAAAACCTTGAAGCGTTCTTTCTTATTTAAAGTTATTTTTAATTGTGAATCATCTAAACCTCAATTTTCTGAATGACTCATATTTATTGAGCATATTAATTAATTTATTCTTGTTCCGAGTAAAGAAGAAATCAGTCATTACTGTACAGATTTTAAATAATATTGGCAAATGCAATAAGTTTTTTATTCAAAAACTTATACCAGAAAATTTTAAGCAGTAATTATTTTATAAACTTATTCACCAAGATTTTAAGCTTTTATAAATAATTATTTAATTATTCAGGTGAAAATATCGAATTTTTAAATAAATTATCCGTCAGACTTAACAGAACTGATTAAACAGCTGATTTTGATATTATAATGTGGTGACTTTTAATTAGTATACATGGTCTTTTTTGTATAGAGGTTCATTTTTTAACCTTAATTTTTTCTTTATGATTCGATGCGTGTAAATATTAATTTAGCTTTTCAATTCCTATTTATTCTCATTTTCTTCGACAAAAACTGCAAATAATACTTCCAATTTTATGCATGTTAAATCCACAAAATGTTTTTTTAAAGTTGAGTTATTAAACAAGTTAATTTTTTGGTAATTTAACTTGAGGGGAAATTTTCTTTTCTAAAGTTTAACTCATGAACGAGTAATGCATTTGTATTTTTAAATTATCACTCGAGGAATTTATGTTTTAATTTCTTTTTTCTGTGTACTTTTATGGAAAAATATCCTCTTTTTTACGATGTCAAAATATTTTTTTAAATATATGCTTCATTTTATTAATTCTTCATCATATTAATCAATTTTTCTAATTAAAAATTAACAGGGCTATCACTAGCCACCATACGTAGTATAGGGTAAATCTTGTAATCATTTTAAAAATCGAAAAAAAAATTTTTTTTTTGGTGGATTTACACATTTTAGACAATGGAAATTTCGAAAAACATATTTTTAGAAAAAAAAACCTTTCTGTCCGTTTGTAAAACTATCTACCGAAAAAATTTGAAACAGAAACTTGATATTTAAAGTGTACTTAGTGTGTAATAATTGGAAGAAGCCTGTTGAATATCAATAATCTCGATTATCCAAGAACTATTGTTTTCAGACTTTCGAAATATTCGCTCTCATAAAAAAGGTATATAAAAAATTTCAAAATTCTTTTTTTCAAAGAGTGAATATGAAAGACAATAAAACACATAAATTTTGCATAAAGAAGGAAGGCAATCAGATTATTAGTTGCCGAAATATTTGTAATCCTATTTTCCACATTCTCCAATTCTTCATGACCCTGTATTTCATTCAAATTACAATTCAAAGATATATTTTAATTGGAAAGGAGACGCTTAATCCGACGCATTAAATTGTTCGTTAATATGAATATTATTTTTGGAGTTGTAAGGATGTTTCTTTTACGCAATTCAGTACTACTTGATTACACCTTCGACCAAAAAAATATCGTCAAGTTTGTAGCCAACTTGGCGATATGTCACCAAATCTGGCGACAAAAATTATTCGCCAAAAGTGACTCCAACTCTGCGCTATTTCCGGTATTTCGCCGAATCCTCGCAGACTCCCATTGTAATCCAATAGGATCCCGTTTTGTTTAAAAAAAAAATTAAATATACGTTTAACAGCTTCCGTGATTTGCCTGTATGTCATATGGGCAACGTGTTTTTGCCAATCATGATTTGCATTTATTATTCTCACCAGCAAAATTCTATCGTAAATTTTGTACTATTTAAGGGAGACACGAGCCCCCATTTTCGGTCAAAAATCATCAAAAGTTCAAATAAAAATGTATCTCAGAAAACGATAAAATACATATTTTCGAATATCCATGCAAAATTTCAGAACTCGGGGACACTTGGAACAGGTAGCAAATGAGCTTTTTTTAATTGTAGTCAATGGAGTTTAAAGGACTAGCGGCCATTTAAAATGTGTTTTCCTGACAATGACTTTTTCCATATTTTGCCTAAGTTCAAAATACTAAGGCTCAGTGGTAGAATGGTTTAGAAAAAAAGTGTTTATGTTTTTAGAATCTTAAAAAAATTTGCAACAAAAGTAAGGAGAGATATTTTTTTTAACTATTTCTTAAAAATTTACATAAATTGGTACACATGAAAATTATAACGAATTTAAAGAAAAATACCATGCTTAATTTTTTTTTTTTTTTTTTTTTTTTTTTTTTAGCTGATTAAAATAGAAAATTAAAAATATCTCTCCCTAGGTCGTTTCCATATACTATAACACTATTTAAGAAATTTTAGTAATAACAAAATATTGAAAGTTGTATGAGGAGTAGTAATTTTAAAAAGTGTATTTTTCCACACAAAAAAATCATAAAAATCGACATAAAAAATGTACTTTTTAATAAAACGTGAATTGTTTTGCTAATTATTCCTTACAAGAAGTTTCTTAAATAGTACACCAAAATTCATTACTTTAAAATCAATAATAAAAATTTTGGGGTTTTTCTTACGGGTCTCCCTTAATCCGACAATTTTTCTAATGCAATTAGGAAAAATGTGTTTTTTGAAAAACAGTTGATAAAAGAGTAAAAATTCTGTAAAAAGCATGAAAATAATAGGCAATTTTTGAAAGTTTTTCAAAAATTCAAATCAATTTGTTAAACTTTAGTAGTAGGCTGTAGTTAAACTTTATTTTGGAATTGCAATGCATTTTATAAATAGTTTACATTTAAAATATGTGTATATATATATATAAAGGGCACAGATTCTAATGGCTTATCGAGTTCTGCCTTTACATTTGATAGCATGTTTTTTTCAAAGCGACGAGTTGGACTTTTAAACATTTTGAGTTGCAGTGTGGGTACAGTATCTTGTTAGGTACTATCCGTCTTCGTACATTGTATTGCGTTATCCCAGAATCGATTCCTGGGCTTGGCTAATTTTTCACTCCCGTTGTGTTTATTGTGTTATTTGTGTCGTTATTTCAGGTTCGATTCCAGGGCCCAACTAATTTTTCACTCCTGTTAGGTTTATTGCATTAATTGCGTGGTCATTGCAGGCTCAATTCCTGGCACCGGCTAATTTTTCACTCCTGTTGGTTTTATTGTGTTAATTTTGTCGTCATGCGAGATTCCTGGCGCCATTAATTTTACTCTTGTTGGGTTATTGTGTTAATTGTGCTGTCATTCCTGGTTCGATTCCTGGATTCACTCTTTTTGGGTTTTTTGTTCTTATTGTTTCGTTTTTTTAGGTTTATTTCTGGGCCCAACTAATTTTTCGCTCCTGTTGGCTTTATTATGTTAATTGTATCGTCATCCTATGTTCCATTATTGGTCCAGGCTCATTTTTCACTCTTTTTGAGTTTATTGTATAAATTGTGTCTACGTCTGTAATAATAAATGTGTACCTCAAACATTATATAATTTTGTCATCAGCTATTGACGAATAGTTTTATAGCATCATCATGAGGAATACAAAATTTCTAGAGATCAAAGTTGTGTAAAAAGTCGTGACGTGAGTAAGGGGAGAGGGGGGGGGGGGTCTTTTTCTTTATTGTATCCCATGGCTTTGATTAAGACAAACTCAAGAATAGCAGGAAAAAATAAGAGTGCCTTATAAACGTGAAAATTTCTTAAGCATGCAAAGTGAACTAGCAAATGTAAAAACGCTTAATCAGCGTTAATTTGCATTAACTTATAAAAATCTATTCAACACTAAGTCATTAATAAAATAAACGTGAACTGGTTTAAAATAAATTAAAATGTACAGGGATATTCATATATATCACTCATTGAATCTCAGGGCTGCCACAGGCGACTGTTTTTTAATTCTAACTGGCACCACTTTTTCAATATAGGAAACCTTAAGACTTTCGTGGACAACATTTGTAAGAGAAATATACTACAAAATATTCATTCGACAATTACTGGTGCGAATATGAAAATAGTCACCTGTGGCAGCCTCTCATCTAGATTAAAGTATAGTGTAGTGGAATATTGGCATATTTTCCTTTTTAGTGTCTGAATAACAGAAAAAAAAAAACAAATCATAAAGTTCTGTTGCATATTTATCTCACACTGTTTAACCTTTTCCGGCACGGGCAAAATCTGTTAGTGAAATGAGAAATTATCGACTGACACCGGAATTCACAAAAAAATTTTTCAGATATTTTGAATTCCTTAATTGAAGCTTTTATTGTAAAAGCAAAATTTTACTAAAATATTATTGGTGCCGATTGCAAGTTTGGAATTAAAATTAGGTATCCCAGATCGGGCACAGTGTGCCGGAAAGGGCTAAACGGGATTTCGCGGCATATAGATTCAAATAATTTTCTGAATGAATAGCAGAAATATGAAAAAATATATATAAGTCATATACATAAGATAAAATCCCGCACTTTGGTGCATAGTTAAAATCTCGGAAATAGTCCATATTTTCTTTTTAAGAATAAACATTTACGCGGCATAAGATTTGTGAAAATGCATTAAAAACTTTTGATATTGATCTATCATTTTCTCGAAAGCTACTGAAGCAAGTTCAGGCTATTTTTCTTAACTCTTTGCAGTCGAGAGGTTACAGAGGGTTAATATTAGTTATGTATTCTGATCATTTTGCTTTGCTAATTTTTTTTTTTTTTTTTTTTTTTTTAACAACGTGTTTAAAATTTTAAAAACGTTCAGAACATTTTATATATACAGCCCAAAAGTGGATTGATAAGAAATTAATAATTATAAATTAACGATTTGGATTTACTAATTAAAAGATAAAGTGTTTTGTAAGGAATATTATATTAAACGAAACTCTTTGTGGGATCATTAATCACCTTACCCCATTTTTTTTCTCGTTGTCGTGCTTTTTTACCCGAACTCATCAGTGAATAGATTTTTATAATTAGATGTTGCTTCATTTATTTATTTACTTATAGATTTGAGGAAGTTTTCAAATAGTTTAATAATAGCTTCAAATAAGCTTTTATGAATAGCCTTTCTTCATAACTAAACTACCTCTTCAGGGATAACTTTTTCAATGTCACTTAACATAAACTCAAGAAACTGTGCCAATTAGCAATTCAAAGACATTTCTGTTTAACATTAAAAAATGATTTAATCTGTTGTTTGCTTTATTTACATACTTTATCGATAAAAATCTGAATAACAATTGTTAAAATTTTTTTAATGCTTTCGCCACTAAAACGTTATGCTCGGCTGGTAATATTATCGGAAAATATTTTTTTCGTTGAAAAGTCTGCTGTTTTCACTGATTATGTTTGCTATTTGTTTAAGGTATTTCAGAAAAAAAATATTTTTATCGCCGATGAACAATAAGGAAATTGCTGAAGTATTCTCTGACACATTTTTAACCACTTAAACCCCTTTCAAGGGCATTGGCTAGAGGGTCTAATTTTAATTCCAAAAATGACAAATTGCACCAAGAATATTTCAATAAAATTTTGCTTTTCTAATGAGAGTGTAAAAACTAGCGTCTAGCGACAGCAGGATTCCTAATGGTAGGACTTAGAATAAAATCTGCAAAGCTTGAAACTTGAGATTTATCCCTAAAAAGGGATATTTTCCGCTCTTTCGTCAAATGCTTAGGGAAATTATCGTTAGCGATCTGATAATGCGATTTTTGAAAATGCGATAATCAGCTATGCGATAAACGAATACGGTTTTCTTAGTGACTGATGAAAACGCTTACTTTAATTTTTGGCATTTATGGCAAATATTTATAGAGCTAATATGGTTCTCTATTTAAACGATTCTTGAATTTATGTGGTAATTACATTGCGGCATTTTCAAAATATAGCTACACTTTTATGACAACAAACACTAAGCATGCTAATTTATTATTATATATTTATGATATATTAAATTGGAATAATTGGCATAAGAAGTTTACCCTTCTCCCCAAAAAACAAACAAAAAGCTTTCATTGCAACTTATTTGAAGAGTGTAAACATGCAAATATTCCCAGAACTTCTTTTCGTAGCAAAATTTTAGAATTCCTCGAAGTTCTAATCAGTGTAAATAAATACTAAGAAACTGACTTTATTTCAGTAGCAATCGTAAAAACAATAAAGTAATGAAAAGCTGGTTATCGCATTTTCAATAACCCGGATCATCAGATCGAAAGAGAGGAAAAAAGCCCTCTTTAGGGATTAATCCCAAGTTTGAAGCCCTGCAGATTTTATTCTAAGTCCTACCATTAGGAATCCTGCTGTCGCTAGATGCTAGTGAGTGTAAAATAGCTAATTTTTATTTAGTAAGAAATTCGTTTGAATACTCTGGTGTCAGTCATTTATTTAATCATTTACAGAGTTCTTCTGACCCTGAAAATTTAACAGATCATTATTTTTGAAAAAAAAAAAAAAAAAAAAAAGAAAAAGAAACTTTCAAATAATGCCTATTTTTTCTTGTCTTTTGCGAAATTTTTTTAATATTTCATCACCGGTTTTTCAAAACAGACATTTTTTTCTGTCTAATTCAATCAGAAAAATGTTCAGATTAAATAATGCAAAATTTATATTAAAAATTTACTGGTGAGAATAATAAATTATGATTAGAGCATGGATGCCCGTACGTGGTACGGGCAAAATTGATTGGCAAAAACACGTTGCCCGCATGACGTAAGAGTAAATCTGGGAAGCGGCTAAAGGAGACATGGGTGAAACTTTTTGAAAAAAGAAAATATTTTTCTTTTATTGGCTTAAGGGTGTATTCGAAAAAACGCTTTTCCACCTACAACAGCTCGAAATTTTCCGATACAATTTCAGACATATTTTTAAAAGGAGAAACATGAAACTTGCTGACGGGATTCTTGAAGGGACGTATGAGGTGCCGTGTGATATCTTTTTACGCTCAATTCATTAGAATTTGAGTTATAAACAATTACCTTATCAGTATGACCCTGCTTTTCGTTTCCAGATCTCCCGCCAGGGAAAAATCGGTTCGAAGTGCCGTTTTTAATTGCTTTTTTTACAATATGTTTTGCATTTATCAAAGAATCGACCCTCACGGCACTTTGTGTACTTTCCAAAAAAGAGATTTTGAAAGTTTGGTGTATTTGAGTGCAAAAATGAATTCAAAAATAAATCAGAAAATAAGCAGTTTGAATCGAAATACACCCTTAACCCCTTGGGGCGCGGTGGTATGTCTATGAAACCACTTCATTTTAATTCCAGGCCACATTGACACCAGAATTGTGATAGAAGAAGATTCGCTTTATTAGATGCGAAAAACATACCTTTTTTCTTATCATGAAATAAAGTTGTTTTCAAATTCCGGTTCCAATCATTAATTTCAACACTTAACCCTTTAACGATCAAAGCATTTTCATTGCTAAGATGTCGAAATAAATGATTGACACCGGTAATTAAGAACAAATACATTTCTAAATAAGAAAACGTGATTTTTCACATACTTGATAAAAGGGATATTTCTAGATAAAAATACCGGTGTCAGTGTTGTGTATCGGAATTGAAATTTTGTGGTCTCGTGGCGAAACCAATTAACGTTAAAGGGCTAAGCAACGAAAGTGCTCTGCGTCGCAAAGGGTTAAAAAAATTCTTTGAACCTTATTAAATCCATTAGTATGCCAAAAGTTTTTTTTTTTTGGGGGGGGGGGGCAATTAGAAACAGTTGTGAAAATGGAAGAGAAGACGCGACGCCCATTCACATTATTATTTTATTTATTTATTTATTTTTCTGCTAACATTTTATAGTTGATTTTATTTTTATATTCTACATGTACCATTATATATTTTAAATAAACTTTGTAGTATCTACATGTGTAGCCAATCAAATTGTCATAAATAGATGCAAAAATTCTGCTAGGAGATTTTATGTTTTTAAACTGCTAATGGGGATGTTACCGTTAGTTTTCCAGGTCAAATACCAGGATTCTTTTTATAAAACAAATAAATCAAATTCAGATGGGTGAAATTTGACTTTGTGTAATCAGAGATTTTCCATAAGTAAGTACTGGTACCAAAAAATTTCCTGGTACGGAAAATCCAGGATCAATAGTAATTTTGCAAACGTGTTTAAAAGAGATTCAAATAGCAGTGAAAGTGAAAATGACTTTGATTTAGAGGATAAGTATAAAGCGCAGAGAGGATTCTCCAAAGGATAGTAGAGTTATAATCAAACCGGGAGCACAGACAATCCCCTCATCGAATTCACGGATGAAAGGGTATAGCCGGGTTTCTTAGTAAAATATGTCCTTGAGTCAACCATATCGAGTCCTACATGGATAGATAGCCCATAAAAAGAAATTCATTTCTCTCCAGTTTTAAGTTGTATATAAAGACCAAGATGTCGGGTGTAATGGCCCTAAATGCCTGTTTTGGAAAAGAGCGCATTGTGACGAAACTACTAAGCAGATTTCAAAGAAAAAAAATAAGGGATGTAAAAAACCATCATACGAATATTTGACAATTTTTTCAGTTTTTTTAAACAAAAGAACAAGTTTTCAAACATTTTTCCTGTTTTTAAATGAACATTTTAATTAAAGATAAACTAAAATTTCTGAGTGACCACCTTAATTTTTTTGCATGAAATACTATGAGACATGATGCATATTCACTATCAATTTCAACTTTCTACGTATGGTGCATCATATTAAAAAAAGGGCAAAATCATATTCCGGCGGTAATGTGACGCGTGTCTCGGACAATTTTCACGCCTTCTTTTAAAAATACCGTGCGTATTAATGTGTGAGATTTGAAAAGAAGGCGTGAAATTTGTCCGAGACACGCGTTAAAAATACGGTGTGTATTAATGTGTGAGATTTGAAAAGAAGGCGTGAAATTTGTCCGAGACACGCCCCACATTACCGCCGGAATATTATTTTGCCCTTTTTTAATATGATGCACCATACGTAGAAAGTTGAAATTGATAGTGAATATGCATCATGTCTCATAGTATTCCATGCAAAAAAATTAAGGTGGTCACTCAGAAATTTCAGTTTATTTTTAATTAAAATGTTCATTGAAAAACGAGAAAAATGTTAGAAAACTTGTTCTTTTGTTTAAAAAAATCTGAAAAAATTGTCAACCATTCGTATGATGGTTTTTTACACCCCCTATTTTTTTCGTTGAAATCTGCTAAGTAGTTTCGTCACAATGCGCACTTTTCCAAAACAGGCATTTAGGGCCATTACCCCCCATAGTCTTGAGATACAAAGTTAAAACTGGGAAGAAATGAATGTCTTTTTATAGGCTATCGGTCCATGTAGGACTCGATCTGGTTGACTCAAGGGCATATTTTACTATGAAACCTGGCTATACCCTTTCAAAATTAGTTAAAACTCGATTCGCATATTAAAACATAATCGGTCTCCCAAGTTATATCTTGATGGGAAACATCTGAAAACCCGATTTTAGCGGTTGACTCATAGGTTTATCATTGTATTTTCCGGCTTGTTTTCCTCCATGTTTTCATACCTTTGGGTGCAGGAAAATACAATACTGACTCGACAGCTGATTCATACTTTTCGTTGTCTCTCGCTGCTATTTTTTCTTAAGGGGGCTCAGGGGTTAAAAACTTTTCAAAAAATCGATTTTTTTTATGATCTAGTTTGATTATTCAATTAATGCAAAAAACCGCATAAAAATTTTAGCATTTTTAACGGAGTTATAAGCAATTATATATCAATACTTACATAGTCGCATCCATATAATTTCAACTTTAAGTCGTGTTTTCTCTAAACTTGATTTTTGACGACTAACACCAAGATTTAAAAAAAACTATTTGATGGAATGGCTTAAATTTTTTTTTTTTTGCATGCGTATAACATCATAATCTAGATTATGAATTAAGGATATAACTATCACTTAATAAAAACAGTATTAAAAAATCTCTAAAAGTTGAAAATTTAAAAAAAACCCTAAAAAATACAACATTTTTTCCATTAAAAATACTCAAAATATTAAACTATCTAAAATATATTAATTCATAATCTAGATAATAATGTTATATGCATGCAAAAAAAAAAAAAAAAAAAAAAAAAAAAAAAAAAAAAGCCATTTCATCAAATAGTTTTTTTAAATCTTGGTGTTAGTCGTCAAAAATCAAATTTTGACAAAACGCGACTTAAAGTTGAAATTATATGGATGCGGCTATGAAAGTGTTGATATATAAATGCTTATAACTCCGTTAAAAATGCAAATATTTTTATGCGGTTTTTTGCATTGAGTTAAGAATTAAATGAATAATCAAATTAGATCATTAAAAAAAATCGATTTTTTGAAAAGTTTTCAACTCTTGAGCCCCCTTAAATAATGATGCCACTCCATTCATAAATTTACATGTAGATTTCATACGCAGCTTAAAGCAGCTCGTAACCGAAACAAACAAGCAAAGATGAGGTTATAGATAGAGCGCGATTAAGGTTGTCTGGGGCCTAAGGCTCATCATCTTTTCGGAGGCCCTCAAATCAAAACGTAGGTAGATTTTGCTTTCCGGGAGGGGAGGGGGATATTCGAAGGTTAACATTAGATAGCGTTATATGGTTGCCAAGATAAAAGCACGAATCAAACGCGACGAAAATAATCAAAAAACAAAGTTCGAATTAATGTATTTTCAAAAGGGTTTTAATGTCATGTGTTTTAACATCATTTAACCCTTTAACGTTCATTGGTTTCGCCACGAAACCACAAAATTTTAATTCCGATACGCAACACTGACACCGGTATTATTATCTAGAAATATCCCTTTTATATTGTATGTGAAAAATCACGATTTCTTATTTAGGAATATATTTGTTCTTAATTACCGGTGTCATTTATTTATTTCGACATCTTAGCAATGAAAATGCTATGATCGTTAAAGGGTTAACCCATTGGGGACGAGTGACACGTATACGTGCCGCAGAAAGGCTTAAGAATCCAAGTTTATCCCCACCAGTAAAATTTTACTAAAAAATTTGCCTTAATTAATCGGAGCATATGCTCTATTTAATAAGCCACAAATTTCTGTTTTTTACAACCGGTGACAAAACATTAAAAATTTCGTAAAAAGCTTCCGTCGCGAAGGGGTTAAATATGAAATTTTGACTGTTGACTAAACAGATTAGGTTATTTAATACGCTACCATTAAAAACTGATTAGCTTTTTAATCGCGTCATCGCGTGCATGAAATCTTGATAAAATATGCATATATTGTTATGACATTTGATATAGATAAAATGCATATATGTGTGTTTAAAATGATCTACTTTTAAGTATCTACAATGATAAGATTTTGACTTATAACTATTTTAATTCATTAAACTAGTCGTTGGGGGCCACCGCAATACTTACCCATCATGGATATCCATAATATAAAATATAAAAATAAAACATGTGTAAAATATTTATAAAATGCACTTCAATTCCAAAATAAAATTTAAACGCAAATTTAAATAGTTTTAATATACATAGTCATGCTTTATTAATGAGTATTTCTTCGTTACTCTAAAGTCTAAAGCGCCCTCTATCAGCAATTTTTGAACTTAACCTTTAAAATTAAAAAAATAAAAAATCGTCATATAAAGAATGATTTTAGAGAAAACCGCAAACAAATCGACCCTTTTTTCTAATTTTTATCAGCGTTTGAATTTTTGGACTTTAAACTTTAATGGCTCCTAGCTTCTATAGAAGACGTTTGCGCCCCATGGTTTCCTATTAAATAATGTTTGTCTTTATGTCTACTATCACCCCTCAAAGTTTGTCGGTCTGGTAGCGAAACACCCTGTATGTTCTCAAAGCAATCACTCGCACAATAACTTTAGGATTAAAAAAAAGAGCTATTTTAATTTTAAATATGCAAATTTCGTAAAACTCTAATTAGTTTTTAACCGCTTCTCTCATTTACCCGTACGTCATACAGGCAACGTTATTTTGCCAATCATGATTTGCCCGTACCATGAACGGCATCCATATTCCAATCATGATTTATTATCACCAGTAAATTTTTAGTGTACATTTTGTATTGTTTAATCCGAGCATTTTTCTGATTTAATTTGGTAACAATTTCGGTTAAGAAAAAAAGGTGAAAAAAGATTAAACATTCTGTAAAAGACTTGAAAAAAAATAGGCATTATTTGAAAAAAAAAAATTGGAAATATTGATTAGTTAATTAGTTAATCCTTGTATATTAAAAAGTACAATCAGTTTAATGAATACTCAAAATTTTATGTTTATACATAGAAGCTTTTAACTATACACTAATTCAAATTTTGGTTTTTTTTCCCCCGAAGTATTTATAAGGAGCATGGCTCTAAGTGAAATCTTTTTTAGTTTTTGCAGAAAATCACTGAAGAAAATTATATTTTTAAGAATTAGTTTCTAAATCATTTTACACATTTTCAGGGCCTTATCAGCAGTGAGCTCAAAGCCGCGGCTTATTCGGTCTGGGAAATATTCAGACCCTGATTATAGGCATTGGTGTAGTCGTAAAAATAGCAGAGGATATGCGCTCTAAGCAGACGGTATACGCTCAATTCAGAGGGTATACCCTAGAGTGTGTATACTATAGTGTTCTTGAGAAACAGAGGGTATACGGTGTATTTTTAAAACATCCAGAAGCTATACGGCGTATACCCCCATATACCCTCCACTACATCCCTGATTATAGGAAATAAATTCATTTTGCATATCTCATAATAGTCCGAGTTTGCCATTTTTGAAATTCATGTCCGTCTAATTTCTTCCGCCCGATTAATAATTTCCGTTATTTGACTTGTTACCGTTAATTTTCTGAACCGATTGTGCCATTTCATTCGTAAGTTTACATGTAGATTTTATCTATATAGCTTAATCAGTATCGAAATTTTAAGAAACAAATGAAAGATTTCTAGCAACCCAAACTCATTTTTGAAAACCTCTTTTTATTACTGCTGCACGATATCCATTTTGCTATTTTTCGAACTCCTGTTTGATCTCGTCTTTCCTTGAATAATTAAAACGATTCGAGGGGGGGGGGGGGGGGGGAAGAGAATTTTATAATACTATGAGAGAAATAACTGATATTTATTGCTATGCTGTATTTTGCCACTAATATTTCTGTAATAATGATGTCACTTCATGCATAAACTTACACAATAGTTTCATCTCTAGCTCAACACAAACCTACTGTCCAAATAAACAAACAAACAATAAAAGTATTTGTAAATTTCTTATACACTGTAAAAAATTTTAGAAACGTTTAATTTGTGAACAGAAATTTCAGGTTTCATTTTATTCCGTTTTGAAAACGGAACACCTCAAAAACGATCGGAAATCTTCCTGCTACTATCCGTATTTTCAGCTATTTATCATTCTTAAGCGTTTGTCCCGTAATATTCCGTACACTAAGTTCCAGGTTTCACTGCAATATAAGCAATGTTTAAGATATTATAATTCTATAAATTTAATGAATTTTCAAAGCGTTGAAGAATGATTAAGACTCTCAAGGATTACATTTATATTCCTAAATAAGATTTTTTATGTAATATTGAAATAAACATATTTTATTAGCATTTAAATCAAAATGCAGAGAAAACAACATTACAATTTTACCCATTTGCAAGACGCTTGGAGGGTAAAATTAAAACGTTTCATTCTCAAAATGGATCAATTCGTTTCAGAAAAGGCAATTAGTTGCCGTTTCCGATTCTGTATCTATGCAACTTTTTTTTTTTTTTTTTTTTTTTTTTACAGTGTATATGCAATAGTAACTGTTATTATTTTTTTTTTAATTCGTGTCTCTTTCATTTGACTGATTTTTTTCGTTATTTTGTATATTGCCATTAATTATTTTAAAACAATGATTCGATTTCGTTAATAAATTTACACTTATCTAAATTTCCACAGCTTAGTCCAGCTTAAACAAATAAATAACTAAACAAGAAAACAGGTTATAGGAACCAAACTCAATTTTGCAAATCTCAAAGTGGACCGAGTTTGCTATTTTTCAAACTTCTGTCTGTAGCTCAATATAAATCGACTAATCAACTAAACAAACAAACAATAAAAGTATTTTAGATTAATTGTTTGTTTGTTTATTGAACAACATACATCTGACTTATGTGCTCGACATGAAGCCTGCTTATAAGCCATCGTCAATATACAGGGACGAGATAGCACACAAGGAAATATTACAGAAGTACAACCAGGAGCTCCACACAAAGAGTGTGTGCAATGGAGCCAGTGGGATTCGAACCCACAACCTCACGATCAGCTGCGTGATGTCTTAACCACTCAGCCACGGAGGCCCCACATTTTAGATTAATTTTTAAACACGATTATTCAATCGGTAAATTAATTATAACCCAATTATAATTGGGTTAAATAGTCCTCCAGTGTTCGTGTCCGGGATAGCTCAGTTGGTAGAGCATTGGCGGCTTCAGCCAATACATTCCTGGTCCGGACTTTTTTCATTCAAAATCCAAAAATGGAATAAATTACTCTGTTATAATAAAAGTATTTGTGAACTTCTAACGCATGCTACTGAAATTATTATTTCTTAAAAACTCATGCCTCTTCCATTTGTTTAATATTTTTCGTTATTTTCTCTGTTGCCATTAATTATTTTGAAACAATCATTCTATTTCATTCATAAATGTACACTTATCTACACTTCCAGCAGCCTGAATCCAGCCTAAACAAACAAACAAGAAAAAGAGGTTATAGGAACCAAACTCAGTTTTGCAAATCTCCAAACTGGATCGAGTTTGCTGTCTGTCCGATCTCTTCCACCCTCGAGAGCAAACACGTTTTCCTGCGGACCGGTCACCGCGAGTGCAATGAACCTGTGGAGTTGAAAGCACCTTTCTCTCGGCTCCTCGACTGAAATAATGGGGCCCGGTTACCAAGGGGTTTCGGCCACAAAACAAGACGCTCCAGCGATCAGAGTGGCCTTGCCCTTGCACGGGGCCCGTGGCGCAATCCGATGACGGCTCGTGGCGAAGAGAAAAAACTCACCTGCAAAATTTGTTTTTACTTATTTTTTTTTTATGTTATGCCATTCCTCTGTTTCCATTTTTAGGGTTTCATTCATCTGACGAAACCCAATTCGTCACTGTCTTCTGTCTGTCTGTCCGTCGCAGATTCTGTTCACAAAAACTGTATAAGTCAGAAATTAAATTAGTTTTTTGAATGTAATCCGTTCGTTTTTGCGATTTAAATTTGTAAAGAAAACTTTGATTTCAACATTTTGTCTGAAAACAACATAGCTTGGAGATAAATCATCTCGCTAGTTAAATTTATGGGTTTGCATTATTAGGGTTTCGCTCAACTGTTGCGACTTATTAATGATAAAACATTTCGTTAACCCTTTGACGGTTAAAGCACTTCTATTCATAAAATACTAAAATGATTGAATGACACCGGAATTTAAAAACAAATTTATTTCATAATATATAAATGTTTTTTTTTACGTTCTTTGTAAAATTAAAATTTTCATTTAAAAATTCCGGTGCTAGTATGGCATTTCGCAATTCAAATTAAGTGGTATTCTGGGCGCGTATACGCGCTTATAACCACGAAAGGGTTAAGCAATTTTGTTCGCTTTTAGAAATTTGAAATTTTATTTATATCTTCACTATTTATTATTATTATTATTATTATTATTATTATTATTATTATTATTATTATTATTATTATTATTTTAATTTCGGATTTTTAAAAGTTTGGATTTTTATAAAATTATTTGATTTAAACATTTTAATTTGATCAAAATCAAAACCTTATCTTTTTGAATTTTTTTTAAATTAAATTTTTAGTGCTATCATCCATGTAAGAATTTAATAATTATAAATCATCAATTTCGATTTATTAATTAAAGGATAATTTACAGCCACAAAACAAGACGCTCCAGCGTTCAGAGTGGCCTTGCCCTTGCACGGGGCCGTGGCGAAATCCAACGACGGCTCGTGGCGAAGATAAGAACTCACATGCAAAAATTTGTTTTTTCCTTTTTTATGTTATGCCATTTTTTCCGTTTCCATTTTTAGGCTTTCGTTCATTTAACGAAACCCTATTCATCTCTGTCTTCTGCCTGTCCGCCCGTCACAGTCTGCGCACTAAACTGTATAAGACAAGGCTTTCAAATTTTGCAATAAATTGCACGAAATGATCTATCGCTTAAGCTTACCAATATGTGGATATTGCATAATATGTGCATTCATTTGTGTAAGAATAGCACATTATATATTCATGGAGATAGAGCGACTTTTTTTTTTTCTTTCTTTCTTTCTTTCTTTTTTTTTTTTTTTTTTTTTTTTTTTTTTTTTTAAGTTCAAAAGATTTTTGCATGTTTTTTAAGGTTTGGTTCATCTGACGAAACCACATTCGTCTCTGTCCTCTGTCTGTCTGTCTGTCTGTCCGTACACAAAAATTCTATAAGTCAGAGATTTCTAATTTTGCGTACTTACAGCTAAATACCTCGTGTCACACGATAAATCAAAAAATTTTGAAAAAGTCTATCATTTTAAATAAATTAATTTTTTCAGTGTCACCTGTTCATTTTTGTGACTTAACCCTTTCCGGCGCACTACTCTTTAAAGTTGAAATTTAAAGAAAAAAAATTAGGCAATCTATTTAGGCACAGGTATTGTTTTGTAAAGATTGCACTAACCATTTTAATTATACAGCTGTTGCCGAAGTGGTCACCTCCCATAAGTAAAGCACTGATAAGCGTAGTGAGAAGAGCATTGCTATGAAGCGCGTATTACAGTAAAACATTTTACCTATTATTTAAAAACAGTAGAGTTTGATCTCTGTGGTGCTGGTATCTAGAACTCATAAGAAAGATTTAAAGAAGCCATTAGAGTAGTTTTTAAAATATTCACGGAGTTTTTGTGTCTTTAAACAGGGGGAACTTTAGGTGTTGCCGACCCGGCAACACTGTGCGTTAAAGGGTTAAACTTTAAAAGATAATCATAATTTCAACTTTTTGTCTGTGGACAATAGCTTGGAGGTAAATCTTCTTGCTAGTAAACAGGAAGTTCTTGATTCGAAACCTGGGTACTGGAAATTGAGATCTTCATAAATAATATGAATTTAATTAAAAAAATATTTCGTTTCTTTCCCCACCCCTCTCCTCCCCCACTATTTATGGTTTTATATTATTAGGTTTACGCTCATCTGACAATAGTAAAAAATTTTAGAATTCGATTTTCTTTCTGTTTTAAAAACTACTGCTATTTATTAATGGCAAAGCATTTTTAATTTCGTTTAAACAATTTTGTTCGTTTTTAGAAATTTAAATTTTTATTTATATATCCACTATTTTTCCCCGATTTTCAAAACTTTGTAAATTTATAAAATAATTTGATTTAAACATTTTTAAGTTTTATGAAAATGAATAATTTCTTTTTTTAATTGTTTTTAAATTAAATTTATTAGTGCTATCATCTGCCTAAGATTTTAATAATTATAAATCAACAATATGGATTTATTAATTAAAGGATAAATTTTCGGCCACAAAACAAGACGCTCAGAGTGGCCTTGCCCTTACCGGATCGTGGCGAAATCTGATGATGGCTCGTGGCGAAGCGAAGAACTCACCTACAAAAATTTGTTTTCCCCTTTCTTTTATGTTACGTTATTTCTCTGTTTCCAATTTTAGGATTTCATTTATCGGACCAGGCCTTGACTATTACAACTACTGAAAGGCACAAAATTTCTTTTCATTTTGCAAATAATCAAAATTTTTCATAATTTCATCTAAATTTACATTTAAAAAATCATAATTGTAAAAAAAAAAAAAAAAAAAAGCTATAGTTGAGATATTACTTATTACTAAGAGGAAATGACAAATATATATTTCAATATTGTTAAAAATGAATTTCGATGAATAATAGAAAAATGTCTAGAACCGTTTTTCAATATTTCAGAAAAAATTTTTTTGGTTTGATATTTTTCGAACACGTGTCAGACATATATATAATATAAACTAGTATGAGTAAATCAATTAATCTAAAGGGGCACGAATAATTAAAAGTGTCCTGGGCACAAAAACTTACCAGTCAGGACTCAGGACCTACATCTGACGAAACCCTATTCGTCTCTCTCCGCTGTCTGTCTGTCCGTCACAGAGTCCGTACTCAAAAAGTGTATAAGTCAGAAATTCCAAATTTTGTATACTTACAGCTGAATACCTCATGTCACACGACAAATCTTACAATTTTCAAAAAGTCTATTCTTTTAATTAAATTATTTTTTCAGTGTCATCTGGTCATTTTTGTGATTTAAATTAAAAAAAAAAAAAACTTTTAATTTCAACTTTTTGTCTGTGGACAACATAGCTTGAAGGTAAATTATCTCACTAATAGACAGAAGGTTCTTAATTCGAACTTCTGTGCTGAAACTTCATATTTTCATATTAAGATGAATTTAATTCAAAAAGATTGCTTTATCCTTTTTTTTTTTTTTTTTTTTTTTTAAACAAATTTATGGGTTTATATTATTATTTCTTTCTATTTTAAAACTATTGCGATTTATTTATGGCAAAGCATTTTAAATTTCGTTTAAACAATTTCGATCTTTCTTAGAAATTTAAAATTTTATTTATATCGCCGCTATTTTTTTTTCTCCGATTTTCAAAATAATATATAAGCTTGGATTTTTATAAAATAATTTGATTAAAATAAATAACTTCTTTTTTTAATTATTTTAAAATTAAATCTATAGGCGCTATCATCTATTTAAGGATTTTATAATTATAAATTAACAATTTGGATTTATTAATTAAACGATAAGGTGTTTCGGAAGAAATATAAAACGAAACCTTTGTGCGATTTGCGATCACTTGTTTAAACTATTGACTATTTCCCACGCTTTTATTCATGTGTTCTTTTAAAATACTTATGAAAATATTGAAAAAATAATATATTTCATTCTTTTATTATTATTATTATTATTATTATTATTCACCCCACATCACTTTTTTTTTCTCCTTTCAGCTTTTTATTCGATAAAATATGCATGAATGATTTGCAGATTTTTCATTTAATCTCTTTCCCCTTTTCTTTCTTTCTTTCTCTCTCTCTCTCTCTCTCTCTTTTTTTTTTTTTTTTTTTTTTTTGAAACATGATGCTTTTTTTCATCGACTTTACATAAAAATTTATGAATTCATTATCAGTACCTTTTCCCACCATTTTTCTAAATCAAATTTTTTCTAGCAGCGCTACAGGGGATGTAGCGCAATACGTTAATGACTCGTAGCAAATCAGAAGCAAATTTTTACTTTTCTTGAATTGATATGGCATCCCTCTCCCCTCACTTTTTTAAAAAGATTTTTCTTTTTCTGCTAAATTTTTTTATAATTTACTTTTTAAATACAGTAAAATCTCCATAAGGGACACCTCTATTTAACGGGCAGTTTTCCAACCCCCACTCCCAAAATCTAAATTTTTGTATGTTTAACCTCTGAATAACGCACATTCCGAATAGCGGACGCCCTACCAGTGGCCGAGAGGGTTTGACCTCTCAACTGGTAGACGGCAGGTGCTGTGTTCGAACCCAATCGCGGCCGTCGGCCTAACTGTTCGGAGTTTTCGTGGTTTTCTTCGAACCTTGCGTAAATACGGGTTAGGTTCCTTTAGAAAGACCCCCACGAAGGGCACCCCTCCCCTGGGCCTATATCCCTAGCGTAGATAATCGGCCGACACAAAAATACATCAATACATCACCGAATAGCGGACACTTTATTCGGCGATAAAGGATGAAAAAATGAAATTAAAAAAAAAAAAAAAAAAAAGCAAAAAAGCCCTTGAATTTATCAGGACAACGTGTCACAAATTTTGTGATCACAGATAAATGCAGATAAAGAGCTGGGGAAAAGCCCCCCCCCTCCCCCTCCACGTTCAGTGCAAAATTCAGGGTGTTGCCCGGGAGGAATATCTCCCAGAGCATTGAAATGTCATACAAGAATATTTTGAGATTTTATGCTTTTTAAGGTCAAAAAGTGCAATCCTTACCTTCCCGCATGAAACTCTACAATGTCCAATAACGTCACACAGAAAAACAAATTACATGTAATCGCAAGCAAAAGTAAAGTTTTGTAACAGATTATTTCACGAGAATATAATAAACAGTGGATAAAATGGTGCACAATTTTTTTTTTTTTTTTTTTTTTTTTTTTTTTTTTTTATTGATTAAAAACTAATTTAATTTCTCATTAATTATATAATAGAGGTTTTAGGACATATAAAAGTAAATTAATGACACATTAAGCATTTCTTAGTGATTTTTGAATCTCTCAGGTTTTCCCAATAGCGGACACATCCGAATAGCGGACAATTTTTGCGTTCCCGAGGTGTCCGTTATTTAGAGGTTTTACTGTATATGTATCGATTTTTTGTTGAATTTATATTCTTATTAATTAATTTATTTATTTGGTTTTATTGTCCAAACAAAATACTTTCTTTTTCAACTTTATCTGATAAATCATTATCTCATGTGTGGATGTTAGTTTCATTCACATTTCTCTCATTTTGCTAGTCTTGAAATAATAAAATATTTTTAATTTTAGCTTCTGCTTTTTTCATTTTCCTTTCTTAGCAAAATACTCCCTTAACAACTTAACTGATCAATATTTTGAAAGACCTTTCAAATAATGCCTATTTTTCATGTCTTTTACATGATTTTTAGCTCACAGGCTATGTGCGTAACGCGATAACTCATGATAAAAATATTGGATCCACTTGAAATTTTGTATATAGGTGTATCCTGATAAGGCGCTTCCCTGATTAGTTTTTGGAGTTCATTCGATATGTATAAGAGGGGGAACGGGGGGCTCATGCCCCTCCCCTTAATTGATATAAACGAGATTTTCATGCACAATTAACAGTTTTCGTTCAAAATTTAGATATAGGATCATTCTGATGAGGCGAGTCCGTGGCTGTTATTAGGTGTTCAAAGAATAAGTATAAACAGGGGGAACGGGGGGCTCATGCCCCTCCCCTTAATTGATATAAACGGGATTTTTATGCAGAATTAACAGTTTTCGTTCAAAATTTAGATATATGATCCTTCTGATGAGGCGATACCGTGGCTGTTATTAAGTGTTCATTAAATAAGTATAAACAGGGAGGAACGGGGTCTCATGACCCTCCCCTTAATTGATATAAACGGGATTTTCATGCAGAATTAACAGTTTTCGTTCAAAATTTAGATGTAGGATCATTCTGATGAGGCGATACCGTGGCTGTTATTAGGTGTTCATTCAATAAGTATAAACAGAGGGAACGAGGGGCTCATGCCCCTCCCCTTAACTTGTATAAATGGATTTTTCAAGCAGAATTGTCAGCTTTCGTTCGAATCTCTGAATAGTTTTGGAAGTTTAATGGTTAAGTATAAAAGAGGGGAATAACTCCTCTTAAATTACATAAATGCTAAATGGGTTTTTATTAAGAATTATCCGATTTGCTCTAAATTTTGATATAGATTTTTTATATGATAAAGCATATCCTTTATAGTTTAGGAGGTTCAATGATTAAGTATAAAAAAGAAGAAAAGGGGAGAGCTGTTTTATTCTTTTATTAGAGAGTTTTATTCTTTTTATTTCTTTCTTTATCACCGGTTTTTCAAAACAGAAATGTTTGCCTAACTGAATCAGGCAAATGTTCGGATTAAATAATACAAAATTTACAATAAAAATTGACTGGGGAGAATAAAAAATCATGATTGAAATAAGGATGTCCGTACAGGAAAATCATGATTGACAAAAATACGTTGCCTGTACGACGTACGGGCAACTCAGGGAAGGGGGTTAACCCTTTAACGTTCATTGGTTTCGCCACGAAACCACAAAATTTTATTTCCGATACACTGACACCGGTATTTTTATCTAAAAATATCCCTTTTATTTTATATGTGATAAAAACACGTTTTCTTATTTAGAAGTATATTTGTTCTTACTTACCGGTGTCATTCATTTATTTCGACATCTTAGCTATGAAAATGCTAAGTTCGTTAAAGGGTTAAACTATTGACTATTTCTATCGCTTTTATTCATGTGTTCGTTTTAAATATCTACGAAAATATTGAAATAATTATATATTTCATTCTTTTTACATTTTTCTATCTTCAGTAGAAGAAAGTATTGTAATCGAAATTTTTTCGACTTCCGGTTTTCGACGGATTTACAAGTTTTAGGGGGTCAGAGATTCCAAAAAACAGATTTTTACAAAATGTCTCTTTGTCTGTGTGTCCGTATGTCGTCATTCTACCATCAAAAAGTGTATAAAGATATGCATAGAATTGAACCATTTTTATTTTTATTTTTATTTTTTTTTTTTTATTTTTATTTTTTTTTTTTTTGTGAATGTTTTTGGCTGTGGCAAGCAGGTTCTCTTTCAATTTTGAAATATTCCGCAGGAAGGGGGCGCTGCAATAACATTTTTTGAGCCATTTTCAATATTGTACCGACTAAAAGTGCATGAATTTATGCATCGAATTGAACCAAATTTTTTGTGTAAATGTTTGGCTACAGCTAGTTTGTCCTCCCTGAATTTGAAAAAATCCGCCGGAAGGGGGCGTTGCAATTGCGATTTTTTAGTCATTTTCAATATTTTACCATAGAAAAGTGTATGAAGTTATGCATAGAATTGAATGAAATTTTTTGTATAAGTGTTTGACTATGGTCAGCAGACTCTCCCTGAATTTGAAAAAAAAAATCCACCGGAAGGAGGCGCTATAATAGCGATGTCTGTGCCATTTTTATTATTTTACCATTAAAAAGTGTTTGATGTTATGCATAGAACTGAACTAAATTTTTTAGTGTATGATTTTTTTTTTCAGTATGGCGAGCAGATTTTTCCTCAATTTGAAAAAAAAAAAATTGAATATCGTTCTACTGTTCATCGCTCGTGCAGATAGGGAAACTCTTTTTTATTCCGATTAATTGACAGAAGAAGAAATTTAATATGCAAGTCATAGTTGGTATAGTATTGAATTAATAATATTAACGCATTAACATGTGTAATTAAATTTTGAAATATTAAAATTTGCGTAGGGATAGATGAAAGTTTTGGCATTGGCGCATCCAACTAGTTTTTATTGTTCACCAAACATTACTTTAAAAAAAAATATTTCCTTACATGAAATATACATAAATGATTTGCTGATTTATCATTTCATCAATTTCCCTTTTTTCAACAATAATACTTTTTTTATCGTCTTTACATGAAAATTTATGAATTCATTATGAGTACCTACCCAGGCTTTTAAAGCCTGCTTATAGAGTATGCCGTCTGTACTTTTATGTCACTATAAACTGTCCCTGTTATATTAACCCTTTCAGATTTGAATCTTTTTCAATTTTGAGGGGAAAAAATTATGTTAATAATGGAAATACTAGCTATCCAAATAGATTTATTGAATTAATAAGAATGTATTTATTAAAACACAACACATTGTTCAGTGGTGCACAAAACAAGAATTTTAATATACACTTGTACAATTAAAATAAAATATAAATATCAACGTTTCGCGCCGTCTTCAACGGGCGTCTTCAGGAAATATGGTAATGGAAGGACTGAGTTTGCATCTTGATCGAGAGATAATATTTCTAATAAATTAAAATCGAAATGAATTAAAAGTTTAAAAATGTTGCCACTTACACGTGAGTAAAGATTAAAATATTGCAACGAAATAAAAATTTTAAGATTTAATGATGTTATGCCATATTTTTGGTATATTGTAGGATAAATTATCATTGCATGGTTTATTTTCTCGTGCAATGATTTCGATAGATTCTCTTATTTTACTTTGAACTGGGTTATTGCACGGAACTATGATTTGGCCCCATCAAAGTTAGTCCAATGTCCAAATAGATTTATTGAAGTTTAACAAATTTGTCTTTGTCTGAAATCTACAAACATACTAATTTTGCGTACTAAGGATTAATTCTGTAAATAAATCTCTTCTTTTTTTTACAGTTCACATTATAAGAAATCTTAAAAATATTGAGAACTCTGACATAACATACAAATAGGATCCTTCTTTGTCCTCGGTGTAACCGAATTATTACCAATTGATTACTATATTGTAGGATAAATTATCATTGCATGGTTTATTTTCTCGTGCAATGATTTCGATAGATTCTCTTATTTTACTTTGAACTGGGTTATTGCACGGAACTATGATTTGGCCCCATCAAAGTTAGTCCAATGTCCAAATAGATTTATTGAAGTTTAACAAATTTGTCTTTGCCTGAAATCTACAAACATACTAATTTTGCATACTAAGGATTAATTCTGTAAATAAATCTCTTCTTTTTTTTACAGTTCACATTATAAGAAATCTTAAAAATATTGAGAACTCTGACATAACATACAAACAGGGTCCTTCTTTGTCCTCGGTGTAACCGAATTATTACCAATTGATTACTATTTGATGTGAATTGATTTAGTTGTATTCGAATCATGTATACAAGAAAAATTCGTGAAATGAGAATAATATAACGAACAATGAGCTTCTGTTCCGCGCAAATAATGACGCTACCTCATAGCATTCTATGTTTTACACAAGTTCAGTCATTATAAATTTTCTAGAAAAATACTCATCGGTACAAAAATAACACGAGATTTAAAGAAACGTCAATTGCAGGAAGTAGTAATTCTCCACAGAATAATACCTCTTCATTATTTTCATCGTGCAATAACAACCTTGGAAACTATTTATGTCAGTAATTCAAAAAAAAAAAAAAAAAAAAAAGTTTTGTTGTATTCATAGTTATAGAGAGATAATTGGTTTTTTATTCGAAACAAAAGTATCATCCCATAAAGCTATAGGATTGCCATCTAAAAAAGGTGAAATACTGATAATAATCTCGTGTTTCGATTTTGAAAGAAACCACAAATCCATGGAGCATCCGCCAGTCTTTGTGTTGCCGTACTTTCATTAATGATGTAATTAATCAGTTGTTTTCTGGGAACGTTTCATGGTCTTCGATCAATTTTTTCTTGGAAGAGTTCTCAGATTTAAATTTTTGAATGAAGATTATTGGAGACGGAACAGATTTTAGGCGCGGATAAGAAGCAAACAATCGAACCAAATGGTTTTTTTTTTTTTTTTTTTAGTTTGACTCGTTACAAAATCCTGAAGCCATAAAGATGGATTTTCGATAAGTGAGTCGATCTCGCGTGCAAGATAGTCCGACACATTTAAATCTTTGGTGATCTCGACAGTTCGATATATAGATGACGCATTTAAAATGCGTTATGACGAATTTATCAATTTAGGAAAAAAAATGTTCTTTTGCAAATGTTAGTCATGCATTAAAATATGACACATTCTCAACTCCTTGGGGACGAGCGACACGTATACGTGCCACAAAAAAGGCTTAAGAATCCTTGTTTATCCCTACCAGTAAAATTTTACTGTAAAATTTGCCTTAGCCTTTTGCCGATTTAATAAGGCGCAAATTTCTGTTTTTAAAAACTGGTGACAAAGCACTAAAAATTTCGTAAAAGGCTCCCGTCCCGAACGAGTTAAATCTTTAACTTTCATTGGTTTCTCCACTTTTTCTTATTTACAAATGCATATATTTGTTCGCAATTATCGGTGTCATTTATTTAAACATCTTAGCAACAAAAATATTTTGTCGGTTAAAGGTTTAACATACAGCCTGATGAAAATTTTTTCAATATACAATGTGAAAAAAAAAAAATCGTAAAAATATGAAAACTGCACCTTGAATCGAATTGCCAGCAATATATTGGTATTTTTAAGGAAATTGTTTGTTTAGTGAAAATAAAAATTTATCATATTAAATGCTGTGCAATACAAATATGTGTGCCTGCAATATTTTCCGAGATGCCATACCACACGAATGCATGCTCCACCCAGCAAGCAGTTGCGTTTATTTAATGCTAAATTCCCATCTTGAAAATTGGAAAAATTTTATTTCAAAATAAGGAAAATCAATTTTCACTTCTTTTCACCCACAATTATAAAATAAAGCTTAATTCAAAGTGTCTGGCATAAATCTTAATTAAACTTAGGTGGGATGTATATCACACGACCTCTCCAAGGAATTAAATCAGAAATCTCTCACTTTGATACGTGCAAGAAAAATTTACTTCAAAATTTATTTTTAAAAATTAATGGTGCAAGAGAAAATAAAAATAATGACTTGTAGCAGCCCAGCATACTGATTTTTTTCACTGAATACATTTACTATCTAGCAGCGAATTCGTATAAAAGCTCTATAACGATTAAAATTAAAAACATTGCTGTGATTGGGAATGATAAACCGACTAGAGAAACGCTAAAATCCGGATTATCAATGTTTGTCGTAAGTCATTTGGCCAACATCTGTGGCGGTTAACATGTATTCTTATAATTGCACAAAATATTCAATAATTCTTACCTGATAGCAATTTGAAGAAGAAAAAACTGAAGATTTAGCAATAATGTTCTCAAAATCTTAAAAATGTTTTATAATGCAAGCTTGATAAATTATTTTCTTATTTAAAAATAAAAAGTACTGGAGAATTTTACATCTAAACAGGGCTGATTTTCACCTAGCCTGAAAGCCCGTGTCTTGTATCCTGAATTTTCAAGGCACAGCGAAATCATAAAAGAAAAACAACTTTTATTAGGACATGACAATATGTTTACCGTAATTTCGGGTGTATAAGCCGAGGGTCAAACAATTCTTTTTCGACCCAGAATTTTTGGCCCCACCAGTGGCCGAGAGGTTCGGACCTCTCAACTGGTAGACGGCAGGTGCTGGGTTCGAACCCAATCGCGGCTGTCGGCCTAACCGTTCGGAGTTTTCGTGGTTTTCTTCGAACCTTGCGTAAATACGGGTTAGGTTCCCTTAGAAAGACCCCCACGAAGGGCATTCCCCCCCTGGTCCTATATCCCTAGCGCAGATAATCGGACGTCAAAAATCAATCAATCAATCAATCAATCGACCCAGAATTTTTAAAAAAATAAGTGTAACTACTTAGATCGCCGTAAATATTTGTCTTCCATCACTAAATAAGATTTCTGGGTCCAAAAAGGTTTGTTTGATCCGCGGCTTATACACCCGAAATTACGGTATTTCTAGACTGGATGGATTTAAAATAAATGCAAATTATTTATAATATTAATCCTCGAAACTGCATACAAACGTTAGTACGTTATAAAAATTCAGCTTTAAATATACATGCAGTAATATCAAAACAGAAAACTAAGTGTGAGAGCGGGAAGTGGAGAGGGGCGAAATTCATGATATGAATTCAATCATGTAAGTCAAACCCCGCATCTAAGGGATGTTCCATCTGATATATAACTTTTTGGTCTTATTATTTTTTTTTTTTTAAGACAAATTCACATGTATATTTTTATAGTTTAACAAACATTTCTTTTAACTGTTAATTTTTTTCTATAATCAAAAAACGCCTTTAACTTTTCAGTTTCGAACACAGAGTTTTCGGTTAAATGTGCTGCGGCCAGTTTTGCGTCGTCTAAAAGTTTGATTCAATGGTTAAAAAAAATCCTTATTTAATATTTTATTTTAAAAAAATGAAGTTTAAATATATAATTTTATTACCATACTTTTGTTGCCACTGACACAAATCTCTGAACCCCATTCTCTGACATTTTTTTTTTTATTTTAACCCGGGAGGACGCGCGCAGGGCCTAAAAGACCCGGAGTGCGTATGGTCTTTACAATTGCAACCACTAATTTTTTTTTAAATTAATCTTCAGCTTATTTTATCGCAAAAATTGTAAGGATTGTCTCCGTCTAAATAAAGCGACTGTTTTAACCTTCCGTCTACCAGACGGGTCCATTGGACCCGACAGCAATATTTCTGGTGTCAATGGTAAAATGAGAAATTGTCGATTGACACCGGAATTTATAAAGGACTTGTCTAGATATTACGAATTCCTTAATTTAAGCTTTCATTGTAAAAGCAAAATTATATTAAAATATTACTGGTGCCGTTTGCAAGTTTGGAATTAAAATTAGGTGTTGCCGAAGATAAATGGGTGTTTTGTCTGGTAGACGGAAGGTTAATTTGATTTTATTGTTGACAAAGTTAAAACCATTCATACCCTTGGTAAGTGCACGTTCTCCCGGGTTAATTACTTAAATAATTAACATATTTTTTAAAAAAAACTTTCATATAATGCTTATTTTTTCATGCCTTTTACAAAAATTTTAATCTTTTGTCAATGGTTTTTCAAAACAGAAATTTTCGTCAAACTGAATAAGAAAAATGGTCGTAAAAAAACAATGCAAAATTTACAATAAAAAAAAAATACTGTTGTCAATGGTTTTTCAAAACAGAAATTTTCGTCAAACTGAATAAGAAAAATGGTCGTAAAAAAATAATGCAAAATTTACAATAAAAAAAAAATATACTGTTGTCAATGGTTTTTCAAAACAGAAATTTTCGTCAAACTGAATAAGAAAAATGGTCGTAAAAAAATAATGCAAAATTTGCAATAAAAAAAAAAAAATACTGGTGAGGATGATAAATCATGACATATGGATATCTATACGTGTTATGGTGAAATCATGATTGGCAGCATGATTTGGACATGATGATGACTTGAACAACTTTCAATAATTTTCGAATTAATGATTTATTTAAAGTTTAAAGTAATGTCATTTAACCCTTTCCGGCACGGGCAAATTTTGTAGTAAAATGAGTAATTATCGACTGCCACCGGAATTTGCAAACGACTTTTTTAGATATTTTGAATTCCTTAATTTGAGCTCTCCTTGTAAAAGTAAAATTTTACTAAAATATTATTGGTGCCGTTTGCAAGTTTGGAATTAAAATTAGGTATCCCAGACCGGGCACAGTGTGCCGGAAAGGGTTAAGAAGTTATTTAGAACTACAAAATACAGAAGGTCAAAACGGTAATAATAGTATCCAAAGGTATTTATTTCTCTAATCGACAATATACATTATACAAAAACATGAACTACATGTCAAATAATAATAATTATCTTTAAAAGGAAAAAAAATTAAATTTTATTTAAATGTTTAAGGACAAGTTTTGATAGCATCTGAACATTGAAAAACATATAATTTTAAGCTTAATGAATACACGATTCAATCGAAATTGCAAAGAGTAATCCTACATTATTCCAGTATCGGATTTGATCACACGCTAATGCTCAATTACTTCTGTAGAACACAATTAAAGGCTAGATGTCCAAAAACGATAAAAAAAAAAGATAGCGAAACTGCTAAAATGAAAGTAAAAAATATTATTTATGATAGAAAGATTGTGATGTATAATTATTTAACATCACATATTTTGTGTAAATTACTACTTTCCTATTACAAATCCTTGTTGGAAAATGATTAGGTATGTATTTCAATAAAGATTTTACTTATTAAAACTATATATATATATTTTAATTTCTTATTTTTTTCAAAAGGTTTTAATATATGTCATTAATAAATAAAAAAAAAAGCAATTAATGATAATAACAGGATTCAGGGGAATTGTACAGATTTTGTAATTTCGAGACCAAAAAACTCTTCGATACCAGTGTTTTTTATTGGAAAATCTTCACTTAAACAAGGCGAAATTCTGAGCACTTGAACTAGATTTATCTGTTAAAGAATACTGGTACTTTTACCAGAAAAATAACGCAACCCGCACAAACACAAATACTGATTGTATTTTGTTTTTGTTTTTGATTTTTTCGGCGTCAACTGAATTTTTTTAACATATTTAGCTTTTTGGTTATTTTATTTATGATTTGAAAATAAGAATAATCACATATTAGTATTCTTCTTAAAATTCTGTAATACGAAGAGTAATGCTTACGTCATATCACAAAAGACATTATTTTCAAATTTTATTATTTTTTTTAATCTACCTTAATATCTCGATTGCGTGCAGCCTGTTATGCTAGATTAGTCCGTTTGCACCTAAAAAAAACATAAATAGTTTTGTTTCCATTTAATATTCACTAACAAAATCAAACTTTATCAGTAAAATAATAAATAAATTAATGCAACTAAAATTCGATTTTAACATATGTAATCAAGCTACGAAGAGGCTGGTGTAAATAGAATAGAGAAAATTGAAAACATCAGTCTTAAAAGTTGCTAATGATAAGTTAAGCGTTTACGTGGCTGTAGAAGAACACAGCATTGATTGAAAAACATTAAGAAGGTATGAAGACAAATTTCATCAAGTTGAATACATTGAGATGAAGCCAGACTATGTGACAGTTAGTGCTGCCAGGTCCAGTGTCACAAAAAATAGGACAAAGAGGCAAAAAAGGGACAATGCTTTTAAATCTGGGCATAAAAATACATCAAACTCAATAAAAACAGAACCTGACTCTAATGGAATACTGTCTTCAATGTTAAAATTCTATTTTCCTTGATGTACAATTTCTCTTGTCACTTGCGATTCGTCTAAACAAATTTGTTTAAGCACCTTATTTTAAGCACCTTTAAAAAAATATATACAAATAATAATTAAAGCATGTAACATAAAATTATTTTGCTTTTCTTTAAGTGATTAGTCTCTTATCAAATATTTTAATGTAAAACAAAGTGGGTTTAGCCTCTCATATATTAGGCCAACCTTCCCATATGTGGGAAGCCTTGACTCATTATTTTCTCGTGATTAAAATCAATAATTTTTCAATTTTCTTATATATTATACAAATGTAAACATTTTCTTTCGATTTCTGATTGTATAACGAATAAAATAATATATAAAGCTTTATTCTAGATGCAATTTTAAAAAATAAAAAATCCTTTTGTAAAAAGGGGTCAACCCTCTTTGATCTCCCCTATCTAAGAAAGCTTATATTTAAAAAAATAGCATGCAATGAAAATAAATTATTACTTTTGGTAGATTTAATTTAGTGCTATTTTAACTATATGAGAAAAAAAATATATGTAAAAAGAATAATATCTTTTCTCAATCCCGACTTACGAATCAACAGGACGAATACAGACTGTGTTGCTAGATGTCCCGGTTCAATCGGGGACAAACAAACGTTACAGACACTAATTCTTTAAAGTAATTTTCTCCGCCTTATCTAATTGCAGAATTATCTGTGATTAAATATGGCGAAATAAAGTGTAAGAAATTAGTGATCATTTGGAGCTCTGATTTTCACGGCAACTCTAGAAGCCACGGACCACTGATAAACAATTTTAAAAAATGAGGAAAATACCAATATTTTCTTATAAAATAGTTCGAGTTATGTTATCGCACTATTTTTTATTTATTTATTTATTTATATTTATTATTATTATTATTATTTAAGAAAATTATTGGTACTTCCGACCTTTTTTGACAGTGTTTTTCCCTAATCTGTCGCCAAGCTGATCGTGGCATTAACCCTTAAATGGATATTGTATCATTTTCGATACCATAAGTGTTCCCGATTTATTGGGGGGTTTTCTTCACATATTCCGTATTCTCATCAGAAATTTAAAAGAGCAAATTTCACTTTACTTAATGACAGACCATTCGTAATTAGATAAAGAAAAAATTACTATTTAGATTTTTCTGGTATGAATTCTGATTCGTTGAATTGCGCATTTTTTGGAACGCGTTCTGTCCTGTGCATTTAAGGGTTAAAGAAGTGGTTGTTCTAGAAATGTTTTTAACCGCTTCCCTAATTTGCCCGTACATCATAGGACAACCTATTTTTACCAGTCATGATTTACTCGTACTATGCATGGGAAACCATATTTCAATAATGATTTATTATTCTCAACGATAAATTTTTATTGTAAATTTTGTAATATTTAATATGAACATTTTTCCGACTCACTTTAACAAAAATTTCTGTTTTGAAAAATCGGTGACAAAAGATTAAAAAAACTGTGAAAAAAAACATGAAATTATAGGCATTATTTGAAGGCTTTTTTTTTTTTTCAAAAATATCGATTAGTTAACCCTTTAACGTTCATTGGTTTCGCCACGAAACCACAAAATTTTAATTCCGATACGCAACACTGACACCGGTATTTTTATCTAAAAATATCCCTTTTATTTTGTATGTGAAAAACCACGTTTTCTTATTTAAAAATATATTTGTTCTTAATTACCGGTGTCATTCATTTATTTCGACATCTTAGCAATGAAAATGCTATGATCGTTAAAGGGTTAAGTGGTTAAACAATCCTTTAGAGATTTCTCTTATTTAAAAAGCTTTGTAAAATCAATTCAGAAAAATACTCCATAAAATTGCATGTAAAAAAAAATATCAGTTTTATCAGCACTTTACTAAGATCAGAAACTTTTCTATTTTCTATAAAAAGAAATAAACAGAAAAGCTTTAGTTTTTTTATCCATTGACTTTCAATCGTGCTTTTATTTATAAATTCAGTGAACGTTCTTTAAATGTCAGCAAACTATCAAAAACAGATCAGATTAAATTCTTGTTTCGTTACTTCCATTAAATTTGTGATAGGAATGGTTGGATAATTTTATTAGTTTTCTCAGAGGGTACTCAGAGTATTTCAAAAATAAAATGGGAGTGGTAGATCCATAAATGAAAAATCTTCATTTTGAAATGGTACTCGAAACTGTTAAAATTAAGGTGTAAATACTTTTTTCTTGCTTATACGCAGAGTTGCCAAGTTTCCGGCTTTTTGCGCACCAGTAATATCTTAGAGAAAATCTGGTTGTTTTAAATCACCAGAAATGTTCCAATTAAATAAAACAACATTTTTTGTATTAAAATACTGGTAACCAAAAAAACAGAGCCTTGGCAGCACATTTAAAATGAAAAAAAAAAAAAATAAATGTGCATATGCTAATAATGTCTCTTTTCAGTAAATAATTTGAGACATACTTAACCTCTTAATCGTCGCGCCCGAGACATTCACGGGCTGCAAGCTTCACGGCTTTTATTCAGAATTATTTGATTCCCACCAGTTTTATAAAATAGTGTAATTGGTCTTATTTTGGCATCATTTTACTTGTCATTAAATAAAAGGAATATTTTTTCAAAAAAGTGGTGGCAATAATGAATTTGAATTTTTAAACCGTAATTTAATACGACCATTAACCCTTTAACGATCATTACACTTTCATTGCTAAGATGTCGAAATAAATGATTGACACCGGTAATTAAGAACAAATATATTTCTAAATAAGAAAACGTGATTTTTCACATACAAAATAAAAGGGATATTTTTAGATAAAAATACCGGTGTCAGTGTTGCGCATCGGAATTAAAATTTTGTGGTTTCGTGGCGAAACCAATGAACGTTAAAGGGTTAAGGGGTTAAGTCAGCGATTGACTATCGAAAAAGCTACATTTCAGGGGTTATATAAAGGGTCTGTTACATAAAGGGTTTTTTTTTTTTTCTTCACATGTAAGCCATCATTTCATAATCAAATCGATGACTTTTGTTTTCGACTTTGACACGATTCAACACTATATGATTTTTGTAATTTATTTTGTTTGATACTCACAGAGTATTCGAGTACGTTTTGATAGCTTCCAGGTTTCGTCACTAGGTGATGCTACCGTCCTTATCATAAGATAGCGGATATACGTATTACTATAGCTAAAGAAAGATACTTAATCCACAACTTTAGATGTATCCGTTGAAATGTATCTTAACCAATTAATGCCCATATTATTTTCTTTATTAAAAATGAAATTTTAGGTTTCCCACCACTTTTAAAAGAAGAAAAACATTTATCTTAATTTATTCAGGAATTTGTCTCGTGAAAAATAGTGCTTATTTATCTTTCTATTTACTGGTGTGAAAAGTACTTTATTGCATTTTTTATAAGCGTCCCTAAAAAAGGACGCTAGGCACTAATGGGTTAAGTTTGTGCAGACTTGACTTTACACCCTGTAGACTTCTTATATTTTAAATAGTAGATAAGATCAATTTCTGAACAAATATATAAAAACATTTTATCAGTGCTATCAACTTTATGCCCTGAATACAATTTTTTTTTTCAGTTTTTTTATATAAGATAAAATAAGAAATAAACAGAAAATTTACTTCAATCCTTTGACTTACAGGCATGTTTTTTTTATAATTCAGTGAACGTTCTTAAATGTCAACGAACTACGAGAACGAGATCGGATAAAATCCTTCTTTAATTATTCCATTAAATTCGTGGTATAAATAGATTTTTCTTCTTTTTAGAAAGAAAAGTAGAGAAACAAAAGAATAACAAATGAAGAAGGAGGGTGGGTTATTCCGACTGAAAAAAAAATGAAGTACTTAAAATTGAGTAAATCGATGCACTTATATTGAATTAACCCTTTGAACTCGACAGGTGACTCTCACTCTCTACTAGTGTTACATGTGTCCCTTGTAAATCGGGACACCAAATATTTTGAACACCACTCATATCTTACAGTTTATTCGGCCATAAGTAGTGCTGTAAAACTAACGACTAAATAAATACCCGTATGATGGCGTTATTTTAAAACTGACTACCCGTTTAAAAATTATCGTTACTCGTTACTGCTCAAAAACCGGCTATTAAAAATCATCGTGTGAACTACATAACTGCTACAAATCTAGTTATATATGGAACATGAATATTTGGAAGAATGAGCATTTTTTACTCTTCACATATTGTTATGTGCTGCCATCTATGTGTCCATAAAATACAAATTTAATCAAGTTTCTAATTTTTTTTTGCCAAACAAAATTTAAAACGATACATAATTGAGTAGAACATGTCTAACTTGTAGAATTTATTACTTACGAAAATAAAGAATAATCAGAGAAAGCAATTTAGCAAGAGTAAAAGCTTACAAAATTTATACAATAAAATTATGAGGTGTAATTACACAAACAAAATGTTTTTACAAGCAAATTCTTTCACTGATTTTACACTAACAAAATATGTGTAATTATGTGTAATGAAATTTTAATTTCTGGAATAATTTAAAAACAATATGTTTTATTTGTTATGGGATCATCCTATCAAACACGCATTTACATTTGTACTTCAATCCATTATTATCTCTGAAAAATTTTATTTATATTTTAAAAAACTTTTTTTTTCTTCAGATATGAAATTTAAAAACAAACAGCAAATACATTTTTAAAATCAACTAAAAAAGAGAAAAGAAAAATAAACTTTATCATAAAAGCATTTTTAAAAGCAATCTAAAAATTTGTCCTTATCATGGAAATGTTTTCAAATATCAAATATAAATACGTATGCAAAGATACTTTTATAGGAAAATAATATACTTAAAGCAAACCTGTAATTTTTAAAACTTAATTTCTTGAAAATGTTCAGAAAATATAATTGCTCTTTGCAACATTTTCATCATCATACTAAGCTGCTGGCTCAATAATGACAGTAAGAACGGTTTTTATGGAAACAAACTATCATATAATAGACGATGCTTTACCAATAAATGTTTTTTTATTATTATTATTTTAATTCGTCGTTGAACTTGCTTTAATTGAAAACTTCATTTGGCATAAATCACGTTTTGCTTTATCACTTGATACTGCGGAAAAATATGTTCACAATTTACTTATTTTTCTTTCCATAATAAATAGTAAATCAATAAGCTCCTACGAAAATAAAATCATTTGAGAATAACTGTTACATTCAAAGAGAATTATACGCATAGACTGATATCAAAATAACTAAATTCGGCGCCTAATGCCAGATCCCGAACACAAATTCGCATATGTTACTGCGTCGATTGTCTCGCTTCATTCATGAATCACGAATTGCACAAACGTACGTAAAACATCGTTTAAAGTCAGTTTCGTTTTTTTCGGTGGCGTATTGACAGTAACTACAAGCGAGTGATATTTCAAAGAAACGATTCGGTATTTCGTTTTTTAGAGAATACCCGTTTTATGTTAAAGAATATGTGCGGTTTGAAACAGCTCTGTTCTCATATTAGTATCATATACGGGTATTTCATTTAGTTGTTTGGGTAGAAAGATAGAAGTATGTTTTTGTTATTTCAGCATCCGTTATTTTTCCGAATATGCAAGTATGAATTTGAAGGGAATTTTTGAAGCAGAAAAAAATGCTTTTAGAAAAACGATTGTTTTGAGATCGTTTACGAATTGTGCTATTTACCTTACAGATATGAAGTTTTATATGCATTTTTAAAACTTAAACAAAATAATTGCGCTTTTTTTTTTAGGTCAGTGGCGTAGCTATGTTTTTTTATGTTTTTTGGCGCCCGGGGCCAGCAAGAAATTTTGCGCCCCCACCCCAATATAGATATATAACAATATCTCTCAATTTGGCGCCCCTAGGCCTCGGCGCCCGGGGCGGACGCCCCCCTTGCCCCCCCTTAGCTACGCCACTGTTTTAGGTTACATGTTATGTATTAAAATTTCGATTTAAAAAAGAGCAATCGATCTAAGCAACAGAAAAACAACGCGTGTTTATCATTAAAGAGTTTAATTAAACTAATTTTGTGTTAATTATGCATTTAATCTATTAAAATTTCCTTATTATTTCACTGTAAAAAGAATGGAAGCTTTTAGCAGAATAAAATATTCGTTATAGCTGTAATTAAGGAATGATGAAGCATTTATGGAAAGAATTATGTTTGAAGGTGTCTTTGAAGGTGATCAGCGCCTTGCGAAAGGGGGAGGGGGCGAAGGGGGCGGCCGCCCCGGGTCCGGAGATTTAGGGGGCATAAAATTTATAATACTAACATCATTTTTTGGCCTATTACAAGAAAAATTTAGGAGGGGCGCCAAATTCTAAGTTTGCCACAAGCACAATTTTCTCTTCGCACGCCCCTGGTCACCATATAAATGTATTAGATTATTACTTGATCTTCAATACATAATGCTATTCGATTTGATATCACTTCTATTGTCTCAGTGCCTTATTATGATTTCAAGCATTAGATGGAGTCTATGAATATATTAGAAAAATTTTGCCATGTTAAGCGGGGTAAAACGTTTTTGAGAACTCGCTTAATGCTACTTTCCGTTATCGACAGGTTTTGTTATCGCATGTTTCACTGATTTCACTCTAAGTAGTGAACATTTCTATTCAAATACACAATTAATATTTTTCTTTTTAATATGTGCCTTAATATACTTGTTGAGGCGGTTTCGCGAGAAAGCATGAATTATACAATCGTAAGCAGCGTTTGAAGTTAGTTCCACTTTGTTCAATTACATATGGACTTCGGTAACGGCTAACGAGCGGTTTTTTTAAATAACGATTCGGTATTTCGTATCTTAGGAAATACCCGTTTCTTAGTAACGAATACGTACGGTTTGCAACAGCTCTAGCCATAAGATAAGGGAAAGAAAATTAGTTTCAAATACCGGTATCCAGAACATTTGAAACACCCATTTACGCGGAACACTAGTGGACAGTGAAAATGACCTCTCGACTGCAAAAGGTTAAGATGTATGAGATCGAAGAAAGTTTTAGGATTTGCTCATCCGACTAGTTTAATCCTCAAATGTCACAATGTGACCGTAATTAAGGGTGCATTTTGATTCAAACTGCTTATTTTCCGATTTATTTTGGAATTCATTATTGCTCTCAAATACACCAAACTTTCAAAATCTCTTATTTAGAAAGTACACAAGGTGCCGTGATTGTCGATTCTTTGATAAATGCAGAAAATATTGAAAAAAAAGCAATCAAAAACGATATTTCGAACCGATTTTTCCCAAGCGGGAGATCTGTGAACGAAAAAAAGGGTCATACTGAGAAGGTAATTATAAATAATACAAATTCTAATGAATGGAGCGTAAAAAGACATCACATGGCACCTCATACGTCCCTTCAAGAATCCCCTCAGCAATTTTCATCTTTCTATTTTTAAAAATATGTCTGAAATTATATCGGAAAATTTTGAGCTGTTGAAGATGGAAAAGCGTTTTTTCGAATACACCCTTAACCTCTTCGTCTACGGAGAAGAAAATTTGTTTAACCCTTTAACGTTCATTGGTTTCGCCACGAAACCACAAAATTTTAATTCCGATACGCAACACTGACACCGGTATTTTTATCTAAAAACATCCCTTTTATTTTGTATGTGAAAAATCACTTTTTCATATTTAGAAATATATTTGTTCTTAATTACCGGTGGCATTCATTTATTTCGTCATCTTAGCAATGAAAATGCTATGATCGTTAAAGGGTTAAAAGACTGGTGTCCAGAACATTTGGAGCACCCATTTGCGCGAGACACTAGTGGTCAGTCAGAATCTCCTATCGAGTGCAAAGGCTTAAGTATATTGCGATTAACAATGAACCTATGCTTTCTCAACGATAAACATCCCATGTTATCAAACACGAAAGGAACATTTAATTTGTACTTCGTAATGGTTTATTTCATTAATTTCAGCATAAAAATGTTAATTATAGAAAAACAACGCAACACACCATGGAAATCAGGAAATGGCATTAGATTGTTATTCCTTGGGAGGAATCTTGCATCTTCTTAACAATACATAAGATTGCATTTCGTTATTGTTACAAGTGCTTCGTCAATGTCATTGAAAATGAATTCGTCAATCAAAATTGAGTTCATATTTGAATTTATGAGTTCATACATGAGATCAAAAATGAGTACATAATGGTTTGTAACAAATTCATAGAATCAAAAATGAGCGTGTTTCTCAACTTTGAGTATATTTAGATCAAAGTTATTTTGAGTATGTGACGAATTTAAAATACATTTTACTCAGTTTTGAGAAACTATTTCTTTTTCTTTTTCTTTTTCTTTTTTTTTTTCGGCGAATAAACAAGATTTTTCTTTTCTTTTTTTTTTTTTTTTTTTTTTTTTTTTTGAAATGTCCCCTGGATTAAGAAAAATATTTGACAAATTCCTCTATGAGAAAAATTCATAAATAAAAACAAATGTTCAAAAATAAAACATTTTTTTAGGATTCTCTGTCAAGATGTGTTAGTACATCCGCTTTTCTGGACGTAATGTGAGTGGGCAGAAATCTAGATAATTTGGAAATTATAAACAAGAACGAAAAACCATGTGTCTAACATTGAGTATAAGACTTTTCCAAAACATTCATAATAATATAATGAATAATTGTAAAAAGATATCAGATTTGTTTTTCATTCCTGTATATGATCTATAGATTTGTATTTATATACACATTCTAAAAGTTAGTTCAATTAAACGCATAGCAAAGTTTAAAATCCAATTAAGAGTCGCCTGTGGCAACCCTGGTAAATGAACGATAAATTTAGGTGAATTAACGATAAATTGGGTCGTTCGGAAAGTTGCGTACGTTAGGGAAAATAAATTCGTATTGGAAAATTCTGCCCATTAATTACTAAACATTAGATATCCAAAACAACATCTAAGAATTAAATAATAGAATTTTTCGGTATTAATTAATTTTCTCAGACGGATACCACTTTCCGAACGACCCAATAGTATACCTCAGTGATACATGTATAATTTTCAATATGATTAAAATAGTATATGTTTAATAGTATATCTTGCAATATCTTTAAAATAGATACAAACGATTTTTTCCAATGGGACATAATGAAATTGAATTCTTTTGAGTGTCCCTATAAATGAAGACATAAGTACTGCGCACTTTATTTTCAATACCGAACGTATTATAGTAAACTTCAATGATGTATCTTATAGGGTACACATGTTTACAATTTTTTTTCACGTATATAAATAATGTTAAAAAAGAGAAAAATTAGTGTGAAAGGAGCCAGACAGCACAACTAGACGGATTAGCAATTTGTTTCTTATAGCGTTATTTTAAAGAATTATGTGTTATATAAAAAAATATCTTGCAACAGAAATGTACATAAATAAAAACGTAAATAATTATACTATGTAGAAAAATAAATTCTATTTTTTTTTTCTTTCGCTGTTCCATCCTTCGTAGTTATCAGTTTGTTAATATCAATCCATATCTGAAATTTTAAAAAGTACATAAGCAAACTCTGTGGTCTGAAGAGAAAAACGTCGCACCCAATAAATGTAGGTTACTTTTTAAAAATTGAGATTGTTTTATTGCCATTACTTTTTTGAAGTAGAAATATTCACCTAAATTAACCCATTCATGCCCAGCATCTTTTGCGTAAATTTTGTTTGGTTGGCACCACTATTTTTAGAAGATTTAAATTTAGTTGATTAATCACGAAAATGCATCATTTAAATAAAATAACTATTGCTTTTCATTTTTACTGGTGTCAAAAACAGAGCTGAATGCACCTTTTGAAGCGTCCCTAAAAAAGGGACGCTAGGCACTAATGGGTTAATGACAGATAAAAAGAAGCAAGAATAAAGCCTATAATAAAAATTTCTAAGAAAATAGTGGGAATGAAGCAATCTTAATAATAAAAAGAAATAAAGTGGCCAACACTACCTAACTGTGGAACATGCTATCTTGTTATTCCAGGGTTTATCTGATATTAAATGATCATCGTGTGGGACATGTTTGGCTGTAATAAAATTTTTAAACTATCGTAAACATGTAATTAATTATAACGACCTCTGGCGGCAAAATTTTGAACTATTTTTTCGCTCAAACGAATTCCTTTATGTTTATTATGTTCTCCCCGAAATTTCACAGAATTCTGAACAATAGTTTCGTCTGTAGACAACTTTAAAATAGGGTCGTTTAGTTATGAATACACTATCTATAAAAAAAAAAATAATAATTTTATTAGAGTTGCACCAATAATAATGTATTAATTTTCTTCTAAAACAATAACAACTAACTTATAGAGATAAAAAAGCTTTTGTCTTGCTTTTTAACTTGCAGCCGTGCTTTTGATTACAATTCAGCGAACGTTCTTAAATGTCAGCTAACTACGAAATGGAAATCCTTTCGGATTAAATTCTTCTTTCGCTACTTCCATCAAAGTGCTGGTAGGAACGGCCAGATAATTTTATTTTCTTTTTTTTCGAGATCAAAGGATAGCAAAAGAAGAAGGGAGAGTGATTGATCCATAAAAACAAGAAGTTCTTTTCCTTTTTAAAATGTCCCACGGAATAATAAAAATGTGTTTTGAATACCTCTGCTGTGGGTTTTTACCGATAAAGAATGTGTATTTAAAATTATTTTTAAAAATAGTCTTTTAAAAAACATTTTGTTGTAAGCATCAATGCTCATCTTGAAAATAATGCCTTTTTTTCACTTTATGTTTTTTTTTTTTTTTTTTTTTTTTAAGAACAGTTTTTTTTACAGTACATTAAATTGACGCAGGAATTGAATTCGATTATAAAAAACTGATTTTCTTTTTATTTATTTATTTAAGCTTTGTTGAAAGCATTACCCAATTGCATTTTCAGGATTGCCACTGGCGATTATTTTATATTCTATTCACACCACTATTTTTTAAAAATAAATTTTATATTAAATGTCTCTTGCGCATGTTATTAAAGTATATGTGGGAAAAAAGTTTCAAAAAGGAGATTTCATTACTGTCTTTACATTACTGTCTTTTTCGAATTTTTATACTGATTTTTGAACATATATCGTAAATTGATCAGCATTAAAATTATCAACTAATAAAAGTGTATTTAAAAAAAAAAAAAATGTTACGCTCTATTTTTTATTTGTAATTTACTTTCTGCTGTTTAGTCTTTAAAGCGTTTCAGTGTTGCAGGGCTTATTTTGGCGAGCGTTTATTGGCGCATAATGAAATCCATTATTTTTTCAATTCCCATACAATTATATGAGTAACAGGGAATATTGGCGATTTATCTTCGGTGGCGGGCTAATTAAAAAATAGATTGCGATAGTACGCTAAAATTTACTTAGGCTATTGTATTCTGGGTACAAAGAAAGAATATTGCACAAAAATACATTAATAAATGTGTCTATGTTAGCTATGAAAGTAAGCTTACTCATACCATCTTCTTTGAGTATTCAGGGTTCGTCCAGATCCTGGAATTTCTAGATCAGGATATTCTTCGGTATCAATATTTTCTAATTAAAAATCTCTCTTTAAGGGTCAAGTCAAATGAACTTCCGTTCTCTAATGCTAATCTTATGGAAAAAATTTAGAAAGATATCTCGGTTGCATTTCAATATTTTTAAAGGATTTCTTAATATTGCATTGCATAACTATGATTGACTTAAATGCTTGTCGTTTTTTTTTTTTTTTTTTTTTTTTTTTTTTTTGATTTTGGTTGCAGATTAATTTTATGAGGGTGCTTTCAATTTCCAAACCATTTTCGAAAATGAAAGCCCCCTCATAAAAAATATCTTTAAACAAAATCAAAAAGGTAAAAAACGGCCTGTGTATAGATGGATCTCAAATATCCAATGTAAAAAATAAGTCATTTAAAAATATTAAAATGCAATCGAGATACCTTTATAAATTTCTTCCATATAATTAGTATTAGCGAACGGCTCTTTTTACGGAGTAGTTTCCTAAAAATGATGAAATTTTGCATGTTTGAACTTGATTTTTTTTTTTTCCATAAAGGAATACTGTGGGATGTTATTCGGTACTTAAAATATAGAACAGAGATGTTACAGTCACATTTTATTGTAGGCGACACAACACATATCACATTATATACAAATCGCAAGACGAGTGCAACTCAATCAATTGAATATTCATAAAAATTACTTAGCACAAAGAACATCTCTAAGAGAGATGTATATCGAACACACATCCCAATCTTACATCTTAACAGAAAAACTAAATTACTTCACTTCATTTCATGTCATTTTAGAAAGGAAGGCAAAATATCTCAGGATATTTTGCCGAAGGTGGCAATAGCGCCACATAGATTCTATAATTTAGGGAAGGCTGTCATCCTGTTACAATACTAGTATTTGATCTGAACAAGAACAGTATCTCTTCGAACCCTGAGATTTCACAAGATTCACAACAAGCAGAAGTAGGAAATATGGGTTTTGCCATAGCTGAAGACTTTATTCGAGTTCGTATGGTTTCTGGAATTTTTTGCTACCAGGAAATTCTTCGGCATAAATATTTTTATACAGACAAATTCTGCTTAAAAGATAGTGAAATTTCACGCGTTTAACCGTTTCCCTGATTTGCCCGTAGGTCATACGGGAAACGTGTTTTTGCCAGTCATGATTTGCCCGTATCACGTACGGGCATCCATGCTCTAATCATAATTTATTATTCTCACCAGTAAATTTTTATTGTAAATTTTGTATTATATAATCCGAGCATTTTTCTGATTCAATTAGGCGAAAATTTCTATTTTGAAAAAAAAACGGCAATAAAAGATTAAAAATTGTGTAAATGGCACGAAAATAAAATAGGAATCATTTGAAAGTTTTTTCAAAAACTTTAAACTTTGATCAGTTAAGAGTTTAACCTTGATTTATTTCTCTGTAAAAAGCTACTAGTGGTAACACTCCTGGGAAATACCCTGATCTGTACGAATCATGTTATTTACCACAACAATTTAACAGAGTTTTTTTTTTTTTTTTTTTTTTTTTTTTTTTGCCTTATTTAATAGACAGATTACGATTATTTAATAGGGTAAAAATAACTGCTAAACTAAGGTAAAATTAGTTGCTTGACTTTTGTTGAATAAAAAACTGTTAGAGATTTAGATATGGTTTTGTGAATACCGTACGTTGTTGAAAATGAAGAATGCCAAGTCTACAATCAAGCATATTAAGCATTTTTATTAAAAAAATATTAAATATAAATAATTAATAAATAGTTGTAAAGTTATACTAGATGGTCTACTTAAAGTTCTACAATAATCCTTAACAATCGCGAGTTTTGATTATTCGCGAATAAGAAAATGGCGGAATATTTCAATTTTCGCACCATTTTTTAAAAAGGAAAATCTTTTAGATACGCGTTGGCAAAATTTGCAAGCAAAGTACAATATAAAAGATATTTTGTTTAAATAGTGGTGCAAATAAAATAATAATAATAATTAAAAAAAAACTGTTTTGCGGTCACAGTTTTGACATTCGCAGAAACTAACCCTCGCGTATATTAAGGGATTCTTGATGCTTTCTAATTTAACGTTCAACAAAACCGATCGGAATTTAGAAGGTAGACCATATTACAAATTTCCCAGCTGTACATAGCTTTCAATTACATTTTAAAGTCACTGACCTCACTTAAAATGTTTATGTAACTCTGAAAAGAATTTTATAGGCACTAAATGTCAGGAAACTTTATCAGCATGATACTAACTAAATTTTGTTCATAATAATAAAAACTAATACGTACACGTGAGTTGATTTTCTGATGATCAGTGAAAAAATAAAAATGGAAAGTAATAGGATACTGACGCCAGGCAAGAGATGGGTTTTAAGAAGGCCCTGTCACTTTAAAATGGCATTAAATCGACATCTTTTGGAGATTTTTACGTAAAATGGCAGATTCCGACGAGACATACATACAAAATCAGGGAAGAAGTCGGATGAAATAGCGACTGAAAAAATCCCCTCGTAAAAACGTCAAATGTCACGAGTTCATATGCACTTGAAGCGCCGCGAGGTATTTATATAGCTTTGAATAATTAACATTCCTTCATGTCTTTACTGTTTAGAAGTTTGAATTAATTTATGGGTTCGAATAATAATAATAATAATAATAATCATTCTTAAGCTACCAGTGACTAATCGGACCATACCGATTTAAATTCAAAACGGTCGAGCCCAGTCCGCAACGAAAAAAATTAGCATCAACCCGAACCGTACAGAACCACGAGTCGGATAAAGTACCGATAAAATTGGATTTAAAGGAGAGAAAATTTTCCGAAATCGAAGCGTTTTCGAAAATTATGAGAAGAGAAAGAGTCGTTCTGTTCCCTAAAAATTTCAGTATATCACCAAAAACCTGTTGGTTTCTGAGGGTTCACATAGGTCCTTTCGCTGTAGTTTTTTAGGAGGGGATATCTTAAAAATTGTTGTTAACTCTGAAGTTTTAGAAGGTGAAATTTTCGTAAACATTTCTAAGTCAAGAAAAAAAAAAAAAAAAAAAAAAAAAAAAAAAAAAAAAAAAAATCTCTAATTTTTTACAGTCTATCTTGTAACTTTTTACCGGGTGTCCCAAAAATGACTGATGGATTTTAAAATTCAATAACTTGCAAATGGTGACAGCTATTTAAAGAAATTTTGCAGGAGGGTTATGTATAATGTCAGGAGTTTTTTTTACCGTAATTTTTTATTTTAGTTCGCATCTCAAACAATAGGTGGCGCTGACGGCGATTGAAGGCCAGATGATCAGTGCTGAGTGAAGCGTCGACCTGGCCTTAAATCGCCGTCAGCGCCACCTATTGTTTGAGATGCGAACTAAAATAAAAAATTACGGTAAAAAAAACTCCTGACATTATACATAACCCTCTTGCAAAAAATTTTTAAATAGCTGTCACCGTTTGTAAGTTATTGAATTTTTAAATCCACCAGTCATTTTTGGGACACCCGGTATATAGTACATTCTTCAAAACTCGTCTATATATCATTATAACTGTTAACCCTTTCCGACGCTCAACCAATCCGTGATACCTAATTTTAATTCCAAATTTCCAGTCGGCACGAATAATACTTTAATAAAGTTTCGCATTTATAGCGAAAGTTTAAATAATGTAGTTCTTAATTTGTCAAACAGTTGTTTCTAAACTCCGGTGTCAGTCGATTATTTCTCATTTCACTAACAGAATTTGTGCGTGCCGGAAAAGGTAAATAAATGAACCCATTTTGCGCAGCTTGTTCTCGAATTTTATCAATAAGCCCTGCCTGCTATTCTTGTATATCAGCGGTTCCCAAACTTTTGAGCTCGCGGAGCCCTTTTTGGGAAGAATTTCTAAGGCGGAGCCCCTGAACCCAACGATACTCTGTAGTTTACAAATTAATGTTTTTTTATGCGTACAGAGCAGAGAAAATCTGACGGATAAAAATCCGAGCCAGTAATTTCCACCATTGGACCAAGGTTCTCAGTTTGGACTTTCCTGATACAGAAATTCTGAATTCCTACTAGAAATTTTAAGAATCAGTTTTCCTATTATATAACAGTTTTATTTAATATTTCTATTATTAGACACAATAAATTAAAAATAAGGATTAGAACTCCTTTTTTTTAATTAAAATATCTACCTTGTATAATAGAGAAATTTCCATCAAATATAGCAAAATTATAGCTAAAAATTTGTGATTTCTGAACAATTTAACAAATATTTTTTACCTGAGCGATGTTCTAGCAATACTGTTAAGGGGTTAATGACATCCATTTTTAAAATAAAAATATTCTTTTGAGATTTCCAGTATGAATTCGGAATTAAAGATCAAAATGGTAACCATGTTTGGATTATGCATTGCATTCGGGCTTACGTAAAACTATTTTTATTTATGAAGAAAACCACATACACGCAGAAAAAAAGGTAAATTGTTTAGTATTCATCTGCAGAGAGATACTTCTGTATAAATTCCAATTAATTACTGTCAAAAAATGCGTAGTTCTAGTTACTCATGAATAATTATCTAACACGTTTTCGCTAGTCGTGCCTATCCGTAATAGAATCATGCGACTATGGAATAATTTTTTATTCTTCTTTAAGTTTCTAGTATTTCTAAATCTGTATCGAAAATGAATCGCCTCTCAGTTTCTTTTTTTAAAGCATTTTTAAAAAATACATGTAGAAACAAGTCACCTGTTTAATGTTTAAATGGACGGGGCAAAATCTATAAGATGTGTTGTTAGGTGCAACATTGTTCACTTTTTTGGATATTTTATTTAAAGTATCTTACTATTAATTTGAGTTTTGAAAGAAACTTTCTTTCATCATTGTTTTTACCTAAAAAAAGTATGCATTTAATAACTACACATGTTAAATTAAACGAATTACAACAAGTAGAAAAACTTTACTAACTAAATGGGATTACATTTATATCAGGGCGGGACTCATTCACAAAAAGTCTAAGGAAGGGGTGGAGCTGAGCAAAATTTTAAATTCTTAGTGTGATGACAAATGTAAAGAACCAATATATATTTTTTAAATTGTTACAGACATTTCTATGGCTTAAAATGTGGCAGAGACTAATTAAAAGAAAATTTTAAAGAGGGGTTGTAAAGTGATACAAGACGCTAAAAAATGCGTTTTCAGCAGTACACATTGCTTATAAAATTAAGTACAGTTATATAAAACAGCATAAAAAATTTAAATAACTACGAAATTATAAAAATAAAATAAACAGATTAAAGTACACAACGTACACAACATACACAACGTATATAAATATTAAATGAATCTAATTGAGGGATTTATTAAATAATACAAGATGTTACAAAAAAGGAGCTTTTTAATCGACAAACATTGTTGCAAAATGAAAAACGGTATAAAAAATTTAAATATACAAATGATATCAACAGATTAAAGAATTTAAATTTATATATAAAAAAGAAATATATATACACAATATACAAAAATGTAATATAAATGTAATCAGGGGCTTTAACCCTTTAACGATCAAAGCATTTCCATTGCTAAGATGTCGAAATAAATGAATGACACCGGTAATTGAAAACAAATATATTTCTAAATAAGAAATCGTGATTTTTCACATACATAATAAAAGGGATATTTTTAGATAAAAATACCGGTGACAGTGTTGCGTATCGGAATTAAACTTTTGTGGTTTCCTGGCGAAACCAATGAACGTTAAAGGGTTAAATGATAGAAGATGCAATAAAAAATATATTTTCAGCGATAAACATTATTTTACTATGAAAAACAGCATAAAAATTTAAATAATGCAAATAACATAAGCTGAATTAAAAAAAATCAAAGATATATATATAAAAAAAGAAATACATACAAACATTACACACAAATGAATCTAGCGAAGAATTTTAAATGATACAAGATCTTAAAAAAAAAAAAAGACATTTTAAGCGACAGACATGTTCTAACGTTCAAAAATGGGAGCAAAGGACGTTATAACCTTATTACTAAACAAAAAAGAATTAAGTATAAACATATGAATAGGCGCAGCTCCAAAGAACAAAACTGTTCTCCCTTTTGTTTGGCAAACAGATTTAACAGAGCCGGCGAGCCTTTCCTGTTTCGAATCCCAATGTGCATTCGATTCAGCACAGTTACACAGGGTTACAGTTTTATAGGGATGCAGAATGTGTCCGATCCAGCGATCTAGGATCAGGGGAAAGGGTATAGCCGGGTTTCTTAGTAAAATATGCTCTTGAGTCAACCACATCGAGTCCTACATAGATCGATAGCCCATAAAAACTAATTCATTTCTACCCAATTTTAAGTTTGTATCTCAAGACCATGGAGGGGGGGGGGGGGTAATGGCCCTAAATGCTTGTTTTGGAAAAGAGTACATTGTGATGAAACTACTGAGCAGATTTCAACGAAAAAAAAATAAAGGATGTAAAAAAACCACCATACGAATATTTGACAATTTTTTCAGATTTTTTTAAACAAAAGAACAAGTTTTCTAACATTTTTCCTGTCTTTATATGTACATTTTTATTAAAAATAAACTGAAATTTCTGAGTGACCACCTTAATTTTTTTGCATGAAATATTATGAGACATGATGCTTATTCACTATCAATTTCAACTTTCTACGTATGGTGCATCATATTAAAAAAAAAAGGGCAAAATCATATTTCGGCGGTAATGTGGGGGCATGTCTCGGACGAATTTCTCGCCTTCTTTTAAAAATACTGCCCTTTTTTTATATGATGCACCAAACGTAGAAAGTTGAAATTGATAGTGAATATGCATCATGTCTCATAGTATTTCATGCAAAAAAATTAAGGTGGTCACTCAGAAATTTCATCTTTTTTTAATAAAAATGTACATTTAAAAACAGGAAAAATGATGGAAAACTTGTTCTTTTGTTTAAAAAAATCTGAAAAAATTATCAAACGTTCGTATGGTGGTTTTTTACATCCCTTATTTTTTTCGTTGAAATTTGCTTAGTAGTTTCGTCACAATGCGCACTTTTCTAAAACAGGCATTTAGGGTCATTACCCCTCGCTGTCTTGAGATACAAACTTGAAGCTGTGGGGAAATGAATTTTTTTATATTTTATCAATTCATGTATGAAACACTGACAAAAAACACTACAAATGACAAAAAAAAAAAACATGACAAAAAACAAAAAAAAATATTATGACAAAAAAAAAAAAAAAAAAAAAAAAAAAAAAAAAAAAAAACTACTACCATAATTTTGGGTGTATAAGCCGCAGATCAAACAATTCTTTTTTGACCCAGAATTTTTTAAGAAAAAAATATAACTAGTTAGATCGCCGTAAATATTTGTCTTCAATCACTAAATAAGATTTCTGGGTCCAAAAAGAATTGTTTGATCCGCGGCTTATGCACCCGAAATTACGGTAATAAAAAGATCTGTATGGCGACTTTTACAAAATCATCATAATATGTACCATATATACTCGTGCCTAAATTGAGGTATTTGGAGAAGAAAATATACCTATTGTAATACAGAATGTATGTAAGCCTATAACATATCGTAAAATTTTGGGAAATTTTCATACGGGTTGGGGATAAAACTGGGGGTAAAAACATTTTCTGCACCTCTGGAATAATATTTCTTGTAAATTATTTTAAATCGAATTTTTAAATCACATTAAAACCAAAAATATTATACAAAAAATAAATACATGTTTTATGCAAATGTTTGAACAGTTTTGAAGAGTATTATTAGATATTTTAACCCAGTTATAGATATATTTAACTTTAACACACACACATACGCAGAAAAATTTCGACATACTTTTGGAAATCTTTCACTTACAATATGTTAATTTCTTTCATGCTTTTTTTTATTTTCCAGGAACGCCGCGGAGCCCCTGAAATGTTCAGGCGGAGCCCCAAGGGCTCCGCGGAGCACACTTTGGGAACCTCTGTTGTATATTATCCTTGAGTATCGTGATATTCAAAAGGATGATTTTCTTTATGAGGTGTTTATATTAAAAATAGAGGCATTCATTAAATTTTAATTAGATCAGAATAATGAGAGATTCTACATGTATCATTATAACAAAAAAAAAAAAAAAAAAAAAAAAAAAAAAAAAGATTGTTTTATTTATTGTATGAATTAACACTAGAACCGCCATTAGGGGTCACAATGACCCCTGCTAGATTGATAATAGTTGATTCAAACCAGAATTTTCTTTATAAGATATGTTAAATATATGCAGCAGAAATATAGCCTAATTAAATATGTTAAATAGTTTAAAATTAAAATTCTGGTTAGAAACATATTTTTTTAACTTGAGTAAAATACCCAGCGGTTCTAGTGTTAAAAGTTGCATAAAAGTATGTATTTTTATGAGATGAAAGCAAGAATACAAAATAATAGAAGAATGGAAGATGGGTTTAAATATATAAGATGAATATATGTAACCATGTAAAAAAAATAATATTTGGAGATTATGAATTAAGTTGGAAGAAGAAAGTTTCACAAGGAAAATAATTTAAAAAATGCTATAACCGCTGCTGAAAAAAAGGATTGTTTTATCTATTGTATGAATTAAAAGTTGTATAAAAGTATGTATTTTTATGAGATGAAAGCAAGAATACAAAATAATAGAAGAATGGAAAATGGGTTTAAATATATAAGATGAATATATGTAACCATGTAAAAAAATAATATTTGGAGATTATGAATTATTGGAAGAAGAAAGTTTCAAATGGAAAATAATATTTAAAAAATGCTATTACCGCTGCTGAAAAATTTCGCCAGTAAACATGAATAGAAAACTTCGTCTTATTTAAGCTCCTTACTGATAAAAAATTTATGTTTCTTTTTGCTAGTGTCATTAATATTTTCATTGAAATCTTCGAAAGAATTATGTATTCGTGATAAATTTAGTATAATGTTTAGTATATGAATTTAGTATTCGAAAGAATACTAAAATGAATAATTCATAATTTCGGGAGTGCGTTGAAGGGCGAACTACAAAAGATTACTGACTTTAGTAACATTTCTTTGTGTACTGTTTAAAACGAAAAAAAAAATAAAAAAAATAAAAAAAAAAAACGCATAATTTGCACAAGAACATTACGATAGAATTGTTGAGTACCCAATTTTTCCTTTTTGTGTTGCGGTATAGGGATCAGTGTCTTACACATTTTTCATGTAAATTGTAGTCAAGCGGATGATATTCGACTGCATCCTTAATAGATTTCATTTTAAAGAATTCGTACGCATCCTGAAATTTTTAGATCTAGAAATTATTCGGTATCAGTATTTTCTTACAGAAAATCTCTTATTAAATAAACTGAAATTTTGAAAGAATTTCTAAAATTTGATTTAAATTTATCTTTTGTCAAAAAAAGAAAAAAAATACTGATTTATAAACTGGAAAATAACAATACCCGTACGAACCCTGTTTCCAGGGTCCAAAAATTACGGTTGGTTAACTCACCCTATCTTCGGCATGATGATAGAAAGTTAACATTTAACATTTTTTAGTATAACAAATATTACTAAATTAGAATCTTAGAAACAAAATTAATAAAATAAGAGACGCTAAAAAAAAAAAAAAAAAAAAAAAAAAAAAAAAATTGCAAATTTGTCGCGGTCACTCTGTATTTTGAAGTATTATAAACAGAAGTAACTTGACGAACAAATAAATGCTCAAACAAAACTTTAAAGTGATTGCTGTGAGTATGTGAAAAAAGGTGACTTAAAAAAATATGTTAGTCAGTAAAAGCCCCTTGACACAGATTTCGATCAGCCTGTATAAAAGCAAAACCAAAACACTGACATATCCTCAAATGTATACAAATGGCATTTAATAGAGATAAGCCTTTAAAGACAACTAACCCATTTTTGTATTCATGAGATTCCGAATTTTATGTTATAGGTGTTTGCATGTCGCATCCTTTTGACGTCACGGGAGCATTTACGTCACTCATCACATCATTAGAATTTAAAGACCTTTTTCAGGCTAGGCTGCATCTCAACTCGGTGACAATTTTCGCTGTAGCAAATCTCGATGTGCATAGGCAGACGCTGCAGTAGACTAGTTTTTGTTTTTACCTTTCGTAGCATTTGTTTGACAACTAACATAATAACCGAGAAAATAAGTTTATTTTTTCTGTATGAATATATTTTTTATAGAAAGTAGTTCAACTGCCCACTTTTCGTAGAACAAACCGTGTTTTTAAGCTCTTAAACTTCACACATCATTTTTACCCAGTCTAATCTAACCTTAATGGTTTAACGAATTATGATTAACCATACATGCCAACCTCCGGCTTTTTTAAAATCAAATAATTGTATATTAACCAGAAATTTATTAATTTAACGAAAGTAAGTATTTTTCAAATGACTATCTCATTTATACCCTCAAAAACTTATTTAAATAAAATTTCTGGTTCAAGATGTGTTTTCTGAATTTAAAAAAAGCCGGAGGTTGGCAGCTATGGATTAACCCTTTGACGGTTAAAGCACTTCTATTCATAAAATACTAAAATGATTGAATGACACCGGAATTAAAAAACAAATTTATTTCATAATACATAAATGATTTTTTTCCGTTTTTGTAAAATTAAAATTTTCATTTAAAAATTCCGGTGTCAGTATGGCATTTCGCAATTCAAATTAAGTGGTATTCTGGACGCGTATACGCGCTTATAACCACGAATTATGATTAAATAATAGAGTATTAAAATTTTTCATAACCCATGTTAACCACTAAACTGGTTATTCGTTTTACGTAGAATAAATTGAAAACATGGGATAAACGGCACTTATATTAAGCTAAAATATAAGTTCCATTTATTCTAAACATTTCTGCCATTGAACAGCATGAAATTGCATTAAAAAATTTAGTAGTGTCAAAAAGATTTAAGTGATGGTTCAAGTAAGTTCCTCTTGCCCTACGTCGTTCAGTTAAGATTGCTGGTCATTCAATTTCGAATTCCCCTTCTTAATGTAAAGTCTTTGGGCGTTTGATGCATTCTTGTATTCAAAATATCTCTTCAAAAAATTTATATTTTAAATTTTTTTCTTTCGTTGATCTCTTCTTAAAGGATATGACTTTTTTTCCTTAGTTCTCAAAATATTTCTAAAATCCATGCTTAGATTTTATATGAGGTGTTAAAATTTTACTTACAGTTCGTCAGTATTTAACACATAAAATATTAAATTAAGCATGGATTTTAGAAATATTTTGAGAACTAAGGAAAAAAGTGATATCCTTTAAGAAGAGATCAACGAAAGAAAAAAAGTAAAAATATTAATTTTCTGAAGAGATATTTTAAATACAAGAATGCATCAAACGCCCATAGCTTTACATTACGAAGGAGAATTCGTAAAATGCAAAGTAATTCGTAAACCAGCAGCCTTAACACGGGAGAACGCGCGCTTACCCAGGGTATGAATGGTTTTAACTTTGTCACCAATAAATACAAATTAAAACATTCGCTTTATTTAGACGAAGACAATTCTTACAAATTTTGCGATAAAATAAGTTGAAGATTACTTTAAAAAAAATTAGTGGTTGCAATTGTAAAAACCATACGTACTCCGGGTCTTTTAGGCCCTGTGCGTGTCCTTCCGGGTTAAGTAGTTGACCACTTCAACAACAACCTCAAAAATAAGTCGATGATAACATGACTATTTCCATATCTCTACTGCCGGTGAAGTAGTATAATTAGATATACGTCTAATTTTTACATGCGAAAGTTATACAATATGAACTATGAACATCTTATGTTTAATCAGGCCAGTAATTATTTAAATTTTATAAAATTTCATAAGAGAAGGACAACCTGCCCTTGCACTAGTGTTGTCAAATAGGCTGTCGCAAATAATATAGCAGCGCCTAATAAATTGAGGTTTGTAAATGCAGTCAGTTTTCTACAACTTCATTAAATTAATAAAACTATTTACAATGCTAATTTATTTAATTATATTATAAACTAGATTAGAATTAATTCATAACATTTGAATAATCGGGAAGCCATAGTACAATTCACTGTTTTTCAACGAAAAAATTCCCGTAAATTCCAGAAAATTTTCCGCTTTTTCCTGGAATTTACGAGAATTTTTCCTTTAAAAAACAGTAAATTGTACTGGCGTCCCGATTACCTGGGACAATCTTCATAAAATCGTCCTTTTTTTTTTTTTCTTTGCAGAGGAATAGAGGGATGGCCAAATGTGGCACGTCGGATAGTAGTAATTTTTTAAAGAAATAACGGAATTTTTGAATCGCAGAGATTCGATGGTCAGATAAGGCAGTGATTACTGTAAAATTTTAGTGGTGCGACAGTTTGCCACCCTTGATATAATATATTCAACGAAATGACAGCAGAAATTATCGTTGTTACCGACATTGCACCACTTTCGATACTTCGACCTGTCTCTTGAATAAAACCGTTAAAACCTGTAAAATGGTATTGTTTACTAATTTTACAATCATTTAATCGGTTGGTTGAATGGTATTTTATGGAGCAAAGTCTCTTTTGGGACTTGCTACGCCAATCATTTAATCGGAAACCGAACTTCAGTAAGTCATTTTTTTTTCCAATACAGTAATATGTCAATTATATGAACCTGAAGGGACCATAGCTGTCAACGCTTCCGGCTTTGGGGCCCGGAAAAATTTAAAAAAAATTTTTTGACTTATTTAACTGGCAGATTGCGTCGATTTGAAATGATAGAGATTTCTATAAATTTTTTTCGGGCCAAAAAAGCGGAAGATATTCACAGCTATGCGGGACCGACGATGATTCAAATACATCTAAGTTCGGATAACTGGACAGGCAATTTTAGTGACTGTGCCTAAAGGCTTAAAAAGGAAGTATTTTTTACGTGCAACATTTTTTTTTTCCGAACTTATTTTTTAAAATATAATAGTGGATATGTAGATTAAATCTAGATAAAAATATCAGTATTTTTTGTATAAATTGAATTAGGCCGGACAAGTCTATGAAATGAACCGTGAAAAATAACAAACGAACCCTCCAGAGATACTTCTCTTCTGGACCGGTACAATCCAAGGCCTGAAAATTTCGTTTTGCTTAACTCTTTAAACAATTTGCGTAAATTACGAATTAGGCAATTCCAAATTCTCAAAGCCACATCCTTGAATTAAAAAAAATTAATTACCATGATAAGAGCTACGTAATGCCTTCCAAGGATATATATTGTATAAAATTACAGATATAGTAGTAAACAAAAACACAAAATGCTTATAAGCAATGAAAACAAAACTTCCTAAGTATATTTCTAATTATCATAACATGCGATTTACATGCACACATTTCAAGAAAACTCGAATCACCGAAAAAATATTTTGAAAACAACAGTGCAATATCCAACATTTTGATAAATATGATAGAAGATAAACCGTAGGTAATTGTATAATATTGTAACTATTGTAAAATTTTAATGCCATTCCAAGTGTTTATGAATTATTAATCCAATGATTGCTTAAAGTAAATCTGCATAGATAATTTAAAAACAGCGTCTAAAGTCATGCGTAAAATCCATTGGTTTCTTGTTATTTCTCTAAAATTCGTCATTAGAGAAAAGGTGCAAGAATTATGATGTCATATCTTCACAGCTTTTAGAAAACTTTATAAATAATTAATTAATACAACGAATTTGTCCTTTGATTTAGTACAATGTCAATAAAATGCGTAGGTTATCGGATGTTTTTACATTCTTTATGTTTGTTTTGAACACTCTGTGCTATTTTATATATTGATTTCATGGTCAAATGTTCTCAGTATGGCAACGATTTAAACTTGAAGGTTGAAAAGCGACCGCGGTTTGCTCATTCTTCAGTTTGATTCAATTTACGTTAAGTTTCAAATTTGAACACCCTAGAGTTTTCCAAAGATTACTATTCGAATATAGTGATAAAAAAAGAATACGGTACGCACATGTCTGGCCTTTATATGTGATACTCCTTTCTAAGAGGTTAAAGTAATGTAGTGCTAAATATAACGGACATTTTTTATTCTGAAATTCTAAATTATCACCAGAGAGTTTGACTAATTACGTTTGCTTATGTTGTTTGAATTACCAGAATTGTTTTAACACTCGTTAAGGTTTATTTTTATCTTACTGATGTATCCAACGTTTGCACATATTTATCGCTACGGCTCAGATTATATGAATTGTTAAAACTAAAAAATATTCTCATAAAATATGCACTTGATTTCATCTTAATCTTGTTTTCATTTAAAAAACTCATACAATTTCAGAACGCGCAAGTGCACAAGAAAATGTAATCATTAAAATAACGAATGCAAATATTTTCTTTTATCAGGAGTACTTTTATTATCATGTTTAAATTTGTATGTTTTCTAATTACACACTTTTCCCCCTTACACGATGCTCTCTTCATGAGTGTAATGTAATGCATACGCAACCAATTCTTCATTATGTTCCTTTATTCATGTATCAGGGTTTGTATAGGTTAGGGAATTTCCAGACCAGGAAGCTCTTTGGTACCAGTATTTTCTTATAAAAGACTTTACTTTAAAAAATTATCTAGGTTTATTTTCTAGGGAAAAAAATACTGATATTATAAGTGGAAAACTCTCTGAAATACAAGCGTTAAACAATTTTTTGTTGAATTTTATTTCGCGTACTTTTAAAATGGCATATTCTGATCAAAGTCTAATTTACATTAAGGAAGAAAGGCAAAAAGTGTATGAGTGAATTTAACCCGGGAGGACGCGCGCAGGGCCTAAAAGACCCTGAGTGCGTATGGTTTTTGCAATTGTAACCAATAATTTTTTAAAGTAGTCTTCATCTTATTTTATCTCAAAATTTGTAGGAATTGTCTCCGTCTTAATAAAATAACTGTTACAATTTGATTTTATTGGTGGCAAAGTTAAAATCATTCATACCTTGGTAAACGCGCGTTCTCCCGGGTTAAAGTGTATTTCCCCATCTAATTACAGCTATAGAAAGATATTTTGAATGCAAAGTAACATTACTTTCAAAATGAAGTTTTTTCCACATCCAATTTCTTTACAAAAGTTAAAAATAACATTTATTTTTCTGAATAGAAAAGTGATTATTATTAGCTGAACAGAAAGACAAAGATCTTCAGATAAAGTTTAGTTCATTTCAGAGGTTTATAAAAAAATTCAAATATTTATAGCCTCAATAAATATTTTTATCGAAATATAGAATTCATTTCTGTTTCGTAATACTGACTGTTTTCTTTCTAATAAAACACATCCTAACACATCCTAAACACATCCTCATATAACTTAGCTATTAATTTAAAAGTGAAATAAGGAAACTGGTCATTTCAAGGTTTGTTATGCTGATTAAGACATTACATTTATTTATCACTTTCCACTTACTATATGAACTATCCAGTGTTCTCACTGACATTTGAACAACGTTAGTAATTTGGCTAATTAAAATTAAAAAGCATTCGCCAAATGAAAAAAGTATTAGCAAAATAGATTCGCCATGTAGCACAAAAAAAGTTATCTTTAATCTTTTAATGTACTTTATTTTTTTTTAAATATGTTCTAAATATGTTTTTATATCTGTGACAACGATTGTTATTAATCTAATTCCAACTATCCGCTACAAATACATTAAAAATATGTATATATGCATTTGTATGAAAAACGAAAAAGAAAAGAAAGAAAAGCGAAAATTGAGCACTAGCAATTTGGCGAATCTAATCGCTTGTTTACTCGCCAAATGAAGAATTTAGTCGCAATTTGGCGCAATGGCGAGCGACAGCGAGAACCCTGGAACTATCCATGTCTTGACCGAATATTGGGTCTTTGACTAAATATTCGCATAAAATATTGTACCAATGTTGTGACATTTGAAATCCATTTCTTACGATTCACACTATTCCATTTCTCACTATTAATTTAAAATTGTCATTCCATTTCAAATGTTTTTAATGAAACGCCAACATTGAATGAATATTTATTTTATTGTATTTACATTCTTTAATTATTTTTTGCCAATAAAAGCCAAAATTTATATGTTATTTCATGCCATTGAATACATTACTGGTCCAATATTGGCTTGCTACCTATAAGCATGATGAATTTGATGAAAATATTGGCTCGTTCGGAAAGTCGTGTCCGTTTTAGAAAATGAATTCGCACCGGAAAATTATGACCAATAATCACTAAATAGAGATCGGAAACAATATTTGATAATTAAATGATAGAATTTTTCGGTGCAATTAATTTTACCGAACGGACACAACTAATCGTATGATATGCTATTTTTTTAAAAAAAATTTCACTTTTAACAAACATGTTCACATGCTAAATTAACCTTTTAATGTTTTTAGTAGGATGCTTTCCAGAAACTGAATAATTCAGAGAATCAAAATCATATTAAAAAAATCTAAATAGTATATATCGATTTATTTAATACTTGAACAGTGGAACAATGAAATCATAGTTGCGTGGAAACTTTATTTCCAGTATACAAATAGTTCATATTGTAAGGGCTTTGGGGAACCCTAAAAAATTTATGTTTTAATGTGGCTGGAAACCACACGAAGAAATTTTACAAAATGCAGCAAATAAAAAAATGGAAGTATGTAATGTTAAAAAAGAGTTTAATATATTAAATATAAAACGAAGAAAAAAAAGAAGAGAGAAAAAAAAATCATTAGCTCAAAAAATGAACAGGCGAAAGTACTACCAGAGAAAGGTCCCATCTAAAAAAACAAGTCTCTATACAGAGATCATAGAAAAGTTTATCAATAAAAAATGCTAAAAAACTTTTTTCAAAACAGAAACATTTGTTTAAAGTAAAAGAAAAGGTTAAAATTGAAAACTATATGATTGTTGTTATAGAATAAAAAATTCTATCTCATTTCTGGTGTGAATAAGAAGTATAAAAATAAAAAAAATCAATTAACCCTTTAACGTTCATTGGTTTCTCCACGAAACCACAAAATTTTTATTCCGACATGCAACAACGACAACGGAATTTTAATTTAAAAAAACCCATATTCTTAAGTATGTGAAAAATCACTTTTTCTTATTTACAAATATATTTGGTCGCAATTACCGGTGTCAATTTTTTATTTCAACATCTAAGCAATGAAAATGCTTTGAACGTTAAAGGGTTAAATCAGGAACACTGATGACCGCGGGCATTAGAGGATAAATAATATAAAATTAGCACTATTTTGTGATTCTCGGATGTACAAATAAATGTGACTATTACAGTTAAAAAATTTCAATTTACAACAACAGACGTTTTAGTAATAACGTTTGCTTTCGAATTGAATAACTGCGAAATTTCTTTTGGGTGAATTTCGATTTTTTAAATTTACAAATAATGGCCACGCAGAAAGTAAAAAATGAGCCGAAGTAAAGATCCATTTCAGCAAAACAAACTAAAAAAAAAAAAAAAGATATTTTGATCAACAGATATAATTCATGCTCAATTCTCCGGTCATCAACCCATGCTTGTAATGGCGACTTTTTAGAGACCCAATCAGACCTTAAAATAGAAGTATATAAAATTAAAAAAAAAGTTTTATAAAATAAATAGGAAAAGAAAAAAAAACAATTAGTTACAAAAAATGAATAGGCGAAAGTACTACCAGAGGAAAGCCCTATCTAAACAAAAAGTCTATATACAGAGACTATACAAAAGTTTAATAATAAAAAAATTAAAAATAAACAGCAAGTTTTTTTTTTTTTTTTTTTTTTTTTTTTTTTTTATCAAAAAATTTGGACAAAATAAAGGGAGATTACAAACAAAGGAACAGGAAACAAAAGAGACGGCTGTTGTTAATAGAACAAAAAGTTCTTTTTATTTCTGGTGTGAATTTTCTATTTCATTTCGGGTGTGAATAAGAAATATATATATATATATATATAAAAAAAAAAAAAAAAAAAAAAAATCTATTAAATCATGAACAGTGATGACCGCGGAGCAGTAGAGGATTAATAATATAAAATTAGCACTATTTTGTGATTCTCGGATTCACAAATAAATGTTACTATGCAGCTAAAAAATTTCAATTTACAACAGCAGACGTTTTGGTAATAATGTTTGCTTTCGAGTTGAATAACTCCGAATTTTCTTTTGGGATGAATATCGATGGTTTCAATTTTCGGATGATGGCTATCTCACTCAGACAGTTAAACCGAGCTGAAGTAAAGATCTCATTTCAGCAAAACAAACAGCAACTAAAAGAAAAAAAAAAGCTATTTTGATCCACAGATATCATAATTCATGCTCAATTCGCCGGTCATCGAACCCATGCTTGTAATGGCGACTTTTTAGAGGCCCAACCAGACCTTACCTTCCCTTTCGTCATAGTCCGGAATGTGGCCTGCCCAGAGGTTGAACCGACCTGTTGGGAAATGCTACATCACCAACTTCTGTTCTTTGGCACGGCAGGGCAATAAGAACATAAAGTAGATAATCAGACATAACGAAAGTTTGAAGTTCAGGGTTATCATACCTGTCGGGGGAAGAAAAAAATAGAGACACGTGATAGAATTTTTAAAAAAAGAATGTTTTAGCTATTTTTGTCGATGAAGTTCTGATAATGTTTCAGGTTTTGGGTTAAATCACGAGATTAGTTCTTTTTTTCTAAAGCTATTATAAGTTTTTAATGTATTTTTTATGACACTGTTATTTTTTATAAATATTGTTAGTCAAAAAGGAGACAAGATTGTGTGAAAATTAGTAAACTATTCGAAGTTAAAGATCGTATTATATAGAATTTCTATTTATTAATTTAAATCAAAAATGTATATAATATATATTTTAGTTTATATCGAAAAAGCATATAGGGGAGACTGGGACACATGTGGACATGAGGCATATGTGAATATCGCAATTTTTCACTAGTTATTTATTATTATTATTATTATTATTATTTTAATTACCAACAATGGCAGCCCATGTAGACATATGATGAAAGTTTTTTGAAGCTCTTTGAAATTTCTTTTGTTCTCAGTAGCCAAAACACTGTTTACAGATCTCAAAAGTAAATCCTCAGTTCCAACTTGCTAAGCGAATAACTTTATTTTTTCATTTATTTATTTGAATTTTAATGTTTTAACATGTACTATGAATACTAATATATACTTCTGATAAAAGAAAAAAAATCTGTATAAACTTAGAAATGTTTATGATTTGTTATTTGTGGCCATGGGGAGGGGGGGGGGGCACTTGTGAATAGACTAGTTGAGGGCAGGTATGAACAGTTCATAAATGCCCCAATAATCATTCTGTGATTCTGTTCTTTTCAGTTAACTTCGTTAGAAATAATGTCAGGTCCAATATCTATAATTTTCCTGAAACAAAAGACTTTTCATCATAAAACATTTGATTTGGTCTTGTAACTTCCTTAAAAACATCTTTCAACAAGTACATAACGAGCAACAAACTTGTTTAGGTTCAATTGTAATTTAGATAAATTTAATGTTTTTTAAAACTGTTTTCTACAATTTTGAAAATTTTCCTATTCCATTTCTTCCAAGCTTGCAATAACGGCGAACTTTCATTGCTAATAAGTTATGTATATAGTGCTTCGAATGGAGATAGATATCAGTAATATCCTAAGAAAGTAAAATTGTAAAAATCCCGATTGTAAACAACCTCTCTCTTTCAAAAGCAAAAAAAAAATAAATGTGTGTGTGTGTGTGTGTGGGGGGGGGTTATAATCAAGCTTTTTCTAATCAATAAAAACCCCTTCTTTGTCATTAGTTTAGAAGTAAATAATGCAAATACAGGGGCAAAAATCTTTCGTATTTCGTCAGATTTCCGATAAATATTACTTAAATGCACCTTTTATAAAATGTCCCCGAAACAAGAATCCCTTGGCAAAATTTAAAAGTTTTATTTTTTAGTGAATTTAACACATAATATACCGCAATTTCCTGCGTAAAATCCGCGGATCAAACAATCATTTTTCGACCCAGAAAATTTTTAAGAAAAAATGTAACATTATAGATCGCAGTAAATATGTAAATTCAATTACTAAATAAAACTTCAGGGTCAAAAAAGAATTGTTTGATCCGCGTATTATACACAGGAAATTACGGTAACAAATGATTCTGATGGCAACTAAATAACAGAATAAAAAACATGTAAAAGATATTTTTCCCCTGCATTTACACGTGCCCCGAGTGTGTACACAACAAGTCCGTTGGCGGGGCACATGTGAACAATTGTTTGAATTTATAAAAGTATTAAAAAAAGTAAGAAGAACTAGACAGATGATTTTTTTTTTTTTTAATGACCATGTATAAAACAATGTTCCGTTTACTATATTCAGTAGTTTATGTTTATTGACATTAACCCAGTTATGAGAAAAAACTTTATTTATGTGAATTGTTCACATGTGCCCCCAGTCTCCCCTAATTGAGTTTTAAAAGTTAGCGATTCCAATATTAGCCTGATCGGAAATGACAAATCTTGTGTTCATTAGCACATCAGGGCAATAAGAACGTAATATAGAAAATCTGATATGATATAATACGCGGTGAATATTTCCAGAGGAAAAAAAAAAAATGAAAGTTTGAATTTGAGTGTTATATTACAAATGTTGGTGGAGGGGGGTGGAGGAGGAGCTGAAAACACATGATAGAACGTTTTAAAAATTTCAGATGCTGTATTGTATTTTGATGCATTAATTTAAATCAAAAAGTTAAAATGGATGTTAATGATTTAAATTTATTAAATCAAAATGCAATGTATAGTGTAGAATAAAACACACAGTCATAAAAAGGATAAGAAACAGCGAGAAAATTATTAAACTACTGGAAGTAGAATATTACACAGTATTGCATTTTGATATATATAAGGCAAGTGATGTCACGCTTAGAGGGGAGGGGAAGTTGTGAAATTCCGACTGTGACATCACACATTTTGGTTAAAATAAAAAGCATTAAAAATCAGTAGATTAAATTTTAAAATTATTTTGAAATTAAAATATTTTGTGTTCATAAACTAAAGATAAGATTTAAAGCCAAATATATTAAATTCCATTTTAAATTCTAAAATGCTACTATTTTCAACTGCTCATTCATATTTTATTGCTACTGTATTTTATTATGTTTTTTTTTTTCTTTTGTAAGCCCTAATCTTATTTCATACAAAAAGTACAGAATCATTTTTATTATTATACTCACAAATGTCATTAAAACATATAGTTAAAAGTTTAAAAAAAAAATCGAAATATGATCTATAATGTAGTACTTTTTTATGGAGTATATGTTTATGTAATACATACGTGACATGTGACAAAGTTATGGAAGGGGGGTATGATAAAGTGTGACATTTTATGACAAAAGATGGGAGGGGGGGTCAGAAATATTAAAAACAAGTATGATATCATTTATGGACAGCCCCTAAGTAGTCAAAACTCAACGGACATCTTAACCATAAGAGTATAGTTGTACCTAGTCTAAAAACCCACGCGTAGAACAAAGTTCTGACGTAACACCATAAGTTCTTCATAAATTCTGTGTAAATCTCATCCGTATCTTTAGTCATATTTTCTATTGCTGTGTCATAGTTAATAGCTAACAACAATTTTCCTGCAAATTAATCTAATGATGTCACAATAGCAATAGCAATTTACAAAAGTCATAACAACTGGAAAAATTGCGATGAATTCGCTTAACATATCGGAAACTTAGCAATTAATATTCATACAATGTCTGCAGAATTTTCGGAGTGATGAAATATCATCTAATTGAATTCTATTTCATTTACTGCAATGTTTTAGAGGAAACTTGTTTTTCTTTATGTTATGTATGTTTTCTACGCACGTATCAAATAAAATAATCTATTGTAAGAACAGAGCTTAATTATTTTCTTAAAAACGAGAACATTTTATATTGATTTCAAATTTTTCAGGTCTTCTTCATTTTTTTAAAGAAAAAAAGGGGGGATTTAACCTGGATATATAATTTTTAATTCATAACAATAACTTATTTTTGCATTTAGTACATTTACTTAGATTACCCAGAAACGACACTAAAAAGGATTTTTGTTACTTTCCTATTAGTTCATTCCAACGCTTAATCCGGAAACCTTTATGTGTTATGGCAACCTTTCTGATTTTGATTATTTTAGTGTTTAAGCATGTAGTTCGATTACATGTCTGTTAAAACGGTATTTTATTATTATTTATTTATTTATCTGTACAGGTTTAATTTTGTTTAATAATTTAATTACGGACTATTACACAAAACGGTTTTTTTTTTTCATTTACACTATTGTAAATGCAAGCAGGTAAATCTTCTGTAATCGGGTTGCATGTTCATTTTTCAGACAGAAAAAAAATCATCTCAGAAAAACATTTTTTAAAACTGAGAAATATCAATAAATTCAGATACAGTCTTTAAAGAAATTAAACTTTTCCTCATTGAACGGTGTAGAAATAAAAATTGTGCGATGTTCAGAAATTAAAAACTTTGCGATAAAACGAAATTTATTGGTGAAGGCTTTGCAACAGTCCGCATGATGTCAGAATTATGCAAAGACTTATTTTTTTTCATGGTGTACGCATTTAATATTAACTTTTAGTAAATTTATTCTTTAAAAAATTGAGTTATCGTATTTGATTAGATGGATTTAACATAAAAACTATTTTAAATGCTTCATAATTGAGAGCTTCGTAAAAACATGCTGTTACACTTTTAGAAACATGTTCTTTGAAAATAAATTTGACTTCTAATTGTAGTCTAATAAAGTCTACATCAGTTTAAGACAATTTAAATCCTTTCATTCGCAATTTTTTTACTGATATGAAATCTCACTACTTTAAAAAAAATTAAATTAGCAGCACTACTATTAAGAAAAAATAATAATAATACTAAGAATGAAAAGTCGCGCGTAAAGTATACGTACAGATTTATGGTCATCATAAAACACATGGCGACTAATTTTTTTGACTTGGTGTCTAATTTTCGGTGTTTAACTCGCCATTCTTTGACGAATTTTGTGTTTTCTCTCGTGATCATTTGACGAAAATCGCGTTTTTTCGCAATCCACTGACGAGAATTACAATTTTTTCCCGTTTCTCTGACGAAAATCGCGCTTTTCAACGATTCACTAACGAAAGTCGCGGCGTTTGATAAAATTAGCTTTTCTTCTGCGATCTTTTGGCGAAATTCGCGTTGTTTCGGAATTTTTCTTAGAAATTAAGTCCTGATGGTGACTGTAATATTTGGATTTAGGAGCCAATGGCTACTTTAAAATTCTGGAAACTCAGCACCTATAGAGTCAAACATTATTATGAAAAAGTTTCCAACACTTCCAGATTTCTTTAACGAAACGTCTCTATTTAATAGGTAAAAAAAAAAATAAATTCTAAGTAAACATATTAGAAAACGAATTGAACAAGTTTCAAAAACTAAATTTCAGCAATTACCGTCAATAGACGGAAAAGTAATCTAATTCATGCAGTCCAGAATTCAATTTATTGATTTGTTTATTTTCTACATAGTATGGTAAAACTCAGTTTAGTAAGAATAATAAATTGAAAATTCTCCTTCGCCAATTTCCACCAATATATAGATACCTACTTGTAGTATATATCATGTATATTACCAACATATTTTCATATGCGCTACATGTTAAGCTAAAATTTGATTCAGGCTAAAACATGGTTAAAGCTATACAGAAATTGCATTCTTACACATGATCATTCCTAGAGGATCATATATCTTGTTCTTTGTGTTGCCCTATGTATAATTTTATTTATACTATTCAAACATCTCTTAATATATTAAATATAATTCAATTTGAAAGTGCATATCTCAATTAAAAGCCGCCTTTAAACTGTAGCCTCCATGAATTTGTAAAAATTCCGTTCATTTGTTATGGCAACAAAAAGGCAGACGATATTGTTGTTATTAAAAGAATAAAAATGTTGTTTGTTGTTGATATGCTGAAGGCGTTCTATTTATTATTATTTTACAAGTAATTTAATATAGTAAAATTATTTTAATTAGTTTTTTTGATATTAAGTAAAATATAATGATTTTAATCAATTAATTATTTGATACGCGTAAATAGAAATAAGCGCAATACCGGGCTCTCTTACAAAACCATTCACGCTGATGCTCCGAAACATTTAAATTATTTTGTGTAACCCTGTATATTATCTATAGAACTTATACACATAACATCATAAGCTAAAATTCAGCTAAAATTAAAGACTCATATCATAATAGATAAAATCGTACTTCCAACAATTATCGCTAATAATTCCTATATATACAGTTCTGTATTCGAATCCTTTGTGTGTTAAGTAACAAACATCTTGTAGTAAGCCTCAGTTATGCATAAAAATATCATTATATTTGAAATAGAGTAACAGAACTAAAATATGCTGCAGAAAACTCCACCCTTTCTTCCTACTCCATTATGTAACGGAATACTTTTCTGCTGTAATTTTTCGGAATTCTTGTTACATTGTGTTATATAGTTATTACAAGAAATTATTTTTCTCAAAAGTACACAAAATTTGCATGCATTCTTATTCAGGATTTCTTATTTTTCTATAAAGCAAGTGATATTTTTAAAAAAAATACACTCATTATTAGCATTTTACGAACATCAAACAAATATTTTTTGTCCCGGTTTAATGTAACTTTAATGTAACTGAATTTAATGTATATTTTGTTCCGGTTTCTGACAAAACAATTTCTAGATACATAAAGTTCTTTTGATTCTATCAGATATCAAACAGATGCAAATATTCTACATCAATTCTACATCAATTCAATCTTTCGACATAAGATATTCAGGCATGTTGGCTTCAGGCTTTTTTTTTATCAATACCGTACATAACAAAATACCCCGCCCTGTTCTTTCCTTCAAATGAACTACAAATGTTTAATTAAATGAACCTTTTCAATCTGAAATCTTTCGACTAATAACCAAGGGGTGTTTCTTGAAATGATGATCGACTAAGGGTTAAAGGGTGAAACATTTCTGTCCAAAATTCCGTTAATGGTCTTTGCGACCAGAGGTGCAGCCATTACCTGCCGAATTCGCATGAATAAATATGAAATTATCAGACCTAGAGGGGTATAAAAAAAGGCGCCGGGCATCCTTGGCGACGGAGGATACATATAAAAAATAATCACGTCGAAGGGGTAAAGGAATAGTGTTGATCGGCCGACCTTCTCAGGAATCCTGTCAACAATCCATTTTCCGAGAGATATTTACGCGTGATCATCATTAGAATAGATTAGACTCGGGATGTTATCATTGCTAATTTAGGGGTCGTCCAATAACCCATTGATGATAGTTAACGCAAAAAAAAAAAAAAAAAAAAAAAAAAAAAAAAAAAAAAAAAAAAAAGAGAGAGAGAGACTTTTTTTTTGGGGGGGGGGGGTTAAAGGATGGGGGGGGTCTAACTTTGTATTTCTAATTTGTTATAAAAGAAGCATGCAAAAATCATAATAAATACATTTTGCTGAAAATAATAATGTAGATAAATAAACTTTTTTTGATAGTATCAGACTTGTCAATCAGTCCGAAATTTACTTTTGTTCATTATGTTGTCTATTCCACAATTAATATGTATTTCTATATATGTGTTGATTAAACAAAATGACAATGAGAATTTATTTTATTTTAAAAGAATAAATAAAGTTTTCATAATTTGTCTTTTGGTAAACTATCTTAGTAATTGTACATTTTTATTGAAGTGGTACAAAACCCCTTTTGATTGTATACATTTTTATCCAGCATTTCTTATTTTTTCATAAAGCAAGTGATATATTAATAAGTATACTCTTTGTTGGCATTTTACTAACATTAGACAGATATCTTTCATTCCGGTTTAATTCTAAAAAAACAATTTCTAAATGCAGAAAGTTCTTTTGATTCTATCAGATGTCAAATAGATTAAAATATTCTACATTGATTCGACATAACATATTCAGGATGTCTTCCTTAAGGCTTTTCATTTATCAATACCATACATAACAGAATACCTGATATTTTGTTATGTACGAATTAAAATATCCTGTTCTTTCCATCAAATGAACTTACAAATGTTTAATTAAATTAACCTTTTCAATCTGAAATCTTTGGACTAATAGCCAAGGGGTATTTCGCGAAATGGTGATCGGCTAAGGGTTAAAGGGTGAGCCTTTTCTGTCCAAAATTCCGTTAATGTTATTGCGACCAGAGGTGCGGCCATTACCTACCGAATTCGCATGATAAATATGAAACTATCAGACCTAGAGGGGTATTAAAAAGGCGCCGGGTATCCTTGGCGACGGAGTGTAGTACATAAAAAAAAAATAACAATAATAATCATGGTCGAATTGGTGAAGAAATAGTGTTGATCGGCCGACCTTCTCAAGAATCCTGTCAACAATCCAATTTCCGAGAGCTATTTACGCGTGATCATCATTAGAATAGATTAGACCCGTGATGTTATCATTGCTAATTTAGGGGTCGTCCAATAACCCATTGATGATGCAGAATGATTCAACTTCAATGTCTCGCGCGAAAAATATAAAAACTCCTGGAGTGCAGTGGGTTGTTACTGTTGTTTCTAATTTGGAGTTTTTCATAAAAGAAGCACTTAAATATCATCTGAATTTTATTCAAAATAATAATGCACATAAATAAACTTTTTTTGATAGTAACAAACTTGTTAGCCCTTTGCGGGGCAGGGCAAATTCATTGCTTAAGTATTGAAATTAATAACTGACACCGGAATTTGAAAACAACTTTATTTGTAAATAAGAAAACGCTATATTTCAGGCATTCAATAAACCGTAATTTTCTTTAACAAAATTCCGGTACGAATGTGGCGTTTGGGAATTAAATTTAAGTTGTATATCTATTAAACCACCGCCCTTCAAGGGGTTAACCGCTTCTCTGTTTTGCCCGTACGTTGTACGGGCATTATGTTTTTATGAATCATGATTTGCCCTTACTTGGTACGATCATTCAAACTCCAATCATAATTTATTATTCTCACCAGCAAAATTTTATGGTATATTTTGTATTATTTTAATCCGATTATTTTTCTGCTACAATTAGGGAAAAATTTCTGTTTTAAAAAACTGGGAATAAAAGATTAAGAGTTCCGTAAAAGTCATGACAAACAATAGTTATAATTTGAAAGTTTTTTTTTTTTTTTTTTTTTTTCAAAAATATTGATCAGTTGAGTTAAGAATTCCGTAAAAGTCATGACAAGAAATAGGCATTATTTGAAAGTTTTTTTTTCAAAAATATTGATCAGTTGAGTTAAGAATTCCGTAAAAGTCATAACAAGAAATAGGAATTATTTGAAAGGTTTTTTTTTTTTTTTCAAAAATATTGATCAGTTGAGTTAAGAATTTCGTAAAAGTCATGACAAGAAATAGGCATTATTTGAAAGTCTTTTTTCAAAAGTATTGATCAGTTGAGTTAATTCTTCACTAATTTACTATCGTTCATTATGTTGCCTGTTTCACAATTAATATTAATTTCTTTATGTTGTGATAAATTGTTAATTAAATTAAAATAAAAAAGGGGATGTCTTTTATTTTTAAATAGGTAGGTAAACATTTCATAAGTTCCTTTTGGAAAACTATAGTAGAAATTGTAAATTTATATTGACGTGATACAAAACATGAAACGCTTTTGATGAGGCTTCTATATCTGGGAGTATCGTACAGTTTTAATTACAGTCTATCACAGGCAACTGTTGTTTAATTTTATTTTATCCCAAAACTTTCTTTTATTTCACACGTAAATTTTAACATTTCAAAAAGTAGATGTTAATACTTTAATATTATTAACACAATACTATACTAATTTTGATTTTCATCTTAAATTACTGCTTCAGTCAATTCATCGGTGTGAAAACGAGTTAATATGGATCTTGATATTTATTAAAATCAATAGTTTTTCCTTATTCTGTTATCATTAACTGTTTGCAAATAGCCGGCTTAGCAGGACGTGAGTTCCCGTCTCTGCACGAGCCGATGGACAATAGAATGACGAAATTCGATAAAATGAGACAAAAAGCGCTATCGTAATGGTCATTTTTCTCGGAATATTTTCAAATTCAAAGAAGGCCTGTTTTTAGCTGTTGGCCATAGCTAAAAACATACATAAATGTTTTAATTCTATACACGACTTAATACACTTTTCGATTTTACAATAATGAAAATAGCACGGAAATCGCTTTTACAGTGAACCCTTCCAGCAGATTTTTTTTTTAATTCAGAGAGGACCTGCTTGCTATGCCCAAAAATAATCATGCACAAAAAATTTAATTTAATACTACGCTTAACTTCATACACTTTTTAATGGTACAACAAGAAAAATAACACAAACATCGCGTTTGTAGCACCTCCTTCCGGCGAATTTTTTCAAATTCAGGGAATGTCTGCTGACCGTAGACAAACACTTACACAAAAATTTGGTTTCATTCTATGCATAACTTCAAACACTTTTCGGTGATACAATATTGAAAATGGTACAAAAACCGATATTACAGCGCTCCTTTCCAGCAGATGTTTTTCAAATTCAGGGAGGACCATTTACATTGCTATTGCACTTACACAAAAAATTTCGTTCAATTCTATTTATAACTTCATGCACTTTTCGGTGGTACAATATAGAAAATGGTACAAAAATTGCTATTTCAGCGTCCCCTTGAGGCGGTTTTTTTTTTTTTTTTTTTTTTTTTTTTCAAATTCAGGGAGGACCATTTACATTGCTATTGCACTTACACAAAAAATTTCGTTCAATTCTATTTATAACTTCATGCACTTTTCGGTGGTACAATATAGAAAATGGTACAAAAATTGCTATTTCAGCGTCCCCTTGAGGCGGTTTTTTTTTTTTTTTTTTTTTTTTTTTTTCAAATTCAGGGAGGACCATTTACATTGCTATTGCACTTACACAAAAAATTTCGTTCAATTATATTTATAACTTCATGCACTTTTCGGTGGTACAATATAGAAAATGGTACAAAAATTGCTATTTCAGCGTCCCCTTGAGGCGGTTTTTTTTTTTTTTTTTTTTTTTCAAATTCAGGGAGAACCATTTACATTGCTATTGCACTTACACAAAAAATTTCGTTCAATTATATTTATAACTTCATGCACTTTTCGGTGGTACAATATAGAAAATGGTACAAAAATTGCTATTTCAGCGTCCCCTTGAGGCGGTTTTTTTTTTTTTTTCAAATTCAGGGAGGACCATTTACATTGCTATTGCACTTACACAAAAAATTTCGTTCAATTATATTTATAAGTTCATGCACTTTTCGGTGGTACAATATAGAAAATGGTACAAAAATTGCTATTTCAGCGTCCCCTTGAGGCGGTTTTTTTTTTTTTTTCAAATTCAGGGAGGACCATTTACATTGCTATTGCACTTACACAAAAAATTTCGTTCAATTATATTTATAACTTCATGCACTTTTCGGTGGTACAATATAGAAAATGGTACAAAAATTGCTATTTCAGCGTCCCCTTGAGGCGGTTTTTTTTTTTTTTTTCAAATTCAGGGAGGACCATTTACATTGCTATTGCACTTACACAAAAAATTTCGTTCAATTATATTTATAACTTCATGCACTTTTCGGTGGTACAATATAGAAAATGGTACAAAAATTGCTATTTCAGCGTCCCCTTGAGGCGGTTTTTTTTTTTTTTTTTTTCAAATTCATGGAGGACCATTTACATTGCTATTGCACTTACACAAAAAATTTCGTTCAATTATATTTAAAACTTCATGCACTTTTCGGTGGTACAATATAGAAAATGGTACAAAAATTGCTATTTCAGCGTCCCCTTGAGGCGGTTTTTTTTTTTTTTTCAAATTCAGGGAGGACCATTTACATTGCTATTGCACTTACACAAAAAATTTCGTTCAATTATATTTATAACTTCATGCACTTTTCGGTGGTACAATATAGAAAATGGTACAAAAATTGCTATTTCAGCGTCCCCTTGAGGCGGTTTTTTTTTTTTCAAATTCAGGGAGGACCATTTACATTGCTATTGCACTTACACAAAAAATTTCGTTCAATTATATTTATAACTTCATGCACTTTTCGGTGGTACAATATAGAAAATGGTACAAAAATTGCTATTTCAGCGTCCCCTTGAGGCGGTTTTTTTTTTTTCAAATTCAGGGAGGACCATTTACATTGCTATTGCACTTACACAAAAAATTTCGTTCAATTATATTTATAACTTCATGCACTTTTCGGTGGTACAATATAGAAAATGGTACAAAAATTGCTATTTCAGCGTCCCCTTGAGGCGGTTTTTTTTTTTCAAATTCAGGGAGGACCATTTACATTGCTATTGCACTTACACAAAAAATTTCGTTCAATTATATTTATAACTTCATGCACTTTTCGGTGGTACAATATAGAAAATGGTACAAAAATTGCTATTTCAGCGTCCCCTTGAGGAGGTTTTTTTTTTTTTTTCAAATTCAGGGAGGACCATTTACATTGCTATTGCACTTACACAAAAAATTTCGTTCAATTATATTTATAACTTCATGCACTTTTCGGTGGTACAATATAGAAAATGGTACAAAAATTGCTATTTCAGCGTCCCCTTGAGGCGTTTTTTTTTTTTTTTTTTTTTCAAATTCAGGGAGGACCATTTACATTGCTATTGCACTTACACAAAAAATTTCGTTCAATTATATTTATAACTTCATGCACTTTTCGGTGGTACAATATAGAAAATGGTACAAAAATTGCTATTTCAGCGTCCCCTTGAGGCGGTTTTTTTTTTCAAATTCAGGGAGGACCATTTACATTGCTATTGCACTTACACAAAAAATTTCGTTCAATTATATTTATAAGTTCATGCACTTTTCGGTGGTACAATATAGAAAATGGTACAAAAATTGCTATTTCAGCGTCCCCTTGAGGCGAATTTTTTTTTTTTTTTTCAAATTCAGGGAGGACCATTTACATTGCTATTGCACTTACACAAAAAATTTCGTTCAATTATATTTATAAGTTCATGCACTTTTCGGTGGTACAATATAGAAAATGGTACAAAAATTGCTATTTCAGCGTCCCCTTGAGGCGTTTTTTTTTTTTTTTTTTTTTTTTTTTTCAAATTCAGGGAGGACCATTTACATTGCTATTGCACTTACACAAAAAATTTCGTTCAATTATATTTATAACTTCATGCACTTTTCGGTGGTACAATATAGAAAATGGTACAAAAATTGCTATTTCAGCGTCCCCTTGAGGCGGTTTTTTTTTTTTTTTTTCAAATTCAGGGAGGACCATTTACATTGCTATTGCACTTACACAAAAAATTTCGTTCAATTATATTTATAACTTCATGCACTTTTCGGTGGTACAATATAGAAAATGGTAAAAAAATTGCTATTTCAGCGTCCCCTTGAGGCGGTTTTTTTTTTTTTTTTTTTCAAATTCAGGGAGGACCATTTACATTGCTATTGCACTTACACAAAAAATTTCGTTCAATTATATTTATAACTTCATGCACTTTTCGGTGGTACAATATAGAAAATGGTACAAAAATTGCTATTTCAGCGTCCCCTTGAGGCGGTTTTTTTTTTTTTTTTTTTTTTCAAATTCAGGGAGGACCATTTACATTGCTATTGCACTTACACAAAAAATTTCGTTCAATTATATTTATAACTTCATGCACTTTTCGGTGGTACAATATAGAAAATGGTACAAAAATTGCTATTTCAGCGTCCCCTTGAGGCGGTTTTTTTTTTTCAAATTCAGGGAGGACCATTTACATTGCTATTGCACTTACACAAAAAATTTCGTTCAATTATATTTATAACTTCATGCACTTTTCGGTGGTACAATATAGAAAATGGTACAAAAATTGCTATTTCAGCGTCCCCTTGAGGCGGTTTTTTTTTTTTTTTTTTCAAATTCAGGGAGGACCATTTACATTGCTATTGCACTTACACAAAAAATTTCGTTCAATTATATTTATAACTTCATGCACTTTTCGGTGGTACAATATAGAAAATGGTACAAAAATTGCTATTTCAGCGTCCCCTTGAGGCGTTTTTTTTTTTTTTTTTTTTTCAAATTCAGGGAGGACCATTTACATTGCTATTGCACTTACACAAAAAATTTCGTTCAATTATATTTATAACTTCATGCACTTTTCGGTGGTACAATATAGAAAATGGTACAAAAATTGCTATTTCAGCGTCCCCTTGAGGCGTTTTTTTTTTTTTTTTTTTTTTTTTTTCAAATTCAGGGAGGACCATTTACATTGCTATTGCACTTACACAAAAAATTTCGTTCAATTATATTTATAACTTCATGCACTTTTCGGTGGTACAATATAGAAAATGGTACAAAAATTGCTATTTCAGCGTCCCCTTGAGGCGGTTTTTTTTTTTCAAATTCAGGGAGGACCATTTACATTGCTATTGCACTTACACAAAAAATTTCGTTCAATTATATTTATAACTTCATGCACTTTTCGGTGGTACAATATAGAAAATGGTACAAAAATTGCTATTTCAGCGTCCCCTTGAGGCGAATTTTTTTTTTTTTTCAAATTCAGGGAGGACCATTTACATTGCTATTGCACTTACACAAAAAATTTCGTTCAATTATATTTATAACTTCATGCACTTTTCGGTGGTACAATATAGAAAATGGTACAAAAATTGCTATTTCAGCGTCCCCTTGAGGCGGTTTTTTTTTTTTTTTTTTTTTCAAATTCAGGGAGGACCATTTACATTGCTATTGCACTTACACAAAAAATTTCGTTCAATAATATTTATAACTTCATGCACTTTTCGGTGGTACAATATAGAAAATGGTACAAAAATTGCTATTTCAGCGTCCCCTTGAGGCGTTTTTTTTTTGTTTTTTTTTTTTTTTCAAATTCAGGGAGGACCATTTACATTGCTATTGCACTTACACAAAAAATTTCGTTCAATTATATTTATAACTTCATGCACTTTTCGGTGGTACAATATAGAAAATGGTACAAAAATTGCTATTTCAGCGTCCCCTTGAGGCGGTTTTTTTTTTTTTCAAATTCAGGGAGGACCATTTACATTGCTATTGCACTTACACAAAAAATTTCGTTCAATTATATTTATAACTTCATGCACTTTTCGGTGGTACAATATAGAAAATGGTACAAAAATTGCTATTTCAGCGTCCCCTTGAGGCGGTTTTTTTTTTTTTTTTCAAATTCAGGGAGGACCATTTACATTGCTATTGCACTTACACAAAAAATTTCGTTCAATTATATTTATAACTTCATGCACTTTTCGGTGGTACAATATAGAAAATGGTACAAAAATTGCTATTTCAGCGTCCCCTTGAGGCGTTTTTTTTTTTTTTTTTTTCAAATTCAGGGAGGACCATTTACATTGCTATTGCACTTACACAAAAAATTTCGTTCAATTATATTTATAACTTCATGCACTTTTCGGTGGTACAATATAGAAAATGGTACAAAAATTGCTATTTCAGCGTCCCCTTGAGGCGTTTTTTTTTTTTTTTTTTTTTTTTTTCAAATTCAGGGAGGACCATTTACATTGCTATTGCACTTACACAAAAAATTTCGTTCAATTATATTTATAACTTCATGCACTTTTCGGTGGTACAATATAGAAAATGGTACAAAAATTGCTATTTCAGCGTCCCCTTGAGGCGGTTTTTTTTTTTTCAAATTCAGGGAGGACCATTTACATTGCTATTGCACTTACACAAAAAATTTCGTTCAATTATATTTATAACTTCATGCACTTTTCGGTGGTACAATATAGAAAATGGTACAAAAATTGCTATTTCAGCGTCCCCTTGAGGCGTTTTTTTTTTTTTTCAAATTCAGGGAGGACCATTTACATTGCTATTGCACTTACACAAAAAATTTCGTTCAATTATATTTATAACTTCATGCACTTTTCGGTGGTACAATATAGAAAATGGTACAAAAATTGCTATTTCAGCGTCCCCTTGAGGCGGTTTTTTTTTTTTCAAATTCAGGGAGGACCATTTACATTGCTATTGCACTTACACAAAAAATTTCGTTCAATTATATTTATAACTTCATGCACTTTTCGGTGGTACAATATAGAAAATGGTACAAAAATTGCTATTTCAGCGTCCCCTTGAGGCGTTTTTTTTTTTTTTTTTTTTTTTTTTTTTCAAATTCAGGGAGGACCATTTACATTGCTATTGCACTTACACAAAAAATTTCGTTCAATTATATTTATAACTTCATGCACTTTTCGGTGGTACAATATAGAAAATGGTACAAAAATTGCTATTTCAGCGTCCCCTTGAGGCGGTTTTTTTTTTTTTCAAATTCAGGGAGGACCATTTACATTGCTATTGCACTTACACAAAAAATTTCGTTCAATTATATTTATAACTTCATGCACTTTTCGGTGGTACAATATAGAAAATGGTACAAAAATTGCTATTTCAGCGTCCCCTTGAGGCGATTTTTTTTTTTTTCAAATTCAGGGAGGACCATTTACATTGCTATTGCACTTACACAAAAAATTTCGTTCAATTATATTTATAACTTCATGCACTTTTCGGTGGTACAATATAGAAAATGGTACAAAAATTGCTATTTCAGCGTCCCCTTGAGGCGGTTTTTTTTTTTTTTTTTTTTTTTTCAAATTCAGGGAGGACCATTTACATTGCTATTGCACTTACACAAAAAATTTCGTTCAATAATATTTATAACTTCATGCACTTTTCGGTGGTACAATATAGAAAATGGTACAAAAATTGCTATTTCAGCGTCCCCTTGAGGCGGTTTTTTTTTTGTTTTTTTTTTTTCAAATTCAGGGAGGACCATTTACATTGCTATTGCACTTACACAAAAAATTTCGTTCAATTATATTTATAACTTCATGCACTTTTCGGTGGTACAATATAGAAAATGGTACAAAAATTGCTATTTCAGCGTCCCCTTGAGGCGGTTTTTTTTTTTTTTCAAATTCAGGGAGGACCATTTACATTGCTATTGCACTTACACAAAAAATTTCGTTCAATTATATTTATAACTTCATGCACTTTTCGGTGGTACAATATAGAAAATGGTACAAAAATTGCTATTTCAGCGTCCCCTTGAGGCGGTTTTTTTTTTTTTTTTCAAATTCAGGGAGGACCATTTACATTGCTATTGCACTTACACAAAAAATTTCGTTCAATTATATTTATAACTTCATGCACTTTTCGGTGGTACAATATAAAAAATGGTACAAAAATTGCTATTTCAGCGTCCCCTTGAGGCGGTTTTTTTTTTTTTTTCAAATTCAGGGAGGACCATTTACATTGCTATTGCACTTACACAAAAAATTTCGTTCAATTATATTTATAACTTCATGCACTTTTCGGTGGTACAATATAGAAAATGGTACAAAAATTGCTATTTCAGCGTCCCCTTGAGGCGGTTTTTTTTTTTTTTTTTTTTTTCAAATTCAGGGAGGACCATTTACATTGCTATTGCACTTACACAAAAAATTTCGTTCAATTATATTTATAACTTCATGCACTTTTCGGTGGTACAATATAGAAAATGGTACAAAAATTGCTATTTCAGCGTCCCCTTGAGGCGGTTTTTTTTTTTTTTCAAATTCAGGGAGGACCATTTACATTGCTATTGCACTTACACAAAAAATTTCGTTCAATTATATTTATAACTTCATGCACTTTTCGGTGGTACAATATAGAAAATGGTACAAAAATTGCTATTTCAGCGTCCCCTTGAGGCGGTTTTTTTTTTTTTTTTTTTTTTTCAAATTCAGGGAGGACCATTTACATTGCTATTGCACTTACACAAAAAATTTCGTTCAATTATATTTATAACTTCATGCACTTTTCGGTGGTACAATATAGAAAATGGTACAAAAATTGCTATTTCAGCGTCCCCTTGAGGCGGTTTTTTTTTTTTCAAATTCAGGGAGGACCATTTACATTGCTATTGCACTTACACAAAAAATTTCGTTCAATTATATTTATAACTTCATGCACTTTTCGGTGGTACAATATAGAAAATGGTACAAAAATTGCTATTTCAGCGTCCCCTTGAGGCGGTTTTTTTTTTTTTTTCAAATTCAGGGAGGACCATTTACATTGCTATTGCACTTACACAAAAAATTTCGTTCAATTATATTTATAACTTCATGCACTTTTCGGTGGTACAATATAGAAAATGGTACAAAAATTGCTATTTCAGCGTCCCCTTGAGGCGGTTTTTTTTTTTTTTTTTTTTTTCAAATTCAGGGAGGACCATTTACATTGCTATTGCACTTACACAAAAAATTTCGTTCAATTATATTTATAACTTCATGCACTTTTCGGTGGTACAATATAGAAAATGGTACAAAAATTGCTATTTCAGCGTCCCCTTGAGGCGGTTTTTTTTTTTTTTCAAATTCAGGGAGGACCATTTACATTGCTATTGCACTTACACAAAAAATTTCGTTCAATTATATTTATAACTTCATGCACTTTTCGGTGGTACAATATAGAAAATGGTACAAAAATTGCTATTTCAGCGTCCCCTTGAGGCGGTTTTTTTTTTTTTTTTTTTTTTTTTTCAAATTCAGGGAGGACCATTTACATTGCTATTGCACTTACACAAAAAATTTCGTTCAATTATATTTATAACTTCATGCACTTTTCGGTGGTACAATATAGAAAATGGTACAAAAATTGCTATTTCAGCGTCCCCTTGAGGCGGTTTTTTTTTTTTTTCAAATTCAGGGAGGACCATTTACATTGCTATTGCACTTACACAAAAAATTTCGTTCAATTATATTTATAACTTCATGCACTTTTCGGTGGTACAATATAGAAAATGGTACAAAAATTGCTATTTCAGCGTCCCCTTGAGGCGGTTTTTTTTTTTTTTTTTTTTTTTTTTTTTCAAATTCAGGGAGGACCATTTACATTGCTATTGCACTTACACAAAAAATTTCGTTCAATTATATTTATAACTTCATGCACTTTTCGGTGGTACAATATAGAAAATGGTACAAAAATTGCTATTTCAGCGTCCCCTTGAGGCGTTTTTTTTTTTTTTTTTTTTTTTTTTTTTTTCAAATTCAGGGAGGACTATTTACATTGCTATTGCACTTACACAAAAAATTTCGTTCAATTATATTTATAACTTCATGCACTTTTCGGTGGTACAATATAGAAAATGGTACAAAAATTGCTATTTCAGCGTCCCCATGAGGCGTTTTTTTTTTTTTTTCAAATTCAGGGAGGACCATTTACATTGCTATTGCACTTACACAAAAAAATTCGTTCAATTCTATTTATAACTTCATGCACTTTTCGGTGGTACAATGTTGAAAATGGTACAAAAATTGCTATTTCAGCGTCCCCTTCCGGCGGATTTTTTTTTTTTTTTTTTTTTTTTTTTTTTTTTTTTTTTTCAAATTCAGGGAGGACCTATTAGCCATAACCAAATACTTACACAAAAATTTTGGCTCAATTCTATGCCTAACTTCATACACTTTTCGACGGTACAATGGCGACATACGAACGCACACAGAGACACACACACGGACAGACAGATATTTTGTAAAAACATGTTTTTTTGGGACCTCTGACTCCTAAAATGTGTAAATCCGTCAAAAACCGGAAATCGAAAAAAATTCCAACTACAATACTTTTTTCTATTGAAGACAGAAGAAAGTAAAAAGGAGAGAAGAGATAAGCCACATTTAAGATGAAAAAGATGTTACGTCTGCTTATAATACATGAAAAACAATTACAAAAATACAGACAATTTAATTTAACATTTTAAAAACACATAAAAATCATTTTAAAAACAATGCATTAAATGTTTCGAAATTATTCAAAGCTCCGCTTCGGTAAATAACGCAAAATCACGAGATGTAACATAATTCAATTTACAGATGAAGCTACCTACCAGAAATGATTAAACACTGAGATAGGTTACAGAGTTAGTTTAATATGACATATTTTGCTGAAAGGGAACGAGGTCTAGTTCTCATTTTTAGAATGTAAAAAATAATACACAAAATTTAATATATAAAAATGAATTTTTTTTTCGCCTAAAAAGTATTTTATCCTCGTCTGTAACAAACAGAAAATTACATATTTCTCAAAAATACTGCCTGTTTTTTAACACAAAATTGCAACATAAGCGAACTTTCCACTATAAAAAAACTATTCTAGAATTAAAACAAAACTAAATGGTACCCGTCAAGATTTGACGATAAACATGTTAAAAGATTAATTAGAATAATGTTTAATTTCCTTAATTAGTTACCTGTAAATAAAGTTTTTACAATTTGATTTATTTCTATGTTATCTACGTGATTCCAACAGATTCAAAGCGTTTCATGGTTCTGTCAGTCTAACCTACTCAAGTAATCACCCAAAAGAACTTTAAGCAGAATTTTAACAGCGCTTGATTTTTAGTAGAAGGATAAATAAAATTAATTGAACTGATATTTATTTTGATGAATTTTCTCAGTGTTTTGAAAAAAATAACAAGGTTTAGTATTTTCTAATTTTTTTAATTATATTGAAAAGTTTCTATTAGTTTTATTTTTATCAGTCTCATTTTAAATCCCTAAATTTAAAATTCATGCTACTAAAAGTAACTATTTATAATATTTATTTAATTTATTTAATTTGTTTTGTTTTTTTAATTTTTCATAACGTTTTCATACATTATTTAATTATTAAACCATGAGTATCACAAAGTAGTTCAATTATAATTCTTACATGACTATTTTTCTTTCCCCCTGTTTTCTCTTCTTTATTTTAAATGTTTTTCCCCAGAAAATAATTAATACTTTTCCTTATATGCACACAAACATAAATCTTTCTTGTAATGTTCATGCAAAATATAACAAATATTGTAGATTAGTTTAAGTTAAATGAAAAATACTTTAGCTTAAATATTTTAAGTTAAAATTGCTAAATTATTTCTAAAATATTTTAGCAGACTTTATAATTTTAAAGATTCAGACATTACTTCTAATTTCACTTGGGGATTTAGTTGAAAATCATTTAATATATGGTCTAAATGATGTATAACATTTATTTATTTATATAATTCACGTATATTACAGTTTACAAATGGATTATTTTTTCTAAACTTCCACGCACATGACAGGAAAGTGAAAAAATTGCTGCTACTACCTAACGACAAAATAATGTTTAAACACTTACATTTTTTAGAAAATTAGAATACATTTTTAAAAAATATTGCTAGATGTTAAATTAAATTTTACGACATTTTTATAATTTTTATTTGTGTGTGTTGTTGTTAATGTTGTTTATTTATTTATTTATTTATTTTTAAAGAATGCGATTTGTAAAGAATTTAAATAATTTTATTCTTGCAAATATATCTCTAAAGCCCTGAACTGGAAATTGGCTCATTATATCTAATAATCACTATGTTTTAATTACTTGAAATATTTTTAAAAGAAAATTGTTACTTAAAAAAAAATTGTTCAGGGTTTTATTTTATTTAATTATAAAGCATCAAAATAATGATAACAAAAGAATAAAAATCATATAATTTTTCCTCGTAGTATAATGTACCATTATTCAAATAAATTATTTTACCGAGCGTTGGAATCGAACCCTAGTCCTCTAAAAAAAGCTCAGAGCTTTCAATTCGTTCCTTAAACCATTGAGCTAACAGACTTACTTCGACCTCCCTCTAACTGGAAGTGCTAATAAATTCAACTTCACGCATGCGCAAATGCCTGAATTTGTTGATCTTAAAGAATTAGTCTGCCGTTTTAATATATATGTTTACAAGTGTATTTTATCAATGACATTGCATAACAACTCACATGATAAATTAAACTTTCAAGAAAAATGAACCTATTATCCCCGTATGTTGAGAAATCGCTGAACAATTTATATTTACTAGTGTATTGGCATGGCAGCAATAAATAAAATCGTCCTTTGAAAACCACTGTATAAGTAACATTGATTCTTCAGTATGGTGCAGACATGCAAAGCAAATACAAAAAAAGTAAAAAAAAAAAAAAAAAATCAAACCAGAAAAATTACTTTAATTTTCACAATAAAATAAAACAAGACGGGTGGTTTTGCGGAAATTGTAGTAGTAATAGGGATGCCAGTAAAATTTACTGTTTTTAACGGAAAAATCCGTAAATTCTAGAAAAAACGCCGAAAAAAATCAAAAAATTTACTGGAATTTACAAAAATTTTTCCGTTAATAAACAGTAAATTCCCGATTACCAATTTTCCGTAAAACTGGCCTTTTTTTTTTTTTTTTTTTAAATATATAGTAAAAAGTTAAGAAATTTTCCTGGTTGCATTCTTTTTTAACTTGAAAAATAAACCTACAAAAACTCAGCACCTCATCCGTTTTTCACTTTCATTTTTTTATTTATTTTTTTTTAAATAATAAACAGTTAAATAATTTTTTTTTTTTTTTTTTTTTTTTTTTACTTAAAAAAAACCGCGAAAAATTGGCACCTATGCGTACTTAATATATGATCCCTTAGAAAAAAGACTTGACAGACATTTTTTTCTTTATCTGTATTGGCAACAGATTGAATGATGAGATGGAGTGTGGAGATCAGAACGGGTTAGAGATAGACTCTATGAAATCACGTCTCCCTGAGAAGAAAACATAAAGGCAACGCACTAATTACTTTCACTGCCGACTGCGAGGCTCCAGCCTATTCTTTCTGTTCTTTTAAAAGTACGCTATCCAATAATTCGAAGATGACCAATTATTATTTTTTTTCTCAGGATTTGTTAGACTAACAACCGTACGTGACAAACATTTATAGATCAGAAGATCTCGTCACTTGGCACGTAACTTGTTACAATTACAACTTGGGAGCAGAGCATTGCAGGTTACAGGTTTTTCTTCTTATTTAATTAAGATAAATAATGTCAATTTATGTTCTTATTTACTTATTCGGAGCCTCAATAGGAATGCTTGAGAAAAAAGAAAAAACAATGGTGACGAGAAGAAGATGGGTGCATAAGCATTGATGCTTGTCTTTAGTAATAGAAAATAACTTGCCCTCTTTAAATCACTATATTTTAAAAAATTGAGATTTTCTCCATGAATATACCAAAATTCAATGAAAGCTAGAATCTGTGTAGGAATAGTTGAAGGTATTTCATCTATTAATTCAAACTTCACTTTTTAAACAGTGTTCGTACACTGTTAAAAAATTTACAACTTTTTTTTTCTTTTGTAAAAACGGTTACGTAACCATAATTTAACAATATTCTGATCATAAAATGGGCAATTATATAGACAGAGTAGTACAAAATGATGATTGTAAAATTATTTTCGTTAAAAACGGTCATGTGACTGGGCAGAATGCTGCAAATTTTTAACCCTTTAATGTTCGTTGGTTTCTCTGCGTTTACACAAAATTTTAATGCCGATATGCAACTGCAACACCGGAATTTTAATTTTAAAAAATCCATTTTATTATGTATGTGGAAAAATCGCTTTTCCTTATTTACAAATGTATTTGTTCGCAATAACTGGTGTCATTAATTTATTACACCATCTTAGCAATGCTGAAATTGCTAAGATGCTGATTGTCGATCGTCATCAGCTATCCTTATGCAAAAAAAATCATGTAAAAATATTAAAATTTGAGTTAGATATTTGAAAAGAACGCTCCCATAGACTTTACATTATCATCCGGCTCTTTTTCAGTGACTATTGTGGGGCCTTAAGTGGTTAATAGAAAAATAAATCTAGGTTCAATGCTCAGAATTTCGCCTTATTTAATTAGGAATTTTCTATAACAAAATACTGGTACGAAGAATTTCCTGATCAAAAAATTCCAGAAAGCATACGACTGCTGTTAAATGCTACGATAAAAAGAAGTCAAGTTGTCTATCGCACTAAATATTAAATTGTAAAAAACAGAAATATAAATAAATACAGATAAACAGGGATGCAAAAATCTAGACGCCAGAGGGTAGTCTCTCACCACTAAAATTTTAAAGTTGTTTTCGCTCAAAATTTAATAGCATTCTAGCAGGAATATTACACGAAATATTAGACGAAGAAAAACGAAATAAATTTTGTGGTGAGAAACTGCCTGCTGGCGCCTAGATTTTTGCACCCCTGCAGATAAAGTTTTAAAAAAAAGTTAATCTTTATTTTCTTTATTGCAGTTTACAATAAGTTGTTTTTGGCCTATCTTATTGCAGTGTAAATTTTGCTATTGCTAATAAATAAAGCACAAAAATAAATTATTACTATTTCCTTACACTTTTTATCACTTTTTATCCTTACACTTTTTATGCCGCCAGACAATAAAGGTTAAAAAATTATCATTTATAATTAGACTGTCACTTTTTCTATCTTAAATTTAAATTTTAAGTTATTTCCATTTTCATTAAATGTAACGAAATGAGTGTGTCTTAAACCTAAATAAAAAAACAAGTGTGCAACAAAAAAAAAAAAAAAAAAAAAAAAAAAAAAAAAAAGACATTACATTAATGTCATAGCCATTGACACTTATTTAATAACCTACCTATGTTAAAATTAATTGAGAAATTTCCATCCCCTGTAAAATAACTTTTCTTAACAAAATTTCAGAAGAAAAGCACGAAAATACTAAATTCTTTGAAAAAAAATATGTAATTTTTTTACTAAGTAAATATGAACATTTATTTTTAATGATTAAAAAAAATATAAACAAATGTGATATTTTTATTTTTAATGATTAAAAAATATATATTGTTTATTATTTCAGAAAAGCTAAGACTTTTTCATGAATAATCTCTTTTTAATGAGAAAATACTCTAGACAGAATTTAAATCTTAAAAAAAAAAATCATTATAATAAATTATAAGTCATTCCAGTTAAGTTGGATTCGGTTACGAAAGATTCATTAACTTAAATATATGTTGATAATTAACTTAAATATATATTTATTGAGTTTTAATGGAATTAAATTGCAAAGAAAAAAATAGATTAATGTTTCTTAATCTAGAAGTATATAGTATAACCGCGAACAAAAAAAAAAAAAAAAAAAAAAAAAGAATACAATAATCACTTTTTAACCCACGAATTCGAAAAGCCATTTTTATCTTAAGAAATATTAGGTTTAAAACTAGAAATTTAATTAAAATAAAGACTTGGGGTAATAGTTCTCAGAAAACTATATCGCCCAGTTTGAAAAACAGAATTTCGAAAAAGCATGTTTAAAATTTTACAATAGCGTTCGAACGACATTACCTGCAATGAACCAAAAAAAAAAAAAAAAAAAAAAAAAAAAAAAAAGTATAAAACTGAAATATCATGAAACCGCTTTAGAAAACAATTCACACGTTTAAGTGATGTAAAATATGCAAAATGAAAAACATCGAAGATTTCGATTCAAAGAAGTATACCTTCGCGACGAGAGCCTATTACGAAATTTTTAATGCTTTGTCACCGGTTTTAAAAAACAGAAATTTGTTCCTTCTTAAATCGAGAAAATGCTCCGATTGAATAAGCCAAATTTTGCAATATAATTTTACCGGTGGGAATAAACAAGGTTTTTAAGCCTTTTTGCGGCACGTATACGTGTCGCTCGTCCCCAAGGGGTTAAGCAATTGCCCAGTATAGTAAAATGATTCTCAATTAAATAAACTATAAATGATTTGTAGTCCCAAAAAGAATTCTTAAGATTCTTAAATAACTACTCTCTCAATGGTTTCGAAGGGTTAATTTCTCATAGACATATCTATATTATAAAGCCAAACGTATCTGTGCGTAATGCATATGTAATTTTGCGCATGGCAACACTTTCAAATCTTAAATGAATTTCGGTATTGCAATTTTTGCTACTAAAAGTTTTTTAACTTCTTAATGTCGCACATTTTCAATTTTTACACCATCGTGTAGGGAAAAAATGTACCTTTTAAATGAAGTTTGATTGAAAGCTGTATCTTAATTTGTTTTTGAAATATTAAGTTTTTTGTAGCTTTTAATACCTCTTTTCTAATCGTAGCAACAGGAGGCAACCATTGTGGCAACCATTTCTTTTTAAAGCAAAGAAAAAAAGGGAAAAAATTGAGTGCTGTATCTTTATGTTGCCATTTTCTCATTAAAAGGGAAAAAATAGAAATTTAAATATCTTGTATTGTAAAACCCGGTGAATTTTGACTTTATTTACAAAATTTGATTTACACGTAAAAGAATATCAACAGTTTAATATCTATTTCAGCTAATGACATTGAGACTTCAAGTTTTGAATCAAAATTATCAAATTAAAATGACAATTTTTTTAAACGTGAATACAGATGTGAAATGTATATTTGTAAATTTTGATATGGTGAAAATGATGCCAGGTTTAAATTTCACGGGGAAAAAAATTCTATGATTGAGTCAAAGTTGAATAAATTTTGCTCTTTTTCATTTTGGAATACTAGCATAAGAACCTTAATTGATACCTTTATCATAATAACAGATCTTTATTATTTTTTACTGCTTATATATATAATTAAAGTTTAATTTTAATAATTTCCACAACTGTGTTTTATAGAAATAGTATTTTGTTAATTTGACGATAAATATCGTTTGTTTACGAGTTAGACCTACCAATATAAATGCATTTTTTACTATAACTAATTTTGTAGGTTTATTATAAGTTAATGAAACAGTTCCTTCTTAAACATTTTCTTTCGTCAAAATTTGACGGGTTCTACCTTGTAGTTCTAATTACAAAAATGTTTTAAATGATGTAAAAAAGTATTTTGAAAGCAATTTGATTCAATAAAAACATTTCTTAAAAAACTGTGAAATTTAAATTATTACATAATAATGAACTATGAAACCCCGGTTATATAAGTGATATTTAGAAAATATTTAGCTAGTAAGGCAAAAAATGTCTCATTAACACTTCAATAATGCTAAAATTGACCAGGTTATGAAACTTTGAATTGCATGAGTAACTTTTTGCATCTAAGAACAGATGAGCTCGAGTACAAAGTGCTCAAAGTATAAGAAGGATATATTTCACGTGTACGTTTCTAAATAGCAGCTGAAAGAATTCACATAAAGAGTACAAATAAAGTCACATAATAGTGATAAAGTGGGCGTTTTGAACCGACTTTTCCGAACGAGGGAAGAAAAACCAGTCAAACTGATATGGAAAAAACGCCATCAAGTGATCAAAAAAGCTTATAACTCAATAGGTAATTTATTAATCAAAAAAGGGAAAAGTGGAATAGATTCTAAATAGCTTCAATAGACAAGTTTTCCAATTTTATATCTTTCTGGTAAAAAATACATTTGGAAATGTATCTAAATGCAGGGTTCGAACAGGTCTACCACTAAATTTTAAGAATATTTTCAAAGTGTTTCACTGCAGAAAAATGTCGTAAAATCAGTGAATGAAGGTGGGGGTTATGAATATTGTGGTTTAAAAATTGAATGTAAATTTAATTATTTTTAATAATGGTGTTAGAGTCCTTTGAAATTCCAAGGAATGTGCGAACCTTGTACACGTTTTTCGTTCGTTGAGCAGAGCAGTTGAGAACAGCTTTAACCCTTTAACGTTCATTGGTTTCGCCACGAAACCACAAAATTTTAATTCCGATACGCAACACTGACACCGGTATTTTTATCTAAAAATATCCCTTTTATTTTGTATGTGAAAAATCACGTTTTCTTATTTAGAAATATATTTGTACTTAATTACTGGTGTCATTCATTTATTTCGACATCTTAGCAATGAAAATGCTATGATCGTTAAAGGGTTAAAAAAAAGTTTGTAATTGGAACTACCTGTCTGTACCTAAAGGCATAGCTGCCAACATCTTCCGCTTTTTTGGGCCGGAAAAATCTTATAGTAAATTTTACTAATACAAATCGCCGTTATTGGCTGATTAAATAAGGCAAAAATTTCTGTTAAATTTTTCCGGGCCAAAAAATCAGAAGAGTTGGCAGCTATGTAAAGGTCTAGAAATTAGCCTATGAGTATCACTCAGAGTTAACATCATGTATAACGATAAAACTAAACTAAAAAAATCTACTGCATTGCAGCAGACTTTTATTTAGCTTTTCTTCTTTTAACCCGTCCATTGAAATACAATAGTGGCTATCGAAACAAAGAAACTTAGATAACATAGAAATCACCCTTCTTTCACCGCGCTACATTAAATAATGCTTTTTCAAACAGAATTTTACTGGGAAGAGGTTTGAATATATCTAACAGGTGACCTCACAAAAAAAAAAAAAAAAAAAAAAAAAAAAATACCTAGAACAATTCAATAATTTCAATTCATTCTTCGTTATTTTGAGGTCAGGTCAAGTTCGGAACAATATTCATTGTCTCGAGAGCCACTTGTTGTTACTGGAACTTCACAATAAATTGGTGCAGTTTTCCATAATTTTCAGCAGAATTGATACTGTTGAAAAAGGAATGAATGAAAATTGAAAATTAAAGCTCCTCCCACTGAAACCGGTAGGTGGGAACACAGACAGTCACCTAATAGAATACACGGCTGAAATTCTAAAATTAATTGAGCCTCGATTAGCTTATTAAAGTGCAATCGGTCTGCCAAGTCATATCTTGGTGGAAAACACCTCAAAACCCGATTTTAGCGTTTGACTCGTAGATTTTGCCATTGTGTTTCCTGAGAACACGCGCTTACCCAGGGTAGAAATGTTTTCAATTTTGTGACCAATAAAATCAAATTATAACCGTCATTTTATTGAGGCGGCAGTGATGGTAACCTCGTCACTGAAATTTTCCCTCAAAATTTCCCACATGAGCTCAATTTTCCCCTCAAAATTTCCCTCGTGAGCTCAATTTTTCCCACACTGTTAAATTCAGCAGTGCTGCCCTCTATCGGCAAATGATCAAAATATATTTTATACTACTTTTCATTTTGGTTCTTCAAAACTAAAATCTTTCAATCAATCGAAGAACATAAGTAATTTAATAAATATAAACATAATATAAAAATAAATTCTTAAGGTAATAATAATGATTTTTTTTTTTTTTTTTTTTTTTTTTGCTAAAGAAATGCAGATAAACGCAAATGTTGTCAAATAAGAGCGTGAGAAACGCACATTTCATCAAAAAATTGCGGAAAAAAACAAAATTTCGTCAAAGAATCGCGAAAAGATCTAATTTTGTCAAAGAATCGCAAAAAAATCACTGATTTCGTTCAAAAAGCATAAAAAAATCGCAATTTTTGTCGAAGATTGGGAAAGAAATATAAATTTAATCAAAAACTCGTAGAAACAAGCACATATTTCTTAAAAAGATCGCGAAAAAAGCATATTTCCCCCGAAAAATCGGGGGGAGGGGGGGGGACTCAAAAATCGAGAAAAAAAGCAAAGTGCCTTAAATATTTACAAAAATATTGTGATTTTTATCAGCCCCCCCCCCTAAAATTGATCATATGGGCGCCCTTGTTGTCGCGACATTCGAGTCTTCTGCTTTATCCAAATCCATAGCTATAAAGCACTAAAATGCAACTTTCGAGATACTACACATTCTAGAAGAATTTGAACTAAAATCTTAATCTAAAAAGCTGTTTTCGTTTTACACTTTTCTGAAGCAAGCGAGCGATCGAAACTGAAAATCGAATACAATAGTTCCGACTGACGTCATAACCTTTTTTCCCCCTTCGAAAAATCACCCAGGTTTCTCTACTTTGTGATCACGTGGTTCAATCTGATCTGTTAACTTAAAGAAGTTTAATTGCATTACTGCTTCGAGAGTCAATGGAACGCAACAGCAATATTCAGCTAAATAGTTACTACAATGCAATTCGCCAGGAGTTATGAAAAACAAGTCGAAAAAAAGGGTTTTCTAAAAAGTTTTGCAGAAAGAAAAGGAAAAAGCGCGTTCATGAGAGTGGAACGGGAAATTCTCAAAATTTCCCACAAAACCTCAAGTTTCCCCTTTTTCCCACACAGCTCTATTTTCCCCACAGATGTGGGAATTTTCCCACACGTTACCATCACTGTGAGGCGGAGACAATCCTTACAAATTTTCCTTACAAAATAAGTTGAAGATTACTTTTAAAAGATAAGTGGTTACAATTGCAAAAATCATACACTGTAAAAAATGTCAGATGTTTCTGATTATATAAAAAGGCACTGTAATCAAAAACGAAAATATACAGTAACCTCTTCTAACTCACCTAAGCTTTCTAAAACCGTTCTTTTACCTTTAAAAATCCCAGAAAGCTATTTGTTTTCGAAATTTAAATAAACATTTATAAAAATTAATTTTTATTAGCTGCCCGTCCATTTCGGAAACGTTTCTAAATAGCTTTTACAGTACAATAATCACTTTTCTCAAATCAAAATATAATTTTTTCGGATGCTACCAATTCATGCGAAAATATTTTGATATTCAGAGAGCACGTTTAATAGACAAACATACAATATTAACAGTATTAACATTAATATGAAAATTGACATTATTTTGCTACAATTGCATGCACAAAATCAGTTATGCATCTGAAAATGTTTACTTGAGAATTGATAAAATCCGAAAAAGTGATATTTTGATTTGAGAAAAGTGATTATTGTACTGTAAAAGCTACTTAGAAACGTTTCCGAAATGGACGGGCAGCTAATAAAAATTAATTTTTATAAATGTTTATTTAAATTTCGAAAACAAATAACTTTCTGGGATTTTTAGAGGTAAAGGAACATTTTTCGAAACCTTAGGTGAGTTAGAAGAGGTCACTATATATTTTCATTTTTGATTACAGTACATTTTTACATATTCAGAAACATCTGACATTTTTTACAGTGTTACGCACTCCGGGTCGCATTTTCAGAAAGAATGACGTTTTGAGCACCAGCCTTGGAGAGTTGGCGAAAGCGAGCACGTTCAGCTAGCTGCATCGCCAAACACAAAATAAACTAAGTTCAAATGTGTCATAAAACATATGATTAATAGAATTATATTTATTACAAGAGAATCTTTACTACTGTTTTTAATTAACTTCTCAATTTCTTCGAACATAGCGAGTTAAGGAAATAATATTTTTGAATTGAGAAGAAAAAAAAAAACCTATGTTTAGATGTTCTGTGAAATTTAAAGCATTTTAATCTGAAAAAGCTCTTTGTTTCAAATTATGTTTCAATAGTAAACAACGGTGAGTAACATTTCCTCATATTATAGTCTTTGCTTGACAACATTTACGGAAAAACAAATGAACATTAAGCGCGATCTCTTTCCAGAAGGAAGGGTTGCTATTCGCTAGGCGTTTGACGTCACAAACAAGAAAGGGTGCCCAGCATTGACTTCATCTCCGTGCCAGTCGTTGTTCTGGCGATAAGGTGCTCAAAACGTGATTCTTTCTGAAAATGCCTCCGGGTTAAAAAGACCCGGCGCGTGTACTCCCGGGTTAAAAACATAAAATAGTTTGTGTATCTTAAAAGATGTTCAAATTTTGTGACCGTTAGCCAATTTATCTTAAAGTTTTTAGACTTATTAGCCTTTACCTTTTAAACACTTAACTGATCAAAAAAACTTTCAAGTAATGCCTATTTTTTCATGTCTTTTACACAATTTCTTCTATCACCGGTTTTTTAAACATATTTTTTTGCCTAACTGAATCCGAAAAATACTCGGATTAAATAACACAAAATTTACAGTAAAAATTTACTGGTGAGAATAATAAATCATGATTGGCATATAGATACCCGTACATGGTACGGGCAAATCATGATTGGTGAAAATACGCTACGAGTATGCCGTACGAACAAATCAGGGAAGCGCTTAATTAAATTAAAAAAAAAAAAAAAAAAAAAAAAAAAAATGAAAATCCATTTATTCCAAAGTTATACGAATGCATACATAAAAAAAAATTATACACAAATTGTACAATTCTTTTCTCAGAAGTTGGTTATTGTCATGCACTTCTAAACAGAATAAATCCGTCAAATTTTATTACACTCAATGTCTGCCTAGTCTATGCTTACACAGGCGATAAATGTTAAAGGTTACGCTTTACAGCTTTTATCTTTTGTCCTAATCTATACAAAGAATGATTAATTTTAGCAAAAAAGTCTGAGGCACAGCTCTTAAAGGCAATAAAGCACGCACCTTCGCTCTCTTGTTATATAATGTACGAAAAGAAATCGGTGAAGTATGCTTTATAAAATAGCTAGTTTATCACTCAAAATGTTTCGATAGACATATGCTTTGTTCAGATTAATAGATATTCGTTGAGATGTAGAAAAAAGAATTTTTTTTAAAAATGTCTTTTTTGTAAATGGAATATTTTTTCTCCAACAGTACAATAAATGGCGAAATCTTTATTACACTATTAGACCACTGGAAGTCAGTCTTAAAAATAATACGAAGAGGCATACCTTTATATGCACACTATATGGCCAAAGATGACCGGCCACTTGCGATTTTTGACATTTTGTTAAATATGTAGAAAAATGCATGAGGAATTATCCTGAAACTCTAGTGTGTAAACGTAATAGTACAATTCATACATTTCCGTGGTGATTTTATCTCAAAACCTCATAGGGGTCTGTCAACAAATTGAAACAGAATGAATATCTTCTGGATATTCCTGTCAAAACTTATGTAAGAAAGGAGTTTATACTGTAGATTATGATTAAGTGACTTATTGTAATAGACTGTGTTCATGTTTATAAGGATAGCATGTACACTCGTAGGGAAATTAAGCTTTTAATAAAAACAGTCCCGATTTTTGCTTGATTTTTAATATAAAAGATGTTCTTTTCAGAAAACATGATAAATAACATTGTATATAATAACCTGTAATCAGAATTGAAAAACAATAAAAATTGTATGATTAATGAGCAGTTTTATTAAATACCTTTTCACTGCGTATGCGTGAAAGCAATCAAAATATAATTTACACAATGTGTTAGTTAAATGTATAGATCAAATTTTGTAATAATCTCAAAAATATAGCTTTAAAATTCTAAAAATTATCGCCTATAATATTGACACTAAGCAATGGATATATGGATACATCCCCTCACCTTTTAGCTTCCTTTTGCGAACAACGGATTTTGACTTATTCTATCAACGATAATTTTTAGAATTTTTAAGCTATGTCTTTAGGGTTTTCATAAAAGTTGTTTTATACATTTAGCTAACACATTATGTATATTATATTTTAATTGCTTTCACGCTTGTACAGTGCAAAATTATTTAGTAAACCTACTCATTGTTCATACAATTTTTATTATTTTTTACTTCTGATTCTAGGGATTGTGTAACGCTGCTTGTCATATTTACTGAAAAGAACATTATTTTACATTAAAAACTCTGTAATTATAAACAAAAACTTGAAAAAATTTGGGACTGTTTTTATGCAAACCTTAATTTTACTACGAGCATACATGCTATCCCCATAAAAATGAACACAGTTTATTCCAATAAACCATTTAAACATTATCTATAATTTAAACGTTTTTTATTAGTTTTGACAGGGTTATCCAAAAGATATTTGTTTTCGTTTTTTTTTTTCTTTTTTTTTTTTTCCTATTTTATTGTAATCTTCTATAGGGTTTCGGGAAAAAAAAGTTCACGGAAATATATGATCTGCGCTATTTTATTTACACATCTGGAGTTTCAGGATAATTCCTCATGTATTTTTCTAGATATTTAACAAAATGCCAAAAACTCCAAAGTGTCGATCATCTTTGACCATATAGTGTGTACAACATACACTGCATAGTTACTAATCACCGGATATTTTCAATTTTAGACATTTCGTCGAATATTTAAAGACATTCTTGGCGGATTTTCCTGGAGCTTCAGGATATCTGATTTCATATATTTATCAACAGCGACTTGATCAGAAAGGTTTTTTTCAGGCCAACAAAAAATTAAAGAAAAATAATAAAAATGTTTGGAATCACCCTGTACATTAAAATGCGCAATTTTATCTATCGCTATAGCTTACGAATATGTGAATATTATACAACATATGTATGTGTATTCATTTGGCTAAGAATCGCACGTATATTCATGGAAATGTATCGATTTATATTTATATATATATATATATATATATATATTCTTGCATGTTTTTTGTTTATATCATGCAAAGTTGTCTATTAAATTGATAGTTAGTTTAGAAAAATTTACAAAATGTAGTACGTATAATATAGTGCAATTGAAATATAAATATGTTTCAGAAAATTTAACAAAATGGAGTAGGAATTATACAGGGTGTCCCAGAACTTCGTGTACAGACTTTGAGGGGTGATAGAGAACATCGTTTGGAACAACAATTACATAGGAAAGCATGGGCGGAAACGTCTTGTTAACCCTTTCAGAGCCAGTGAAAATGTATATGAAACTACAAAATTTTTAATACAAATTGAACGTTGACATCAGAATTTTAATAGGATTTTTCCTTTATTATGTATGTGAAATGTCTGCATTTTCTTCTTTGCACATACATTTTTTCCGCAATTTCTGTTGTCATTCACTTTTTTCCCCATTTTAGCAATGGAAGTGTTTTGCCCGTGAAAAGCTCAAAGAAACACAAAGACACTGTTATGACACAATGTGGAAAGCAGTGTTGTTGTATTTGTTGTTATATTTTGTGTCGGCCGATTATCTACGCTAGGGATATAGGCCCAGGGGGAGGGATGCCCTTCGTGGGGGTCTTTCTAAGGGAATCTAACCCGTATTTAAGCGAGGTTCGTAGGAAACCACGAAAACTCCGAACGGTTAGGCCAACGGCCGCGATTGGGTTCGAACCCAGCACCTGCCGTCTACCAGTTGAGAGGTCAGACCCTCTCGGCCACTGGTGGGGATGTGGAAAGCAGTGTAGAACGCTTTATTAAACAGGGAAAATTACAAGAAATAATTTAATTTTAAATTAAATTTAAAATTATGTTTCTTTAAAATCAAGTATCTTAGTAGCTATTAGAAATTGCTAAAACGCGGAAAAATATGAATGACATCAGAAACCGTGGGAAAATGTCTTTGTAAAAAGGGAAAAAAAAATACATTTCACATACAAAATAATTGGAAAAATCCTATTAAAATTCTGATGTCAACGTCAATTTGTATTAAAATTTTTGTAGTTTCATATACATTTTCACTGGCTATGAAAGGGTTAACAAAACGTTTCCGCCCATGCTTTCCTATGTAATTGTGGTTCCAAACGATGTTCTCTTCCACCCCTCAAAGTTTGTACACGAAGTTCTGGGACACCCTGTATAGTGCAGTTGAAATATAAATATATTAAACATTTGATAAAATATAAGCAGGTGTATGATTTTTTTTTATCTGTGCATGCGCGCATTATATATTTTTTTCTTTATACGATTTTATAATGAACTGTAAGGAGCAATTCATAAAAAGAAAATAATAATATCAGTCAAATACCGGGAAAAATTTAGAAAGATATCGGTGATAGAGGGAGCTAATTATTATCCACCTAAATTATTATTCGGTCTCTAAAAATTGCTGAATGATAAGAAACTTTCAGGAAATTGCCGTTTTTTAGTAACTAGTTTTGAGCAAAGAAATTTGTATTTAATGAATGCCGACGAGTATATTTGAAAGAAATGCTTTAAACTTCGATATTTCTTTTTCTTCTGATGGTTTTCCAAGCACAACTAAAGCCTCAATAAAAAATGAAAATAAATAAATTAAAACGACAACTTATGGAAAATCTCTTATCATTTAGATGTTTTAGAGAATAACTAAAAATCAGCTCATATTATAGCCGACACCTTTCTGATTTTTTACTATATTTGATCTTTTTGTATGTGTGTGTGAGAGAGAGTTGTTCCATAGAATCGGCAAATAAAATATTCCTTGCAACTGCTCATATTTTATCAGGGCCGTAGCTAGAAGTGAACCCTAGGGGGGGGGGGGGGGTCAAGAGAATGTAGGGGGGCTCATAATTTTTTTTTCTCTCTCTCTGACGCAGAAAGATAAATTAATGCATACTCAAATTGTAGGTACTATGTTTCTTATTAAACTGTTGTAATATCTTCATTTTATGCTAAGAAAAGTATATGATGATGAAAATTTTGAGTGTATAACTGGTGCAAAATTTAACATCATGTTAGCTTCATATGTATAAATAGGATGAGGGAGTGTTGAAGCACTTTTTTTTTATACAATTTAGTAAATCTGTAAAACTGCGAAAGGGTCTCAAAACTAAGTTGGATTTTTGAACAGAATTTCATTTGAACTTTCGGAACAAAAATTCATTGAGTGACTTTGAAATCTTTTCCAGGGGGGGGGGGGACTCAAAATATTTTAGAGGGGGCTGAGCCGCCCATAGAGCCCCCTTAGCTACGGCCCTGTATTTCATCAAATGTTTAATATGTTTACTTTCTATCTTTCTCTTGACCCCGACCTAAACCGATCAGGGCCGTAGCTAGAAGTGAACAATAGGGGGGGGGGGGGGGGCTCATTTTTTTTCTCTCTTTCTCTGATGCAGAAAGATAAATTAGTGCATATTCACATTGTAGTTATTATGTTTCTTATTAAATTGTTGTAATAACTTCATTTTATGCTAAGAAAAGTATAGGATGATGAAAATTTTGAGTGTATAACTGGTGCAAAATTAAACATCTTGTTAGCTTCATATGTACAAATAAGATGAGGGGGTGTTGAAACGTTTTTTTTTTTTTTTTTTTTTTTTTTTTTTTTTATACAATTTAGTAAATTTGCAAAACTGCGAAATGGTCTCAAAACTAAATTGGATTTTTGAACAGAATTTCATTTGAACTTTCGGAACAAAAATTCATTGAGTGACTTTGAAATCTTTTCCAGTGGGGGCTCAAAATATTTTAGGGGGGGGGGCTGAGCCGCCCATAGCGCCCCCTTAGCTACGGCCCTGTATTTCATCAAATGTTTAATATGTTTACTTTCCAAATACATTATAGTATTTCAACCACATTTTGTCAATTTTTCTTAAACAAGCATTAAATTTGATAGAAAACCTTACATCATATACGCAAAAAACAAGCCAGATTTTTTTTTTTAACTTTTTTAAAAATCGATATATATCCATGAATGTACGTTTTATTTTTACACAAATAATATACACATATTGTACAATATCCACACATTCGTAAGCTATAGCGATAGATCATTTGGTGCATTTTATTTTACAGGGTTATCCGGAACATTACCATTTTTCTTTGACGTTTTATTGACCCCTTAATTGTCTTTCTGATCAGATCACCGTTTATTAATATGAAGTCAAACATATTTTTCATAATCCTGAAAGTCCAGAAAAAAATCGGTAAATACATCTTTACAGATTCCACAAAATGTCTAAAATTTAAAATGTCTTATTATTAATGGCTATATAAGGTATATATAAATGAGGACGTTTGCTTTTATTTTTTTAAATCCAAAATACTACCAATCGATAAATTTCTCATTTCTATAGTCTTTAAGCGAAGAGATTTTCAAGTGAATCACTATTATATCACTAACACTGACTTTTCTAGCCGCCATCTAAATTATTTAGATCGCCAGTGGTAACATGGCAATCGTTTATCGAGCTCTGAACAAGATCAAACATATTTTTTCCCTTTACTTTCTGCTTTTTGTTAAGGAAACTACCTGCTATGAAAAGGCCATTTTGGTAAAAATTTTCGATTATTATTATTATTATTTTAATTAGCAATCTTTTATGATTCCAACAATTACGTTTTTTTACGATTAGTTTTTCCTACAATTATTGGAAGAAGAATTACAGCCAATTTAATAAACAGGAAGAAATGAGTCAAATATCTGAAGTGGGAATAGGAAGACCAGAAGAAATGTAAACAATGTTTCTATGTATTATTTTCTTATATATATGTGGGATATATTCTCGCATGTTGGCTATACTCTCTTTCTGTTGCACCTGCATCGGACTCTCCGAAACGCCGGCACGAGATTAATTAAGAAACGCGAAGCTTCCAAGCTGTGTGTGGAGGTGTGAAAGAATTAGGAAGAAGTAAATAGAATGTTTTTTCCGACGACGATGAATGACGATGATAAAACTAAGACGGATTTTTCGAAGAATAAAAATGACGATTGTTTTAGAACATTTACGAAGAACTGATATATGACTTTTAAAGTGGTATTTTGAAAGCAACGAAGAGTTAATTTGTTTTATTTTTTGTTTATTTTTTTGTCCTGTTCGTCTCTCAATAAATGTATGTGTCCGTTAGAAAACTCTTTTTATTTTGAGTCAAGACTCGTCCATCCTATATATATATATATATATATATATATATATATTTATATAAAAGCACTAATAATCTATTACTAACACATCTGAATTGATTTTATAGATAAGAAAGAATAGAAAAAAGAAATCTTTCATTGCGATTTTTGGAAAATCAAACTTTCCGCTATTTCCATGTTCGATGAGCTCCATTACATAAAATGTTTCAAACATATTTCAATTGAATTTTATCAGAAAGTTTTCCACATTACTCACTATGTGCTGAACGAAAATCTAGGCTGTAAGTAATAATGTAATTATTTAATAGAGATACTCGAATATAGACAAGTCAGCAATAATTGTACGTCAAATGTAACACATGAGGTGCGATCGTACAATAAAGAAGTTTTAAAAGTATTCAAATCTTAGTGCAATCCCTAATAGCATGCATGGTCACAGTGACGTCACTGTGAGTCACTTTGGTCACATCACATCTGTGACTAAAATGCCACCACTCAGTGACGTCACATTGTGACTGAGATGTGACTTTATTAAAATTTTTTAGAAAATTACAAATATTCTTCAAAACATGTTATTTACTTTAAAAAACATGTTTCTGGCAATTTAAATATCGTCGCTTTTGTCACAGTTTCGTCGCAATGTTAATGTCAAATTAGTCACAAATGACACATTTTTCACAAATTTGTCACATTGTGACCACTTTGTGAAACGTCACAAAAGAGCTCTGAAACGGCCATAACGAATTCATATTTTAGTCACTGTGACTTCACATCGACGTCACGTGACGTCACATCGACAATCGATGGTCACAAAGTCACAATGTGACTTCACAACGACGTTGCAGTGACGTCACCATGCCTTACGGGATAGCATACAATACTTCGCAAGAAGCAGAGTATCCGAAATCTTTGGTGTGACCGTGTGAATACTACCAGCTTTCTATTATACAGGAAATACTTGTAGCAGAGTTGCCAACCTCCGGCTTTTGTTAATTCATGAAAACGTTCTTTGAACCAGAAAATTTATTTAATTGGAAGTGTCTAGTATTAACTCAGAGGATCATTTAAAACTTGCTTAATCTCGTTGACTCAATAAATTTCTGGTTAGAAGTATAATTGTTTGATTCATAAAAAGCCGGAGGTTGGCATGTCTGTTGTAGTATACTTCAGCAACGTGTATGCATTTCATAAAATGCGAAATAATTTAATATTATTAAAACGCGCTACAAACAATGTTTTTCGCCTATGCCATTGTGCAATGGAATACCTTTGTGTGGCTCTGTAAATTAATCACAAATCTTCTTTGTATCACAAATTGTATAGATTGTATGTTTTAGTATATGATACAAGGACGCGTATCAATTTTATTATGTTCGAAAGAGTGTAACGTCATTAAAATGCACTTAAAACTGTTTTTTCTTTTTATTGTTATTATTATTATTATTGACCGTAATGTAACGGAATATATTTGATTGTCCCTATAATTAAACTATATATCCAATTTCCATAAAATTTGAAATAACTCAGCAGCAATGTACAACAATTATATATTTAAATTTCAAGCGGTTCGACTGTGCAATTTTTGCGTTGTGGACGGATGGACGGACAGACGAACTGAAAGACGACTATATTGCTACGAGTTTATATAATTACGAACGCACCTAAAAAAGGTAACAATTTATAAAAAATAAATGGGTTTGTCACATTTTGAAAAAATTCAGTTAATTTTGAAGATACTATAAATTGATTATAAACCTGATTCAGTGCAGAGACTAATGTATGCAATATTAGTTTGTAGTATAGAGGAAATGAAAGTGAAATATACTTAGCTGAATTGGGTGTACGCTACATGGCGTAAGCGTCAAAGTTTGTTAAAAAATTACAAATAAACCCAATTTTTTAAAATGCAATGAAAATATTATTAATTTTATGTTTTTAGATCATTCTATATTGCAATCGAACTAAAGCTATGTATATTTATTCAGTACCTGTAAAACAAAATCTATAGCTTAATATTTATAATGTTTCATTTATCACATACACACACACACAAAAAAAAAAAACTATTCAATAACTTTTAAGAATATTTTTTTTTAGTGTTTGCAAACAATGTTTATTGTTATTGTTAATTTTGTAACAACTAAGATTTTTAAATGTCCAGCATTATTTCTTAGCCCATTTCAAATCTATTTCAAATGGAAAATTGTTTTTTCACTCATTTAAAAAAAAAAAAATCCCTGCTTGAAAACTATAATACGAACACAGACAATTATGAACAAAGATCCTAGCAATTTGGACCACTCGAATCCAGACATAGTTTCCAGAAGGTTGGTTGATTTAGACGTCCGATTATCTACGCTAGGGATATAGGACCAGGGGGGTGTGCCCTTCGTGGGGGTCTTTCTAAGGGAACCTAACCCGTATTTAAGCAAGGTTCGAAGAAAACCACGAAAACTCCGAACGGTTAGGCCGACAGCCGCGATTGGGTTCGAACCCAGCACCTGCCGTCTACCAGTTGAGAGGTCCGAACCTCTCGGCCACTGGTGGGGCAGTTTCCAGAAGGGAAAGCCACAAAATGACCTAATTCGGACTTAAAATAGATATTCATTCCTTTTTTCAATAATGAAAAGCTTTAAAATTAGAATTTTGAGCTCATTTTTAGCCCACAGGCTATCATAGCCTGAGAGCTTATGTGCCCGCCCGTTCTGTATGTACGTTCGTACGTAACGCGATAACTCATGATAAAAATATCCGATCCACTTGAAATTTTGTATATAGGTATAGCCTGACAAGGCGCTTCCCTGATTAGTTTTTGGAGTTTATTCGATATACATAAGAAGGGGAACGAAGGCTCTCTCTTTAATAGAAATAAATGGATTTTTCATGCAGAATTAAGTTTTCGTTCAAAATTTAGATATAGGATCATTCTGATGAGGCGATTCCGTGACTGTTATTAGGTGTTCATTGAATAAGTATAAACAGGGGGAACGGGGTTCTAATGCCCCTCCCCTTAATTTATATAAATGGGTTTTTCGAGCAGAATTGTCAGATTTCGTTCAAATCTCTGAATAGTTTTGGAAGTTTAATGGTTAAGTATATAAAAGAGAAGGATAAGTCTTCTTAAATTATATAAATGGGTTTTTATTAAGAATTTTCCGATTTGCTCTGAATTTTGAATATAGATTTTTTTATGATAAAGCATGTCCTTGATAATTTAGGAGGTTCAATGATTAAGTACTCAGCTCAAAACAATTAAAGGATATTGCAGTTTTAGGTGGATTTTGTATCTGGGAAACTTTTTAGCTGATTGATACATGGGCGACAGACATAGCAGGTTATATGAGAATAAATTACACATGTTTGGCAGAAAAAATGCATTTTATTGCGCATTTGTGTACAAAAGGAAAAAAACACAATTTGTGCATATGAGAAAAAAGAATAAGAAAAGGTGTTTTCTTCAAAGAAAATAATTTTCAGTAGGGGGTATGGTTTCCACGGGCGGCCAGCAACGTTGAACACCTTCGAGGCATGGACTCAATGAGGCTATTAATGACGAGTTGGGGTATTCTGCCCCACTCTTCCAGAAGAGCTCTTTCCAGTTCTTCGAGAGTTTGTGGGGGTTGTTGGCGGCCAGAAACTCGTCTTCCTAGAGCGTCCCAAACGTGCTCGATTGGATTCATGTCTGGAGAACACACTGGCCATTCCATTCGAACGATTCCTTCCTCGAAAAGGAAATCCTCCACCAGGTTTGCACGATGTGGCCTGCAGTTATCGTCCATTAAAATGAAGTTATCTCCGACTGCTGCAGCGTAAGGGACTACAATAAGTCTGAGGATCTCATCCCTATACCGGCGACCAGTCAGAGCTCCATCTCGAATGATGTAGAGGTCAGTGCGCCCGTCAATGGAGATGCCGCCATACACCAACACTCCTCCACCGCCAAATCTGACACTTTCGTGCACGAACGCAGGATTATTCCTACTGCCACGGTCTCTCCAGATGAAAATACGCCTATTATCCGGATGCACAGAAAAACGGGACTCGTCAGAAAACAGAATATTGCTCAATTCATTTCTCCTCCAGTTGACATGCTCGGTTGCCCACTCCCTGCGGTCGCGACGATGCCTTGATGTTAATCTAACACATACCATATGTTGGCGAGCATACAGACCTACAGCATGGAGCCGGCTTCGGACAGTCTGAGTTGAAATCGTGGTGCCTGTAGCCGAACGAAGGTGTTGTTGGAGAAGAGTAGCGTTCATGTTTCGGTGTCTCCGAGCTGTTAACGCTAAATACCGATCTTCATTGGGCGTTGTTGCCCGTCTACGACCTTGCCCTGGTCTTCGGCCTGCACATCCACTCTCCAAAAAACGGTTCCAGATCCTGGAAATGACACTTTGTGACACTCCAATGGCTTGCGCTACTTCGGCTTGAGTTTGGCCCTCTTCTAACCTACCAACAATTCTCCAAGCTTCTGAATCTGTCAATATGACTTCGCTGAGACATCGTACTCATCGAAACAAACCAATCACTGAATGCCGATCATCCTTGTCTTCATTCTCTTTTATCCAGTTGAAAGTCAAATTTCATTCGCTGCCGCTGAAGCGACGTTTTTGACGTCGAACTCAAAATGTGCATTCTTCACAGTTTGAAAACCAGAAAAATTTGCATTTGTGATTCTCTTCTTCTATTTTCGGCAAAAAAAATTTTGTTTATATCTTTATTTTATATAAAACTTCAAATATTCTTTAATTGTTTTGAGCAGTGTATAAAAAAGGGGAAAATGGAGAGCTGTTTCCCCTTCTTAATTTGTTTTTCGAACGGAATTAACCCTTGAAAATATAAGGCTATAATGTACAATTAGTATGCGTAGCCTGTGAGCTCAATGCCATCAGTTTAACTGGGCAGTATTCTTTTTATTTTTTTGTAAAATACAATTTATAAATCAAGTTAGCCATAAAAATTAAGTTTATTTGCAGACCGCTACGATTAAAATTTCATTTCACCTTTCCGTGTGTTTATTATTATTATGGCATCGACATTATTTAAAATTTTAAGAAAATCGGAAGTATAGTTCAATTACAAAGACACATAAAAATATTCCGTTACATTACGGTCAATGGGTAAAATAGTTTCAAGTGCAATTTAATGGTGTTATTCTCTTTCGAACATAATACAATTCATATGCATCTATGAAATATATACTACAAAATACATTCTATACGATCTGTGGAATACATTTTATTAATATACAGGGCCACATATAAATATTCTATTACATAATGGTTTAAGGGGAAATATTGTTTGGAGTGCGTTTTAATTATATTAAAATATTCCACATTTTATGAAATTGATATATTTTGCTGAGGTTTAGAACAAATTGCTTCCTCTATAACAGAAAGCATTTAGTATTGACAGGGACCCCCAAAAAATTTCGGATAATATGTTGTATTCTAAGTTCTGTATATTTTAATAACTTCCTTATACACTTCATTTGCTACTTATTAAAAATGTTATGAAAATATTATTATTTTATGTTTTTTTATAATTATGTATTACAACTCAACTAAAACTATCAGTATTTATTCAAAAGCACTCTGAACGAAAATAACTTAATATTTCTAATGTTTCAATTATCACACATACACAGAAATAATTAAAACTGTTCAATAATTTTTAATAACATTTTTTAGTGCTTGTAGACAATGTTTTTTGCTATTGCTGTTATTGTTAATTTTGCAGCAAATGAGATTTTTAAATGTCCAGCATTATTTCTCTCTAATAGCCCATTTCAAATAAATTTTAAATGCAAAATTTGTTTTTCAATCATTTAAAAATAATTCCTGCATAAAAACTATAATATAAACGCAGGCAATTATGAACAAAACTCCTAGCAATTTGGACTACTCGAATCCAGACTTAGTCTCCAGTTGGAAAAGTCACAAAGTGACCTTATTCGGACTTAAAATAGATATTCATTCCTTTTTTCAGCGATGAAAAACTTTAAAATTAGAATTTTGAGCTCGTTTTTTTCGTAGAATACAATTTATGAAGCAAGTTAGCGAGAAAATAAAGTTTATTCGCAGACCGCTAAGATTAAAATTTCATTTCATCTTTCGGAGCGTTTATTTATGACATCGACAAAACAGGTCGATGTCGTAAACAGACCTCGAGGCCCGGTCGACCGCCTCCCTTGGCCTTGAACTTCGCTTAGGGCCGTTGACTTGTTACTTACTCCAGGTATATTCTCAGGCCTGGATTTAGCATATCTCGTCTTAATTAGTTTATAAAAATGCCCCCAGGTGCTGAAATGACGACACACACAGATAGTTTGACTGACATAATTAGATACACATTACGATTACTATATCATTAGGATCGAATACTATTATGATCGAACATCATTTGCATACGCATTAACGTCATTTTACGCTAATGATTGTTCACAGATTATAAAGAAAGGAAAATTCCTCCTTCCAAAGTTTTTTTCCTGAGCTTTTGAAAATACGTTAAACACGTTAAGCACTTACCAGTTCTATGTTTTTTTTTTTTAAGATTATTTTTTTAATTGCAAAAAATCATTTTTAAAACAAAATACATTACATAAAAAATAAATGCAGATATTTTAAAAATAATTACAGATAAAAAATAAAGATGATTTATTCAATATAAATTTATAAGTAAAATTTTGCCATTTGTAAGAAAAATTGTCAACTAGATTGCAATATAGCGGATAAACAATAATGTTATTCTAGAAAAAGCGATGTCCGTACTACATATGGGCAAATCACGCTAGATGAAAATACTCTGCCTGTATGAGGTACAGATAAAATGGAAAGCGGTTAAAAGATCTGAGCAATTCCTGAATAAAATTTAGAAAGATTTTTTCTATTAAAGTAAATAAACATCCTTCCGACTCGGTCTTTCCTCCTTTTTTTTTCCTTTGAGATCAAATTTTTTAGGCAGATTTCTTTGTTATTTTATTTTACTTGCAAGATCAATGTATTGTACCGATTAGGTTTGAAAGGTTTCAGTATTTAGGACTTTATGGTCATGACTCATTTTAAATGGTGCGCTTTTCTGTGCCCCTGTAAATCAATTATAAAAGCTATATACTTGATTAGTAAACACATCTAAGACCCTTAAAAAACCAGTACCCTGTCTCAATTAGATTTGAATCAGTACAATATTTAACGTTATGGAGATAACAAATTTTGCATGATATTTTTTTCTTTTTATTTTCCTGTATTAGGGCTTACCTACTTGATAGCAAATTCGTCCAAGATACTTGAAAGACTAACACACAGTTCCATTTAGGTTTGAATTGGTTCAGTATTTTGAATGCATAATGGTGAGGGTAAATTGTACAGGTTTTTATTTCTTTTTGTATATCGCGGCAAATAATCAATAAGAGCTATAAACTTGATTAGCAAATGGCATCGATTTACAAAACCGAAACTCCAACCCCAGTTAAGTTTGAATTAGTTCAATATTTAAAACTGTATGGTGATGACAAATTTTGCAGGATTTTTTCCCCTCTGTGTGTTTTGCTGCAAATAAACTATAAGAGCTACTAACTTGATTAGTAAACGCATCTAAGAGACTTGCAAAACCAATACACTATCATCCCCATTAAGTTAAAATTGGTTCAGAATTTAAAACGTTATGGTGTTGACAAATTTTGCAGGGTTTTTATTTTATTTTGTGTATCGCTGAAAATAAACTTTTAAAGCTACTTACTTGATTAGCGGACTTGTCCAAGATACTAACAAGACCAGTGACCACTACACTGTTTTGATTCCGTAACAATAGGTTCAGTATTTAAAACGGTATAGAAATGAAAAAAATTGCATGTTTTTTTTTTTTTTTTTTTTTTTTTGTGAGTCGCTGTAAATGAACTATAAAGACATGTACTTTATTAAAGGACGATTCTAAGATACTTGCTAGATCAATACACCGTCCTTAATAAGTTATAATTTGCTCAATATTTAGAATTTTATGATGATAACAAACTTTGCGTGTGTGTTTATGTGTGTCTCTGTAAATTATGTATAAAAACCTACATACTTCATTAACTAGCTCATCCGCGTTAAATACAAGATAAAATCCTGTCCCAATTAGATTAGAATAGGTTTAATACCTCGGACATTATCGCGATGATAAATTTTGATTGTCTTTTTTTTTCCTTCTGTGTGCCTGTAAACAGACCATAAAGTTTGGATTCTTTATTAACGAACTCATTGAAGGTAATTAAAAAGGTAATATAAATATTCTGTCCCAATTACATAAGAATATGTTCATAAATTCAGAAGTTATGGTGATGATAAATTTTACATTTTTTTTTCTTTTGTATGTGTCCCTGTAAACAAACCATAAAAGCGTCATACATGATTACCGAAGTCATCCAAGATAATTTATAATATAAATACACTGTTGTTCCAGTTAGGTTCGAAAGTTTTTGCAGTTGATCGATTTCTACAGAAATCAACCTAAAACCAAATCGTTATTTAAAGAAGTGTTATGGAATATTTATTATTCCACTTAGATTATTTTAATATATATTTAATTGCTTGGGGACAAGCGACTGGTACAAACGACTGGCGCACAAGGTGCTCAGAATTCTTAATTATTCTCATCAGTAAATTTTTGTTGCAAATTTTGCATTATTTAATCAGAGCATTTTCCTGATTCAATTTGGCAAAAATTTTTGTTTTCAAAAATCGATGATAAAAGATTAAAAATTCTGTAAAAGCCCCTCATTCAGAAGGGGTAGAATATGTTATAGAATAAGAATATTATAGAATTAAGAAATACATAAAACACACAATAGTTTTAAAATAGCTATATGTATATACATATCATCATCAACAACAACAACAACCATTTTGAATTCACTGTTCGGCATGGGACTTCTCCATATTTTTCCAATGTTTCTTGTGTAGTGTTTTGTTTATCTAATTAACTTCAGCTACTTAACTTTCAGACATTGATTTTGTCGCTCATCGTAATTGGCATCGTCTTCTAGATCATTTTTTACATCTCAGGAATACCACATCCTCTATAAGATGTTTGTACTTCATCTATTGTATTGTCTTCATGAAATCTGCCCAGACGATTTCCATTTTAACCGTTTAATACTATAGATGGTGTCAAAAACTTTCGTCCAACTTCCTAGTGAGTTTTCCTATTTCAGTTTATGATTTTTACCCCCTACCCCTATTTATGTATAATTCATCTGTGTGGTCTTATAATGGTTCCATGCATAAACACACACACACACATGTAATACATAATAAACTGTATCCAAAACCCCCCTAAAATATATTACTATCCGAACAATCTCGGCATCTTAAATAAGTTTTAAAACAACTTTCTATTTATTTTTTTAAATAGCACTTTAAAATAACGTCAGGCCACAAAGAGTTAATTATTTTCTGAAACTGAAATAAAACTCTATTAATCATTTTTCAATTTAAAGAAGAAAGAAAGGGGGAAGATCAACAGCTGGTGAGACTTCCTAATTTCATCACCGTGAATTTTCCATTTATAGTGAAAAATGTTTCAAAGTTTATTGCCCCGAGAGTTTGTTCTTCTGTTGTTATTAAGAGCCGCATAATTTTATTTCCTGCGC